>CM046003.1:94585171-95132505 GCA_025175895.1 Wurfbainia villosa
TCCTGAAATAGGCACTACCATGTGAAATTCACATGGTCATCCGTGTGCAACTCTGGATTTCTCCTGGAGTGCCACACGGTTCGAGACTTCTCCACACGCCCTGTCGTGTGCCCTTCTGCTCGTTAGGCATAGTTGTGTGAAACTCACACGACCACCCGTGCTTCCTTCTGGGGTTCTAAAAAAACTCTTCCTTCTACCTAGCAAGTTATATATGACCCTAAAACACTCATAAGGATTGTAATGGACAAAAATTTATGCCTAAACCTAGCATGCATGAATGTGAAAAAAAAAATTAAAAACATATAAAGTTAAACTTGGATTACCTCCCAAGAAGCGCTTGTTTAAGGTCTTTAGCTCAACCATACTCCTATGTTTTAGCTTGGCTCCAGTGGTTCTATGAACTTCCACTTATCGACGTCAGAATATTTATATTCCTCTAGGGTCTTCGCTATCCTGCAAGAAGTATACCCTGTTGGAAATGGATCCTTACATTATGATAAGTTAAACTCTATGATCTCGCCATCCACTTCCAAGGAGATTATGTGCTCCATCACATCTATGTGAGCCCCAATAGTTGCCAGAAATGACCTCCCTAGGATGAGTGGGGTATCAGGGTCTTGTCCTGTGTCTAGAATAATGAAGTCTATGTTGGATCGAGCGGATCGCTAGAGGGGGGTGAATAGCGATAAAACTTTTTCGTTCGAGTAGACAATTAAACGCAGCGGAAGATAAATGAAAAATAAATGAGACAAGAAGATTTTTACTTGGTTCGTAGCCTTCGGCTACTACTTCAAGGCCCTAGTGGTCCTTGACCATGCACGGAGGGCAAAACACTAATGAACTCCTCCTCGTTGGAGGTAGGAGTTAATCGAATACAAGAAAACACAAAAGCTAGAGGTAGAGGGACACTCCCCCTCTCCTCGTTACGATAAAAGGAAAGCTCCGAGACAATAATATTAAAGAAACAATCTAAATTAAGCTTATACCGATGAATAAGAAAATGAGAACTCAAGAATAGATTGTCGGAGTAGTAACACTTCGTCGTCGGAGAGTCGTAGCATTGCGGAGGCTTTTGAGAACTTAGAATTGATGAGAAAACCCTAGGAGAGACCCTCCTTTTATAGCCTTTGAGCCCCTTCTCGAGAGGAACTTCAGCCAATGAGATTTGAGCACTAATCCCCTTGAAATGAGGTGATAAGCCTTGACTCCTCGAAGCTGATCCTTGACCATCAGTCGACTGATGGCCATCATCAGCCGACTGATGGCAGCATCAGTCAAATGTTGACCGCAGGTAGTCGACCGATGGACGATAGTCGAGTCCTCCAAGCTGGCAGTCGACTGATGCTAGCTGCAAGTCAAAGTTAGCTCAACAAAAACATAATTTCGATGGCCTCCGACCGTCCGATCTCGACCTAGACCATCCATGGGATGTCTTGGGTCAGATCTACGCTTAAGACCATCCCCGTAAGGAGGATACGACCTCACTTACGCTTACACACACGAGCTTACCTCGATATTTACTGTGTCTCTTTCGCTTCCAGCCTTCCACTCGATTCCTTCGGCTTCCTCTGAAATCACTCGAGTGTCGCTCGACCACCGCGGCTTCCTCCGGGTGTCGCTAGCCTTCAGCTCCAGCTTTAGCACTTTTCTACACACTCGATTAAGCTCGTGAGATAATGATGTAATCTTAACTTTGCGTCTTTTGTCATAATCAAAACACAGATTCGATCATCTGGTGCCCCTGCACCAACAGTCTGTAGGTATCAGAAAATTTTCTACAATAATAGATACATTTTCCAACATGCCAACTGGTTCCCTAATCATGTCATTTGCCATTCGAAGAACCATGTCAGCCAACTATATCCCATTCAGGCCCATCTCCCTATAAAATGTGTAGAGTATCATGCTAACGGATGACCCTAGGTCACATAATGCTTCGTCAAAACTCTCCCCATGGATCATGCAGGATATGAAAAAATGAACAGGGTCATAAAGCTTGGGTGGAACCTTATTTTCAATTTCTACTTGGCTTAATAAAGTTGAAATCATGGTTGTGCACCCCTTAGTATTCTTATTTTTCAGACCCACTGATTCCCTGTATGCCCCATCACCCTTTACTAGGTCTTGTTGCCATTCTGAAGTGTAACTGGCATTACAATATTCCCTCGAACTTGGCTCAGATGTTTTGGGAGAACTGTCCGTAGGTTGTGATGTGGTCTTGGCTATCTGGGCTACTTGTGTTTTGAGCATCTTAGTGTGGCTTGTGAGCCCATCGACAGAGGCCTTCAACTCTCTCAATACTTTTTCGGTTCTTTGATGTTGCTACTGAAATTCTGCATTAGCCATTGTCTGGGTAGCAATGAAGCTTTCCATCATTAACTCAAGTCTGGATTTAGGCGGTTGCTGCTGCCTATTTCTCTTCTGTCTGTACCCTCCCGACTGTTGGAAATTTCTCAAATTATTTTTGTATGAAAAGTTCGAGTGGTTCCTCCATCTGGATTGTACACGCTAGAGAATGAATTATTGGGCTTTTGATTATAATCTCCCACCGCATCGACATGCTCAACTTGCTCTTCAGAACTGCTCTGCCTTCCACAGTAGTCCTCCTGGTATGTTGTTACTCCATACTAAAGGAATTGGCCTCACAAATAGAAGTAGGGGTTAGGGAGTCAAACCATCTACTCAGTGCGTCCATCCTCACCGCTAGATGATCGATGGAGTTAACAACATATCTTCCGATTGTAGGTGTTGGATGACTACATTCAAAAGACCATTGATGGTGGTTTTGGGTCACTTCCTCAATCAGTTCTTCTGCTTTCTGGATAGTCTTGTTCATCAAAGCTCTTCCTGCAGTAGAATCCAGGGAAATCTTCGTGGCATACATGATCCCATTATAGAGTATGTGGATCACTAGCCACCTCTTGAGACCGTGGTGGGGACACTGATAAAGTAACCGTTTGCAGCAATCCCAGGCTTCAAACAGGGACTCTCCTTCCTTCTACCGAAAGCTAGTGATCAGGTGGCACATGTGAGCTATCTTACTCGGTGGAAAGAACTTATTCATAAACTGAAGCACACACTAGTCCCATGTGGTGATGCTTCCTGAAGGCAAAGAGTGTAGCCACGTCTTCGTCTTGTCCCACAGTGAGAATGGGAATAGGCTCAAATGGATCGCATCTGTGGGTACTCTATTGAATTTCAAGGTTGAGCAGATTTCTAAGAACGTTTCCAGGTGTCGATTAGGGTCTTCAGTTGTAGCTCCTCCGAATTGGCTCTGCTGGGCCATGTGTATGAGTACTGCAGGCTTTAGTCCAAAATTATTAGCTGTGATTGATGGTCCAGCTATACTAGGTCTATATCCTCTAGCACTAGAAGCTGCATAATCCCACAAAGGACGGTTACCTATGTTTTCCAAAGGAGCATCGTGTTCCTCCATATCCCTCTATTCGGCTCTCCTTTGATGATATGTTCTATCTATTTCTAAGTCGATCGGAAGTAGATTTTTTGATCTTATGCGTTTGTGCATATGATAAACCAAGCTACGCAATCAGGAGTGTATATGCTACATATTGAAAGGAAAACAAATAAACTAAAAGTAATGAACCAAATAAAGAAAACCTAAAAACTGAATTAAAGTTAACTTAAATTGGAAATGAAATATGACTAGTGAAATAAGTCTAAACTAAATAGAGATAACAAAAATCATAGAACTATATAAACTACAATAAAGTAAAACTAGAAAGTAAATCTAAACTAGGTTCGATCCGATATCGAATCTATAGTCCCCGACAATGGTGCCAAAAACTTGATGCACACGAGCACAATCTCAAATCTTTGGCCGAGACCGCCAAGGATTTGAAGTGTGCACTCGTGCTCAATGCCCGCAAGTGTACGGTTGTCGTCAAGTAATAATTTATGTATAAATCCCACAGAGACTGTGATTCAAGTACCATTTGTCCAGTGAATGTGGTATGTTCGGAGTAAATCTCTTGTGAGTCAGATGTGAGGTCGACAATGGTCCTGGCTCAAAAACAGTGTCACTTGGAGAAAGGGAAGGGGAGCTCAAAGTTTCTTAAAGGATTCCAAAATTTCAATTTCACTTGTGCGTTGTTGAACATGCTATCAATTTAATTCTCCTAAGATCTCTAGTTATGATCTTACAGGAGGATCATCGTGTGTTATCCCGATAAACTTTTGCTTCTATCAGGAACTATCTATTCCTAGCCAAGTTTCCCTTTCGAATCGTCAAAGCTCAGGGGATCGATATCTTTGGGAGCCTCCTGTCACTGGGGTGTAGGGGATCGAACGGCCGGCTAGAGGGGGGTGAATAGCCCTCTTACGATGGATGTCGGAATTCTCTCGTTCGTTTGCTCGTCTACACAATCGTTAGCGCAAGCGGAAGCATAAACAATAAAGACAAAGCAATAAATGAAAATACAAACACTAACAAAGAAGATGTAACGTGGTTCACGGCTACGCCGCTAATCCACGGTCCGATTCGTCCAAGGTGAATCACTCCTCCAAAGCCAATCACTATTGGTCTCTCCTTTGCACCAAGCTAGGTGGAGGTAACCTTTACAATCAAGATCACTCTTCTTACAATAAGAATGGAGTAAAAACAAGTAAGAAGAGTTTAGAGCTTGTGGGGCACTTGGAAGATCACTTAGAGCATAAGCATTAGCCTCTCAAAGGCTCACACCCTCTCTTTTTATATAGAGGGTTGATTTCTTCCCATTGGCCGCCACCAGTCGACTGCTGCCCTTGACAGTCGACTGCCGTCACTACAATGGCCTTCGAACACGTCGGATCCCGACCGTTGTAGTCCAACGGAACTCTTAGCGATCGACGATGGACCTCACGATCATTCGGCCGCTCCCGTAATCGGCCCGATCTATGAGCGATCACGTGCCGCGACATCCTCAGCGGCATGCCATTCCATAGCGATCTGGGGCATAAACCCATCGATCGGATACGATCGACGCACTCGACTGGGCGATCAGCCATTACATGACAGTCGATTGATGCCGTGTGAAACTCAAACTTAACATAAGTTTGAGCTTCCGGCGGTCGGGTAAACCTTAACCCTTGCGGTCAAGTCTTCGACACTCAGTCATTCGGCCAAGTTCACCTAATGAGCTACTTACATTTCACTCATTCTCTCATCTCACTCGAAGTCCCTCACCGAAGCTCTCTTCGTTCGCGGCCACATCCCTCGGCAGCATCAGGCGCACGACTCTGCAATGCTCTTTCACGTCTCTTGCCTCCGAAGTCTGCTTCCTTGGCTTCACTTCAAGTCATCTCGTCCGGCGGTCCCTCGGATGCTCCAAGCGCACGGCTTCCGCAAAGTCATCCTTCACCGACTCAAGGACCGAGGTTGTGAGGGTGAACCCGCCAAGGCTCCATGTGCAAATTACTAAGTCCTGTAAGACTCCAACGCACATATCAAATAACAATATCATCCTAACTTAAACCCTTTGCCACACACATCAAAACCTTATCATGGCAAGAGATTGCCCTAACAATCTCCCCCTTTTTGATGTGTGGCAATCCGTTTAAGTTAGGTAAAAACATTTGATGAAAATTCTAAGGTAAGAAAGCATGTAAACATAAACATGATATAGCAACATGCAACTCCCCCTTAATCCATGAAACTCCCCATACAAATTTTCAAATTTTCTCCCCCTATCATAATTTACTTAAACATAATTACTTCTCCCCCTTTGACACCATCAAAAAGATTAACACTAAGTTATAAATCCATAACATCAAGTTAAATAGAAGGAAAATACCAAAAACATGATTAAAATCTGAAATCAGAAAATATTGGGCTGTTTTTCAAGTCGTGATCATTGCATCGGTATGTGATCAGACACAATGGATTCCGAAATTCTGATTTTCTGGGCGAATTTCAGAAATGCATTAAAAATTCCAGAAGATTTGAAAAATCATGAAATTTGAGGAACATATTTCTTTTAAGTATATCTATTAATGAAAAATAGTTTTTCAAAAAAAATCATTATATTTTCTGAGATTTGCCAAAAATACAAAGGCTTTAAAAACCACTAGTTTTTGAGCATGTTAGTATCCATTTTAACACCTAGTATTGCTTAGGATTGTTTCAAAACATGAATACATGGATTTTAAAGTAAGAAATTGTTTTGAAAACATATGAAATATTCAACCATGATCTTTGGGCAATATGTCTATGAATTAAACATAAGCCTTCCCCATGATTGGTCTATTATTGCTATTTTGATACTTTAAATGACCATCTAAATGCCATAGGCATTAGTGGACATTTGTATCATCCTAACATCTCACCCATGCTAAGTTTTCAATCAAAGTAGCCTATGGTGAGTGTGAGATGCATCCTAGGGGGTATTTGTATATACTTAACCATTATATTCATAGAATTCTATCAAGGTTAAGTATCAACCTAACAATCCTCATGATCATAAAGATATATATGACTTAATTTCACATTATGATCATGAAATACATGTATTCATTGAATTGTTCTCATGCATTAGGTATTATATAATAATAAACAAAATATCACCTAAGGCATGATTTAAACCCTATTTCTTATGATGATGTGCCAAATATCAAAATCATAAATTATGATTGCACATATACATAGCAATTATATTAATCATCATGATTTAAGCATTATTATTTATTTATGGGCATGTTATCATCATCCAACACTATTCTAAAAATGTTGTCCTGCCATCCTAAGTCAACCAAAATATGATATAGGTCAATTCCATATGGTTGACTACCCTAGGATTTTCTAACCCTTAAGGATGGATTTTGGAACCCAAAATAAGTTCTTTCCTATTGGGTTCACAAGATACTCCTTGGGGATCCATTTTCTAGCTATTACCTTCTTTTTATCTTGTCCCCTAGCTATTAGGCATTTGTAGGCCTTTTCATTTTTCTTTTTTTTATAACCTAGGCCCTTCTTGTTGAAACTTGCCCTTTGCCTCCCAATTATCATGTTCAAGGTGTTGGAGCCAATTGTGAATTTTTCTAGGGCTTTTGTTAAATAGTCTACCTTTTCCCTTAAGACCCTATTTTCATTTATACATGCATCACTAACATCTAATGACACATAAAGATCATGTGAGCATGCATCATTTAAGCTAGAAGAAATATTATCATTTAAGCATGCATTTTCTAGCTTATTTTACAATGCCTTAATTTGATTAAGCATGCTTTTATTTTTATTTTTCATTCCAAATAAGTCCTTAGTTAAACTAGAAATTATGGAAACTATTTTCTTAGAAGAGGCATTCGTTACCATAGTTTCCATATCCTCTTCTTCTTCTTCGGATGAGGAGGATGTAGAAGCTCCCCCTTCACTTGAGCTCTCTCCCTCTCAGCTTTGAGCAATACGTAAAGGAAGAGCAATCCAAGTCATCAAAGGCCATCAAGGCCAAATTGGTGACAAAGGCATTTTCCTAATCCGATGATGATGAGGAGGATGAGGATGGGTCATCCCAAGTCCTTGCCTTTAGAGCTTTGGTCTTCCTCTTTTCTTTTGTCTTCTCCTCCTCTTCCTTCTTTTTCTTGCTCTCCTTTTTCTTCTTCTTTTCTTCTTTCTTTTTCTTCTCTTCCTTGCTCTTGTTTAGGAGGGGACAGTTATCCCTTATGTGCCCCTCTCCTTGGAAATTGTAGCATATGACCTTCCCCCTTGGTCTTCTATTCCTATCATTTGATTTATGAAAATGAAAACCTTTTAAAGCACGTCTTACCCTCCTTACCATATAGGCTTCTTCGGTGCTATCCATGGAGGAGGAGGACACTTCATCATCATCATCGGAGGAGGAGATCTCTATCTTCTTCTTCCCCTTATTTGCCAATAATGCTACTCCCCTTGAAGGTTGTATTTTTGGCTCTTCTTGTATTCCTTCAAGCCTAGATTCATGTAATTCCATAGTGGAGAAAAATTCATCTAGAGTACTTACCTCTAGATTCTTTGAAATGTAAAATGAGTCCACCATTGAACTCCACTTGGATGATCGGGGGAAAGCATCTATGGCCTTCATTATCATATCGCGATTGGAGAGCCTTTCTCCTACATTTGTTAGCCCAATTAAAATTTCTTTGAATCTAGAATGCAAAGAAGTTACCTTTTCTCCCTTTTCTAATTTAATGTTGGATAGTTGGGAGCGGAGGAGATCTCTCCTTGCTAGCTTCGCCTCGGATGTGCCTTCATGAAGCTCAATTAACTTCTCCCACATCTCCTTGGCACTTAGGCATTCTCCTATTCGGTTGATTTCTTGTTGGGGGAGCACATTGAAGAGATGATGCTTGGCTTTTGAATTTGCAAGGTGCTCTTCCCTTTGCCTTTTGGTCCACCTAGATTTCTCTATTGGCTTCCCCTCTTCATCCCTAGGCAAAATGAAACCGGATTCCATTGTAATCATAATATCAAAATCCGTTTCAAAAAATACCTCCATTCGCTTCTTCCACCAAGCGAATTCTCCTTCAAACTTCGGAGGATGGATGTTGGAGCCAGCCATTTTGAAAGTTGCTTGTTGTGGCGGTTAGTCCTCGACAAGCTTTCCTTGGCTCTGATACCACTTGTAGGAGATCGATACGGCCGACTAGAGGGGGGTGAATAGCCCTCTTACGATGGATGTCGGAATTCTCTCGTTCGTTTGCTCGTCTACACAATCGTTAGCGCAAGCGGAAGCATAAACAATAAAGACAAAGCAATAAATGAAAATACAAACGCTAACAAAGAAGATGTAACGTGGTTCACGACTACGCCGCTAATCCACGGTCCGATTCGTCCAAGGTGAATCACTCCTCCAAAGCCAATCACTATTGGTCTCTCCTTTGCACCAAGCTAGGTGGAGGTAACCTTTACAATCAAGATCACTCTTCTTACAATAAGAATGGAGTAAAAACAAGTAAGAAGAGTTTAGAGCTTGTGGGGCACTAGGAAGATCACTTAGAGCATAAGCATTAGCCTCTCAAAGGCTCACACCCTCTCTTTTTATATAGAGGGTTGATTTCTTCCCGTTGGCCGCCACCAGTCGACTGCTGCCCTTGGTAGTCGACTGCCGTCACTACAACGACCTTCGAACACGTCGGATCCCGACCGTTGTAGTCCAACGGAACTCTTGGCAGTCGACTGATGGACCTCACCCGGATCATTCGCGCCTTCGTAATCAAGATCGATCGGCTACTGGCGATTCATGCCGCGACATCCTCGGCTACGAGCGGTTACGTACGATCGGCATACTATGTCCACTCGAGAATTTCAGCTATCAGAATCGAGTTTCAGAAAATCATAAGTAATTATACGTATATCGAAAAATCACGAAATTTGATACGTATATTACTTATAGTCAATACAATGGGTGAAAAATATTTGAAAATTATTTTACCCATAAAATATCAAAATTGATACAAAATCCAAAAGTGAAGAAAAACTTCAATGTTTTAGCTCACTTTGTATCAATCTCATCAATGGTGATTGCTATCAAAAGATAGACTTCACCAAGGTTTTCTAAAAAGATTTTAAAATGATTTTGAAAACCTATATTGGATCATGTTCCTTGGGCTTAATGTACATGACTTGTACACAAGCTTTCCCAATGATCCACCATTGAAATTAGATGAGTTTTAGTTCATCTAGATGCAAAAACTACGCACCTTGAACTCAACTCATATCCTAGCATCTCACATGTATCTAGGGTGTATAAAATACACATACATGTCCATGTAATGTGAGATGTGGGTTTTGTTCTCCCTAAACTAGGGTTCCATGCATTCTTCTATGGCAACTCTACTTGATTCCCTTATAAATTGGACTCCAAGTTATGTCATTGTCTTTAAATTGATTTTAATCAATTAAATGCATGAAATGATCATGGAATAATAATAGCAAAAAAAATAAATCATGGCCAATGATCATGATGTCATGGCATATGATATAAAAATAAAGCACATGACATTTATCCTAACCCTAAGCATGATCATGACATATAAAGGATTAAAGATAAGTATGATGTCATGACATGGCATATGGCAAATCAAGGCAAGACAAATAAAAAGTATAGGTATAATAATACCTAGATTATAATATTAATTGCCTTTTGAGATAATTAAGTATATTTTTACCATATTCCTATTAATCTCCCAAGTGTGCCAAAAACCCAAAATGACACACTATGACTCTAAACCCTAAGTTGTGCCAATTTGATTGATTTATCAAACTTCATAATTAATATTGACACATCCTAAAAACCTTTAGGATTTATAATCAAATCTATTTCCAAGATATCCATAACCTTGGAAATGACCTAAAATGTCAACTTTGCTATGGTTGAGTTAACTACCCATCCAATCAAGGTTGACACGACCTAACCCATCTAGCGTGAGTCAATCACGCCCTTAGAAACCCAAAATCTATTTGAGCTCATTGGGTTAATTAGGTATTCCTTAGGGATGACCTCCCTAGATACCTTCCTAATTACCCTCCTAGGCTTGATAGCCTTGGTCATTTTGGTCTTACCTAGGTTGACTCTAGGGGTAACTCCCCTTGCAACCTTCTTAGTGGCTTCCCTAGGTTTCCTTGAAACCCTAGCCACTAGGCACACACCTTGGTCAACTCTAGGGATGACTTCCCTATTGACCTTGGTCTTCCTAGATCTAGTTTGTGTTCCATAATCAAATGGAACACTATGATAAGCCACCTTAGGCTTAGGTTTGTGACCCAAACCTTGCTTGCCCTTGGTTGACTTTTGACTCTTAGGTCCTAGGTGTTGACTTTGACTTATGGACCCTTGACTTGGACCACTAAATCCTTGCATTTGATTTTGCATAATTTTGAGGGTCTTTTCTAGTTTTTCAAGCCTTGACCTCAAGGCTTGGTTCTCTAATTCTAATTGCCCAATTTTAGAATTTTGATTTGGTCTTTGGGCATGGTCCTTTCTAGGCATATGCCTAGTCCATTTAGGATTGAAACCTAGGTGCCCTTGTATTTTCCTAATAGATTCCCTATGTATGGTTTTTCTAGAGACATTAGTCCCAAATTTCTCCTTAGTTTCTAAATGGACACTCTTAGCTCCTAAACAATAATATTTATTGTTCCTAGCATGCTTTTCATGATGAATCGCAAGAGAATTAAAAGCATGCTTTTTAACATTAAACCTAGAAGAATGAGCATTATTGAAATGATATACCTTAGTGTTTGCCTTAGTAGCTCCCCCTACTTGTGATGCTCCTTCTTGGGTCTTTTTGCTCCCCCTAGGACATTGATTCCTATAATGTCCTTTTGAATTGCATTTGAAGCATATGATGTGCTCCTTGCCTTTAGGTGTTGGGGAACCGGCATCCTTGACTTTTGGTGCCGATGGAGCTTTCCTAATCTTCTTTGGGCACTTGCTTTTGTAATGCCCGGTTTCCCTACACTCAAAATATATTATATGCATTTTATTATTAGCACATATGCTTGAGTTACCTTGGGTGGTTGTAGGTGCCAGAATCGGATTTTGAGCTTCTTCATCTTGACCGGATGTCGAAGCTTCTTCTTGGGGTTGCTCCGGTGTAGATGTTCTAATCCCCTCCCCCTCAATCCTAGAGGTTGAGGTTTCTTCTAATTCTACCTCTTCCACCACTTCTTCCTCCTCGGAGGTTGAGGTTTCTTCTTTATTTTGTTCCGGCTCCGGTGTGGATGGTCTTTCCCCCTCAATCATAGAAGTGGATGCTTCTTCCACCTCTTCTACTTCCTTCTTCGATCCAGAAGTTGACTTCTCACTTTCTTGTGAGGATGATGAAGCTTCCTCTTCGATCTCCTCCTCTTCCAAATCTTCTTGGACCGATTCGAGATTGTCGTAGAACTTGACCAACTTGTTCCACAACTCTTTGGAATCCCTATAGCTTCCTAATCTAGACAAAATGTCGTTAGGTATCAAATTAACCAACATTTTTGTTACCTTAACAGTTGTCTTGAATTTTTCCCGTTGCTCCTCGGTCCATCGCTTCTTTTTGAGGATTTCGCCGTTCTCTCCTCTCGGAGCATCAAAACCTATAATCACGGCAAACCAATTTTCTTATTCGACATTAGAAAATATTCCATCCTACCTTTCCAATACGTGAAATCTTCGCGGTCAAAGGCGGGTGGAGTCGCTATGTCATCGCCCCATCTTTCTTGAAGATCCATCGTCTTCCCTCTAGCTTCTTTGCTTTAGCTCCCGGCGGTTAGTCCGTAGAAGAGCCCCGGGCTCTGATACTAATTGTAGGAGATTTGAGGCCGCTAGAGGGGGGGTGAATAGCGTGTGACCACACGATGATGGAATTCGTTCACGTTGCTTGTCTACAATCTTGTTAGTACGCAACGGAATAAACAATAACAAATACAAACACAAGATACAATCACAACACGCACGATATAATATGGTTCAGAACTGAACGGTTCCTACTCCACGGATTGGGTTTGTACGAACCCTAGTGATGCCACAAACACCACTAAGCAATAAAACTCCTTCTCGACAACAAGTCGGAGGTGTAGAAACCTCGTACAATGAATTACAACAAGTAATACAAAGTAAACAAGCAAATACAAGTGAAAATGTAAAGAATACTTTACAAACTAGGGTTTTGAGCGCTTGCTTGTCGGTTGCTTGGATGAGCTTGAAGGACCCTGAAATGCACCTACAAATCGCCTTCAAATCGCCTCACCAAAGCCCCCAAAGAACTGATCATGAAATCCTCCACGAGCTCCCCTTTTTATCTTGTGTCGGGCTGGATTTCCACCTAGCAGTCGACTGTCATAAGTCCCCAGTCGACTGCCAACACTGTAGCTGTGAGACAATGGCTCAATCCACATTGGACAAGTTCCAACGGGACTCTTGGCGGATCGGCCCAATGCGTAATCGCCTACGCCACGATCGGCTACGAGTGTTCTGCTCGCAGACTCAATCGGGCATAATCGCTTCCAATGAGTAATGATCGCCCGAATTTCAGCTCTTAAACGGCTGTCGAACACAAGTCGACTCACGGCAGTCGAACTGGTCATAATGTCAGTCGACTGCCAACCTCAAGGGTGAGGTTTTAACCTAAGTATGGTGTTCCCATACTTGTTAGACCACCCTTAGCCTAGACCTAAGCCTTATAGCCACCTCCATCAGCCTTACGCCTCTCGGATCCTTCCAAGTCATCCATGACTTATTCATCTATCGCACTAGCCTTCAGGTGCTTCCATCGGCTATGTTATGCTAACAGTGTCTACACCGCCAAGGCACATTGGACTTACGCTGCCAAGACTCCGCTTGGACTTTACGCCGCCAATATCAAACCCCTTGGACTTCTCAAATGCCAAGACTCAAGCTTGGACTTTCCCTTGCCAAACCATGTTGGACTTTCCATGCCAAGCCCCATGCTTGGACTTTCCTTGTGCCAAGTACTCAAGACTTGGACTTTCCCAAATGCCAAGTGTCCCACTTGGACTTTCTATGCCAAGTACCCATGACTTGGACTTTACCTTGCCAAGACCCATGCTTGGACTTTCCCATAATCACATGGTCAATCCCTAGTCAACCATCAAAGACTCCCTCGAGTCAAACTCGAGTCTGGTCAATTATAACCTGGGTCGATTGTATAAACAATCTCCCCAACATATTAACCGACATCAATGTCAAACATCAATGTCAAGCATACTATGTCAAACATCAAAACATCACTCGAGCTAAACTCGAGTCTGGTCAATCATGACCTGGGCCGATTGTACCAACAGATAATTCACACTTTGAATAAGATGAATTATCTTGAATTGATTTGATTGAGTTGATTAAGTCAATTTGATTAGGTTGATTAATTTGATTAAGAATGTTGATTAAATTTATTAGTTAAGTTGTGTAAATTTGTTAAATTTGAGTTAAGTAAAGTTGTTAAATTTGAGTTTAATTAAGTAAAATTGTTAAATTTGTGTTAAATTAAACTATTTAAGCTTGGTTAAATTCTAATTCATCTCACCAGAACTAAGTTTTCAATACACGATAATCCTATAGATTTTGTGAGATGAGAATTTATTTTATCTTAATTTTAAAGTGAAATTTCAAAGTTTTTAAACTTGTGTTAGATTCAAGTTTAGCTTGAGCTAATCAAGTAGGTTTTTCCAGCATTAACTTCCAAGTCGTGGCAAGGCATATGGCCTTCTTGGATATCGGATGGACCACTTCCTAGACAAAGTCAATGAAGGAATCAAGTACTTGACTCACTTTGGACTAAACTTTGGTCTAACTAGTTAAAGACTTAGTGAGTTAGATTCAGTCAGTTCCACTCGACTTAGTGCACCAGGTCGTGGCGAGGCATATGACCTTCATGGATATCGAATGGATCACTTCCTAGACATGCACTTCGAAGAGCTTCTCTAACTTACTATCAGTTCACTTCGTCTTAGTACTATGTTGTTCAAGTTTAAGCTACTTTGTTTCCAATCTAGTCCATTCTAAATTAAGCAAGTAAACAAAACTAAAATATGCAAGAGTTTAACTAAATAAAGAAACAAGCAAGGTATTTGCTCCCCCTAAATGATAACTTGGTTGAGTTTTATTCAATAAGTGAACTTGACTCTTGGGGACCCAAAATTGATTTGGTCCAACTTAGTTGACTAAGCTAGACTTAGGAACCCATGCTTGGACTTGATTCTTAGCATTTCGGCTAAGTAATGACATGTATGATTTATATGAGGATTTAGCTTTGTGTCTGAGTTTGGACTTATTGTACATAGCTCGCTGAGATCCAAGCATCATGTTTAGATACTTGGAGCCCGAAGTGAACCTTTCCAACATTCCGGTAAGATCTCCTACTTGCCTTTTTAGGATCGAGTTCTCTTCCTCAAGTTTTGCAACTTGAGTTGAGTCTCTATCCTTAAATTGGCAAGTTGAAGTCTTCGAGTTTACTTGCTCCTTAAGTACTTGAACTTCCTTAAGGAGTGAGTCTACTCGGTTCTCGGATATAGCTAATTTCCTTCCTAGGCATGCAATTATGTTGTAAATTTTATCTTCTAAAGAAGAAGTTACCTCGTTTAGTCCTTCAAAAATGGATGCAGATCCGTGGTTTCTCTCTGACTTGGACTCGGAACTTGATTCAACTCCGGAGCATGATTCGATCATGAATGCTACAAAGCTTCTCTTTGTCTCTTCTGCGTTCGACTCTTCCGAATACGATTCGTCCCAAGTTGCCTTAAGTGTTTTCTTCTTCTTTTCCTTTTTAGGTTTTTCTTCCTTTTTTAGATTTGCGCATTTCAACTTGTAGTGTCCTTTTCCATTGCACTTGTAACACGTTACTTCCAATCTGGGTCTCGGCTTGTTGTCGATGACCTTTTTGGCATCCTTCTTCATAAACCTTTTTCTCCAGTTGAATATTTTCCGGACCATGTTTACAATTTACTCTTCTCTGTTTAGGTCTGACTCCGACTCATCTTCAAATTCACTTTTTATTTTTCTTTCCTTTTTAGTCGAACCTGCCACTAAAGCAATATCATTCTCGGTTTAACCCAAGTTAGCTTGTTCGTGTAGTTCAAGTTTGCAAAATAGTTCATCTAATTTAATTAAGGAAAGATCCCTGTAGACCTTATAGGCATCAACAATGGATGTCCATAAGGCGTTCCTCGGGAATGCCTTATGTGTATACCTAATTACATCCCTATTTTCTATTTGATATCCTATTAAATGAAGTTCATTTAATATATCTTTTATTCTAGTATTGAGTTGACTAGCATATTCATTTTCATTCATTTTACAATTAAAAAGTTTATTAAATATCATATCTCATTTAGCTATTCTAGTATAATTAGTGCCTTCATGTAATTCAATTATCTTATCCCAAAGTTCATATGAATTTTCGAAGGGACCGACTATATTGAGCTCTTCTTTGGTAAGTCCGCATTGCAAGGTGTTAAGGACCTTGTAATCGACTTAAGCTCAGTTCCTTACATCTTCGGTCCATTTCTCTGGTTATAACAACTCACCCGAGTCGTCTACTGAAGAGACGAAACCTTTCCTAATTGAAAACCATACCTCGAGGTCGGTTTTCAGGTAGCACTCCATTCGCCTCTTCCAATAAGAAAAGTCCTCTCCGTTAATGAGAGGAGGGTGAACGGTGTTGTACCCTTCTAAGTGCGACATTACTAGTAAATTTTTGTTATTAAATTTTTATTTAAATTAATTAAATTAAAATTCAGAAATATTCCTAAAGTTATTCAAATTAAGCAAAATTGTATTGTGTAAAAAGAAAAAATTTATTCTAATGCAAAAAAAAAATATTAAAATTAATACAAAAATTGGCATCCGATCTGACCCACCAGGGCTTCTCGCCAACTCTCTGCTCTTCCCTAACCCAGTTAGACTTCATGTCAGTTGTCCGATCTCTTGACTCAATCGGTATTTATGCCAGATGTCCGGTCCTCATGATCTGTCAAGTCTTCTGCCTAGTATCCAGTCAACATGACCTACTAGGACTTTTCATACTTTGCCTAGTATTTGGGTCTGTCTGACCTACTAGGACTTCCTATAAAGCCTGCACACTTAACACATACATCAAACCACAAGTAATTCCTAACTTTAACTATGGTTTATACATCAAAACTAAGGAGTGGTGCTTTCTGCACTAACGGACTGCTTGATTCCACCAGTCGACTGCTGATCGCGTGCAAGCACACAACCTCAAATCTCTGGCCGAGATCGCTAAGGACTTGAAGTGCACGCTTGTGTTGAACGCCCATAAGTGCATGACTGTCGTAAAGTAATAAATATGTATCGATCCCACAGAGACTGTGATTTCCAGTACTGGATGTCCAGTGAACGTATGTTGTTCGGAGTGAATCGCTTCCTAAGTTAAGGTGGTTGGCTGTGAGCTGGCTCTAGTACGGTGTCACTTTGAGAAAGAATTAAGGGGTTTACTTAAGGGTTGGTCAAGGGGTTCTAGGATTTCAGTTTCACTTGTGCGCTGCCGAACATGCTATTAAGTTAATACTCCTAGGTTCTCCAATTGCGATATTGTGAGAGGATCATCTTATGTAATCCCGATAAACTTTTGCTTTTATCGAGAATTGTCTATTCCTAACTAAGTTTCTCTTTCGGATCGTCAAAGCTCAGGGGGTTGCTATCCTTGGGAAGCCCCCTGTCATCGAGGTCCCATAACCCTACTAGAGTTGATTTCTCCTACTTTGGCCTTCTTCTAGAATAGGTTAGTAGAGTTACAAGATGTCCTATGGGTCCCCATGAATAGGTGAACCATATTTCATGTCCTACTCTTTCATGACCTATTTCCTACGATTTTGAGTGGGAGGATGACCAGGAGGTTCCTCCTTGATTCCCCTAGCTTTTGATATAGAGGATTTTGCCCTCTATATCGACTAAGCACAGTAGGAATAGAACCAAGATGCAATTATCATTAAACCTAGATATCATAAACTGCAAATATAATCAATGAAAGTAGAAATATATTTGAACTAGCATGTCCAACTTGCACAAGTTACTCCCTAATCCTAGAATCGAGAGATCTACTCCATAGATATGAAAAGACATGCACGAGACAATGTATCCTTAAGTATTTCAATTCAAATAGAAAGTAAACAATAAAATATACGCCCTGAATGCTTTCTAGAGATGTCTTGGCTTCTTGCCTACATGTTGGAGTGCATTCCCGCCCTTGAGCCGCATTTCCTTCTCCCCATTGCAAGCTTCCGGTGCATTTTAGGGCACCTCTTTATCGTCCCAGATGTCGGGCCTCTTCCTCCCCCCCCGCTCTTTAAATTTAGATGTGTCTTCCCTATTATAGAAGTGAAATAAAATTTCCTTAATTGTCTGCATAAACGGATCTTCATAAGTTGTAATGGTGCCACATGGTTGGTCATGTGGATTCCACACGGCCGGCTATGTGGGAGTCTGAAAATTGTGCTCTGGATCTTGCATCTGGAAAAGGCACGGTCGTGTGAGATTCACACAACCGGTCGTGTCTTTCTCTGGAACTCTGAGCGGATGCCATATTTTCGTCCAAAGCGTGTATGTGTCTTGGGGACACGATCAAAGCACGTTTGCCTTCCTTGAGCTCCATTTATGTTTCATTTTGCCTCAAAACACTGCTCTGCACGTAAAAATAGAAAAAGTAGATCTCCGAACTAGAAAATAGTAAATAAGTGCAAAATAAGGGAAATATGTATGAAATAAGTATGAAATGCAATGAGATGTGTGCTAAAACTACTCCTAAAATCGTATATGATTTACACACATCAAAATCCCCCAGTCTTAGATCGTTGCTTGTCCTCGAGCAAACCTCAGTGCCATGGAGTTTTAAAAGTGTAATTCGCATGCCTAACATGTTCACTAAAACTTATCAAGTGGTACTTACATTTAAAGCAAATAGATATGTTCTATAAGTTCATTAAGTTAGCTTTTCCTGCATGTGCGAAGAAGTTTCCTAAGGGGTTCACATTCCATGTTAAGTTAAGTCATCATCCTATAGCTTTCCTAAGGTTTCTGACTTTTAGGCACTTACCTACCTTAAGTGAGGATTGTTCCCTAGAGTTAGCATAAAGTCTCAAATGTGCACTTGGTATCGAGAGAAATTGGTAGGTATTTCCCCAATAACCTAACTCGGTCTCAAAGGGGCACCCACCCATGACAACTGTTTTTATCCTCTCTTTTTTTCCTCTCTTTTGTTTTCCTCTTCCCTTTTTTCTTTCTTCTTTTTTTTTCTCTCTTTTTTTCATCATCTTGATTTTTTCGAATGATCTTACACAATCCGAGCATCTCCAGTAATTAAAATGCTAACCTAGAGTTATCTGTGGATTCCTAAGTACTAGACTATTGGGATGAATCATAACTAGGTGTGTATTAAATCCTCCCGTTCAAAATCTTCAATGAGTATAAGTGAAAATGAAAGCTAACTAGTGAAAATCAAGAACATTCATTAAAGCGTAATAAAATAGAATACCACTAGATAAGAGAAAGTGAACTACTTATAGCATGGAAATAAAATGTCAAGTTTTTAAAAAAAATATCACTGAAGCAACTTATAGGAGCAAACAACTAAGTGCTGAAATAACTCTAAAAACAAGGCTACATGTATAATAGACTGAAACAAATGTTGAAATAAAATCTAGACCTATGAAACTCAGAGATAGAACTACTAAAAAAATAGAAGAAAAAATACAATGAAATATAACACTCCCCCCCCCCCCCCGACTTAGGATTGATCATACCTCTAACGTGGAGACCTAGGTGGAAAGTTAGCCAGTCTCAACATCTCTTGCTCATGCGAGAATCGCATGCTCAGCCGCTAGTGTCATATATACATGTAATCAACCTAGGAACTGGTGGACTCAACGGCTGCTCTGTGCTCCTCCTCTCGAGCCCACTGTGTGTGCCCATCCTGCATAAACTGTCGCATCTCCTATCGATAGACGGCCTCCTCCAAGAAGTAGTGCTAAGCCAGGCTATAGAAGTAGTCAGCCCACTGGAAATGGTCCCTCATATCCTGGAACTCCACTTGCATATATGTTCGGTGCTCCTCCCATCGCTGCCTCTGCATCTACTGCTCGGTGTAAATGTCGTCGAGGCGTGATTTGAACTCTGAAAAATCATAGGTGAATGTTCTTGTATCCTGCTCAAAAGAAGGAACGGAATGTGGTGCAGGTGTAGGATCTGTTGGAGATTTCGAGATCATGCGCAGCGGAATAAAGCGAATAAAATAATTTTATTCTATCCCAGACATCCCCTGGGGGCTAGGAAAACTTGCTTTAGCATAATTTCATGAAAACACACAAGGAGAAATTATACCTTCGGGATTCTTTTGAATCCTTCGAAACCACAAGCAAGACCAACGATCCTTGCCTCTATCAGTATCCACGTCGGGATCACGTGAGACAACTCCTAGAAAAGCAAGCCTTTGTCTCCGATTGGTGCTAGCCAACCAACGAAGACAAGAGAAGAGGAGAGAGGAAAAATAGCTACCAAGGAAAAACCTAAACCAATTCATTGCCAAAGATTATCAAGGGATCTATTTATAAATCTCTTGATTAGGTCATCTTATGAGGCTTAAACAGAACATATCTTACCATAATTATCCCATAATTAAGGTAAGAACAACCCAGGAAACTTTTATAAAGAGAAATCTCCAAAATCAGCAGAATCGCGACACGATCGTGTGGATTCACATGGCCCAGCCATGCCAAAAGGCACGATCATGCCAGGACACACAACCTGGCCGTGTGTCCTTCTGAGCACAGCCTAGTTCAATCATTTTTTTGGCTAGAGCAAGACACGACCCTTGCCAAGTAAGGCACGGTTGTGTGAGGCACTGTATAATCCATTTGACTTCGTTTAAGTGTTATATGGACGTGCTAAGTCCGACAAGGTCATAAGAGGTTCCATAGCCTCCGTTTCGCACCCCCTTGGTTTGGTCCAACCAGACATATTCTCTCTCAATGAGAATCTCATTCTCATACTTGTTTTACATCTCGAGATCATTCATAGTGCGTGTGACCCAATAGGTTCCCGGTTATGTTGGTCATTCATAATTAACCACTTAATTATGAATAGATCATGAGTGGCACATAGCAGTACATCATGACTCCCAATTGATCAGAAAGTCTAAATCGACTTCAGAACATTTTCTGAACCCTTCGGCGGCTTCAGCTGTTCGTGCCTTGTTCCTTTCACTCATCTTATACCCACTTGGTTCAGGACATGGTCTCTGTGATCGTCCCCACAAGGCTGACTACGTCACACCTAGCCCAAGTTAATTTTCTTGTCCTGTGGATTCAAGTTACTCCTACATATTCCGAAGAAGACCATCTTCTTAACATGCTTGCTTTGGCCAGAGCTTCTGAGTAACAATCCTGACAAGAGGCCTAGGGTATACATCTCCTTTATCAAAAGTGGTGAATCCTCTATAGGCTATTCAAACACCTTCGATCACTTTGGCTTATACCCAATCATCCCGAAGTTACACCTACTATATAGATGGTTGCAAAGAAGTCAAAGTGCAAGGCACCATGATCAAGGTGACTTGAATACCTCAAGTCTAAGGAAGCTCGCACTCAAGCTACAATGAGATCTTCAATGACATATAGAACCATATGAAGTCTTATAGCAGGTCACTCCAATGAACTAGTTACGATAAGTAGCATCCACATGTTCACTCTCAGCATCCCTATGCTTCCATTCAGTGAGTACTGAATGCTTGGATAAACCAAGGAGCATAACATGTGCTAGTCTCATAGAATTGATGATGTCCAATCTCATCAATTCATCGACTAGGGATAGTTTCAATACTTGCATATTTACACATGATGAGATACCCACTAGTTATGATCCAATCATAATTTCTCTCATGTTATGCATCGTATTGTGAACTTCAGTACATGAGTTTAAGATCCAATCAAATACATAGATAATGTACACTCAAATAGTGAATTTTATTAATAACTTCTAAGTCGATTGCCTTAGGACACCTCTCAATTACATCAAACTCTCACTTGGCCTACAGCCAATCGCCTTGATATCTAATAACATAGGCTTCTATATGTCTCTCGAACTTTTCTTGGGGAAGAGGCTTTGTCAAGAGATCTGCTAGATTCCTATCAGCGGGAACTTTCTCTATTTGTACGTCTCTTCTACCTATGATCTCTCTGATCAAATGGTAACGACGTAGTACGTGTTTGGATCGCTGATGAGACCGTGGTTCCTTCGCCTATGCAATGGTGTCATTGTTGTCGTAGTAAGCTGGTAATGCATCAACAATGCTCGGAACTACTCCAAGTTCAGTAATGAACTTCTTGATCCAGACCGCCTCCTTTGCTGCTTCAAAAGCTGCAATGTACTCTGCCTCCGTAGTAGAATCACCAACGGTATCTTGTTTAGAACTTTTCCAACTCACCTTACCTCTATTCAAGATGAATATGTATCCAGACTGAGATTTGGAATCATCCTTATCTTTCTGGAAGCTGGCATCAGTATACCCTCTTACTACCATATCACCTCCTCTATATACCAAGAATAAATCCTTAGTCCTTCTCAAGTACTTAAGGATTATCTTGATAGCCATTCAATGGTCCATATCAGGATCTGAATGGTATCTACTTGTAACGCTCAAAGCGTACGATACATCGAGCCTCATACATAACATAGCATACATGATCGATCCTATAGCTGACGTATATGGGATCTGACTCATGTGAATCCTCTCGTCTTCAGTGCGCGGGCACATAGACTTCAAAAGGTAAATCCCATGCCTTATAGGAATAAAACCTTTCTTGTATTCTTCCATGCTAAACCGTTTTAGCACTTTGTCTATGTATGTAGACTGCGAAAGACCAAGCAACCGATTCGATTTATCTCTATAGATCTTAATCCCCAAAATATAGGTTGCTTCTCCTATGTCTTTCATGGAGAACATTTTGGATAACCAGACCTTGACTGTTTGCAAAATAAGAATATCGTTTCCTATAATTAATATGGCATTAACATACAATACTAGAAACACGATCGTACTCCCACTAACCTTCTTATACACACAGGGCTCCTAAGGATTTTGTGAGAAATCAAATTGTTTGATTGCCTCATCAAAATGGATATTCCAACTCCTTAATGCTTTCTTCAATCCATAAATGGAACGTTGAAGCTTACATACTTTGTTCTTGTCAATGGATGTGAAACCCTCAAGTTGTATCATATATACATCCTCATACAGATTTCCATTAAGAAAAGTTATTTTCACATCCATCTATCATATCTCATAATCAAAATGAGCCACCGTGGCTAGGAGTATCCGAATGGATTTAAGCATAGTTACTGGTGAAAAGGTTTCGTCAAAGTCAATACCTTGTCTTTGACGATAGCATTTTGCCACTGATCTAGCTTTATAGGTAATAATATTATCATCCATGTCGGTTTTCTTCTTGAAAACCCACTTGCACCCTATAGGCGTTATGCCTTCGGGTGGGTTTACTAAGTTCCAAACCTAGTTTTTATACATGGAATTCATTTCTGATTTCATGGCTATTAGCCATCTATCCCTGTCTGAACTATTCAGTGTCTCATCATAACTAGTGGGTTCCTCATCATCTATGAGCAACACGTCATTAGATTCACTTATGAGAAATTCATATATCTTAGGAATCCTACGTGTCCTACTAGATCTACGAAGAGGTGGTGTTTTATCAGGTTCAGCTATTACCTCATCTGAATGAGTAATCAGCTGTGGTTCATAACTAGGCATCTCTTCTGTGTCTACCGGAGCCTCTTGAACTACACTTAGTTCAACCTTACTCCCACTATTTTCCTGTAAGAGAAACTCCTCTAGGAATATAGCATGCCTTGAAACAAACGCCTTTTCTTCCAAGGGATGATAGAATTGGTAACCCCTCGTTTCCTTAGGGTAACCAATAAATAGACACTTATCAAACTTAGCCTCCAGCTTGTCTGATATTGTCCTCTTCACATAAGCAGGACAATCTCATATCTTCAAATAAGATAAATAAGGTTTTCTACTATTCCACATCTCATATGGAGTAGTAGAGATTTCCTTAGTCGGGACTCTATTTAACAAGTAAACAGCAGTCTCGAGTGTGTAACTCCAAAAGGTTTTTGGAAGACTTGCATGCTGCATCATTGACCTAACCATGTCCAACAAGGTTCAGTTTCCCCTTTCAGCCACACCATTATATTGTGGCGTGTAAGGTGGACTCCTTTGAGACAAGATGTCATTGTCCCTTAAATAATCTTGAAACTCTCGGCTTAAGTATTCACCACCACAATCCGATCGAAATACTTTAATACTTTTCTTTCAAAGACTTCAGACTTATATCTTAACAGATACAAATACACATATCATGAATAATCATCGATAAAGGTAACCAATGTCAACTCATGCCATAGGAGGTTATAGCTACTTCGTTACCTTTATCGATGATTATTCACAATGTGTATTTGTATATGTTAAGATACAAGTCTGAAGTCTTTGAAAGGTTTAAAGATTTTAGAAAGGAAGTAGAGAAACAACTTGGAAAAAGTATTAAAGTACTTCGATCGGATTGTGGTGGTAAATACTTAAGCCAAGAGTTTCAAGATTATCTAAGAGACAATGACATCTTATCCAACATAATGGTGTAAATCGAACCTTGTTGGACATGGTTAGGTCAATGATGCAGCATGCAAGTCTTCCAAAAACCTTTTGGAGTTACACACTCGAGACCGCTGTTTACTTGTTAAATAGAGTCCCGACTAAGGCAATCTCTACTACTTCATATGAGATGTGAAATAGTAGAAAACCTCATTTATCTTATTTGAAGATATAGGATTGTCCTGCTTATGTGAAGAGGACAATATCAGACAAGCTAGAGGTTAAGTCTGATAAGTTTCTATTTATTGGTTTGCCTAAGAAAACGAGGGGTTACCAATTCTATCATCCCTTGGAAGAAAAGGTGTTTGTTTTAAGGCATGCTATATTCCTAGAGAAGGAGTTTCTCTTACAGGAAAATAGTGGGAGTAAGGTTGAACTAAGTGTAGTTCAAGAGGCTCCGGTAGACACAGAAGAGATGCCTAGTCAAGAACCACAGTTGATTAGTCATTTGGATGAGGTAATAGCTGAATCTGATAATACACCACCTCCTCGTAGATCTAGTAGGACACGTATGAGTCAAAGTACAAGGCGTCATGATCAAGGTGACTTGAATACCTCAAGTATAAGGAAGCTCACACTCAAGCTGCAAAGAAATCTTCAATGATGTTTAGAACCATATGAAGTCTCATAGCAGGTCACTCCAATGAACTAGTTACCATAATTAGCATCCATATATTAACTCTTAGCATCCCTATGATTCCATTTAGTGATTACCGAATGCTTGGATAGACCAAAGAGCATAACATGTGCTAGTCTCACATAATTGATGATGTCCAATCTCATCAATTCATTGACTAGGGATAGTTTCAATACTTGCATATTTATACATGATGAGATACCCACTAATTATTATCCAATCACAATTTCTCTCATGTTATGCATCGTATTGTGGACTTCAGTACATGAGTTTAAGATCCAATCAAATACATAGATAATATACACTCAAATAGTGAATTTTATTAATAACTTCTAAGGCGATTGCCTTAAGACACCTCTCAATTACATCAGGATTGGGGCATGGACTAGGAGGGCTCCTATGTATGGAGTTGTGATGGGAAGGTGGTGAAGAGGGTGCACGAGTAGAGGGTCCCTCGTGTGGTGGGGACTCCACTGCTCTATCCAACCGCCAATTGGCACGGTTGGTGATGGTGATACAATCAGTGTCGAGGAGCCTAAGGAGTGGCAAGTTATTCCTTATAAAACAAAAAGAATATCCTTCTCTAACTATCATTTTTATGGCCATGCACACCCCTAAGTCAACACTTGGGCTCCCTTCTACTGTATCTAAACTCTCACAATCATACCCCATCGAATCACAAATGTGGGTCAAACCCCCCCAAAAATGATATCCCCCTTGGGTACCTTACCCATCTTCACTAGGTGTCTAATAAAATGAGACCCTACATCCACAGTATTATTTCCCTCTAACATACTCCACAGACAAAAAATTTCGCTCATCCTCACTACTCCATCGCTCTCCCCTCTTCCAAAAATGGTGCTCGTCGTAATCCGGTGAATGTATTGGAAGACCGAGTTTTATAATCGGGATGCTTTGGGTCTAGAAGGGTCATAGGAGATTTCTCCTATTAAATCAGACCAGAATGACCTTGCATTAAACTCATTCGGTGTTCTCTCTCCCCCACTAGGCAAACCAAAGCAAAGGTTCCATTGATGGAGGGTCCACTCATGCTCTATGTTAAGCATCCTAAAAGTTATCCTGCCCTCTCGACTATCTACCCCTATCAAGATCTCCACATCCACCGAACTTAAAAACTCCAAGACTACCCTAGGATAGGTCAGACATCTAACTCCCATTATCTCCTCCCAACCTACCTTGGCAAACAACCATTGTACATCCGAAAAAAGACCTAGGGTTTCTAAGAGAGTTACATCTAGATACTGAGTGGCAGTGATTTTTCGAGATGAAAACATATTAAACCTATCTCTATGAGCATTATCTCTAAATATAATATCAAGAGGGGTGTTACTTGTAATATATCGGAAATAAATATATATATATATAATGAAATTTAGTCATTTATTTGTATTTTATTTGATGATTTTGAGATAGGATGTGGGATAGAATTTTATTAGTCGGGACGAGATCTAATTAATATTAATCATTATGTTGATTAATTTAATTAAATATAATATTATGTAAATTAAAACCCCTACTTAGGGTTTAATGAAAGCCTAAATTAGAAACCTATTTCCTCCCCATGCGTTACTCTTCTCGCGTCGCGTCCACTGCCGTCGTTCCTTCTTCTCCTCGTGCGCGCACCTGCTGCCATCACCGCAAGCCACCATCGCTCCTTGCCTTCCCCGTGGCGAGCAAGGGTTCTGCTGCCCTCTTCTCCTCACCCATCGGCGTTGCACGACTCCAAATGGGTGATGCCGACGCCGTGGCTCACCTCGGCGGGCACGCTACCTTTCTCGGAAAACTCAGAGACGATGAGTCTGGCCAGCATTTGGCGTTCCAATGGAGTTGACGTCGAAGCTCTATTTGACACCGTCGCTCACACAGATCTCGCTTCCAACACCCTCCAC
Source organism: Wurfbainia villosa (assembly GCA_025175895.1). Classification (NCBI taxonomy): domain Eukaryota; kingdom Viridiplantae; phylum Streptophyta; class Magnoliopsida; order Zingiberales; family Zingiberaceae; genus Wurfbainia; species Wurfbainia villosa. The sequence continues at coordinate 94,611,866 of CM046003.1, forward strand.
ACCGATGGTGAGCAATAGTTTTGTCCCCTTCGTCAGCCTCTTTGAGTGGGCTCAACCAGGAGCACTGCTACTCCATTCTGGTCGCACAGGAGGTCTCCGTCGACATCCTTGACCTTGGGAGCCAGGGATCGGCAACGGGTTTACGCGATCATCCTGGGAGCTTCCCTAGCCGATCACCACTGGAGCGAGGTGAGTTGATGTCGTTACTCAACCTTGGACGAAATCCCTTTCCGTTTGTTATCCCTATCACATTGAGTGGGGATTTTGTGCAGCGGTGATAGGCAGCGGGTAGGGGGAGTTGTTCCGATGAACAGAGGATAGGAGGAAAGAGGGTTGCCGAGGGACTTCTAAGGCAAGTAAGCGGTATTTACGGCTTTAATTTGAGTGTTGTTGAATTTCTTTGCTACTGTGTGTGGATATTTGTGATGAGATTGGTGCTGGGGGGTCAGATGTGTTGATGTCGACTGTGAATTGGAGGTTTACACGGTTATGAGTGAGAGGATAAGCCTTAATGGGCTGTGATGTTGTGGTTGGGAGGCTGTGAGTGAGTAGTAGATGGGCGGTGAGTGTTGTTGTGGTTGTAAATGGTTGTAAACGGTTGTGAAGGTGGTAATGGTGGTTGATTTTGGTGCATGAGTTAGGGAGGCGTAAATCTAAAAGGTGAGTTCATATGGAAATGGGATTTGGTTAGATGTACAAGTGGGGGTTTCTAATTCGTATTCGATAAAAGGATGCGAATATAGAAACTATATAGTAGTAATTTAGCACGTTGTTGCGTGCTTGAATTTAATGGTAATTATGTTATATGCAGGTTTCGATCATGAGACAGGTCCCCGGGCGTAAAAACAGTTGATATTCTTCATAGCAGGTAGGTATCTTTGACTTATCTTCTTTTAGATATTGTCATCTTATGGTGCATTGTTTATTATAACTAGTAGTAGTTTCTATGCTTGTCAATGCCCTGGTATGTCACTACCTAGTACATGTTGTAGTCATTTCATATGCTTATTATATTATGCTCTATCACTTTGATACTTGTTATTTATTTATTTAGCACTGGAGTAGTGACATACCTTACATACTGGGCATTGAATGAATAATGAATATAACTTGCATGTGTACATAGATTTATGTGCTTAGGTTATTTGATATGGTCTCCTATTGGTATATACCATAGGTAGTCATGGATTGATAGGTGTATCGTGCATTAGTGACATGCACCATCTTTCATTATTGCATGACTGGCGATCATCGGCTCCTCGGTAGGAGGTGATACTACTTGGTAGTTGAGCCCATCGTCAGTCACATTACCTACACACAATCACTCGTGGGTTAATGGTATTTCAGGTGTGTGTGTGTGTGTAATTGCTCTGTCAGGGCTCCATGGTAGTCGCTCAGGTGATTTATATTGCGACGTGGAAGCAGACAGGGATCCCTCCTTTGTCGTGAGACGAGGAGATAAGACAAGGTGATGTCCCCCATATACATACATGGGGTAGGAGGTTGATACTCTGTCACCATCCTGTTCACTCGGTCACATAGGTGTAGTGACGACAGAGTGCGCAGTTGTCATAGCCCTACCCACTCGGCCGGCACACATGACATGTCGGTGGCTTGACTGGTGTCAGGGGTAACTCAAGTGATTGCATCATGTGCATGCATTTTTATTATATGCATTGATTGTTGCATATGATTATCATGCACATGTAGGAGGTATTACGTTGTTTGTTTTGGTGATTCTACATATACTGGTGTGGATGTATTTCATGTCAGCTTAGGTGATTTTGGTATGTACAATTTCAGGTATGTATTTCTGTTGAAAAACTATACCAGCATGATTATTATTGCTATTTATAGTTTACTATGCATGACTGTTAGATATCCGCTGAGTTTTACTCACTCCGTTGATATCTCTTTTATTTTAGGATGAAGCCGTCCGGAGGGTCCAGTAGCCAGTCCCCTGATCTAATGACTCCATCATTTGGTTTTTAGGCTTCCGCATGTTTTTGTTGTCTCGAGTACTCTATGTTTCAAACTTATAGTATTTTATCCTCATGATTGTTTGGTAGTATTTGATTATGTCCATAGGGACTTTTTGTTCGATTTGTTTTGGTTATGTATGTGGTTGTGTTTTCCTGCTCAGATGGCAAAAGGGGTGAGTCTAGAGGTTTTAGACCTTTTAGTTACTTTGGTTGTTGGCCTGAAGCCCATATATTATATGTATTATCGTGTTATGTTCCTACCATGTTGGCCGATGTATAGTGGGTGGTGTGGGCCTTGTACACAGGTTTCAGTCCACAGTACAGGGGAGGTGTTGTCCGATTTTCGTCGAACAAGTACCCCTCTCAGGGCGTGACATTACTTGCCTCCGATTCTTGTTGAGCATCCCTTCCTCTCAACCTCGGTTTTTAAAGAAGCAACTCTTGTTGTGGTATGCTTGGTCATCCTCATTCTTGCTTCTAGAAAGCTTCTTGGAGGTCGGAGAGGGTCCTTGGAGGTTGGAGAACAAAGGTAGGCACGGGTTAGGGCAGAAGATTTGAGAGACACGATCGATTTGGGGTAAACATGCATGGCTCTCTCCCTTTTAATGGGGCGCAACATAGTAGTGTGAAATTCACACGGCCAAACGTGTGTGACTCTGTCGTGGCCATTCAGAATAATTCAGAAAAAGGCACTGTCGTGTGAATTCACATGGTTGGTCGTGTTCGGCTCTGGAAATTTCCTGTAGCGTTACATAGGCCGAGATTTTCCACACACCCCACTGTGTTCTCTTCTGGTCATTTAGCATGGTCGTGTGAAATTCACACGATCGCTCGTACTTTCTTCTGGGTTCTGAAAAATTTTCTTCCTTCTACTTGGCAAATTCTATATGAAACTTGTTTTTTTATAAAAAAGAGAACTGCTTTATTACATGGAAGAAACCATATTTATAAAGTATAGGGCCTACAAATCAAACTCTATCCTAAGAAATAAAATAATGGATAAAACTCTATCCTATGAGATAAAATAATTATCCCTAGAATATTCTAACACTTCCCCTTAAGCTGGAGCATATAAATTATATGCACCCAGCTTGTTACATATGTAATCAATTCGATGACCTTTCAGAGACTTAGTAAATATATCTGCTAGCTGATCATGTGAGTTAATAAAACTGGTAAATATTTCTTCAGATATGACTTTCTCTCTGACAAAGTGACAGTCGACTTCAATATGCTTTGTCCTCTCATGAAAAACTAGATTTGACGCGATATGCATAGCGGCATGGTTATCACATATAAGTGGCATTTGTGTAACATCTCCAAACCTCAGCTCCTGAAGCAATTGTTTGAGTCATATAAGCTCTTGACTGGCTATGGTCATAGCTCGATACTCTACCTCTTCACTTTATCTTGCCACAATATTTTGCTTTTTGCTTTTCCAAGAAATAAGTTACCTCCGACAAATATACAAAAATCGGAGGTAGGTCTCCTATCAATGGTAGATCCTGCCCAATCTGCATCAAAATGTCCTATAACTCGAGTATGTCCTTTATTTTCGAACAAAAGACCTTTTCCTGGAGCACCTCTGATATATCAAACAATGTGAATCACAGCATCCCAATGTTCTTTACACAGAAAGTTGAGAAACTGACTTACTACACTTACTGTAAATGAGATATCTGGACGAGTAATAATAAGGTAGCTTAGTCTCTCTATTAATCGTCTGTATCATTCTGGATCTGGTAGAGGCTCCCCCTGATTTGGCAGGAGCTTGACATTATGTTCCATAGGGTTGTCAACTATTTTTGAGTTTAACATTCCTATTTCTTCTAGAATATCCATTGCGTACTTCCTTTGGGATATAATGATCTCATTTCTGGACTGTACTACTACTATCTCCAAGAAATATTTGAGTCTGCCGAGATCCTTTGTCTAGAAATGTTTGAAAAGATATTGTTTCAACTATAAAATCCCAAGATGATAACTGCCTGTGATGACAATATCATCAACATAAACTACTAGGTAAATGCAACCAGTAGATGAGTGGCGATAAAAGACAGAATGGTCAGTCTCGCTCCGAGTCATACCAAACTGTTGAATTACAATATTGAATCTACCAAACCATACTCTGGGTGACTGCTTGAGACCATATAAAAATTTTTGCAAATGGCATACAAGACCAGAAGACTCCCCCTAAGCAACAAAACACGGAGGTTGTTTCATGTAGACTTCTTCGAGCAAGTCACCATGTAAGAATGCATTCTTGATGTCCAATTGATAAAGAGGTCAGTGTTGAATCGCAGCAATGGACATGAATAGGCGCATAGAAGACATCTTGGCAACAGGGGAAAAGGTGTCCCCATAATCCAACCCAAAGATTTGAGTATAGCCTTTAGAAATAAGACAAGTCTTAAGTCAATCAACCATTCCGTCTGGACCAACCTTCACTGTATATATCCATCGACAACCAACAATTGACTTTCCTGGTGGTAGAGGAACGAGGTCCCAAGTCCCACAGCTCTATAAGGCACTCATTTCGTCCAGCATAGCTTGTTTCCATCCTGAATGGGCAAATGTATCTCCTGCAGTCTTCGGAAGAGAAACAGACGACAAAGAGGAAAGACAAGAATAATAGGAAGGAGAAAGACGATGGTAACTCATAGACACATAATGAGGAGAAGGATTACAAGTTAAACATATACCTATCTGAAGTGCAATGGGAATATCAGATTCAAAAGACTGTACCGGAGGAAGGGGCGGAGGACCTAGCTCTAGAGATGATTCCACGGCAGAGTCAGTGTTGGGCGGCGACAAAGCAGGCTGAGGACGACATTGATAAACCTGTAACGGGGGAGAAATTGAAGCTGGTACCCAAGAAAAACATATTTATGCGACCGAGGAGAGAGTTTATCAATGTCATGATTAAGAGCATGAGCAAAACATGTAGAACCAAAGACCCTATGTGGTAAAGGATGAAGGGACCGATTTGGATAAAGTACATGATGAGGCATTTGACCCTGTAAAGTAGAGGAAGGCATGCGATTGATGAGATAACATGCAGTAAGTACGGCTTCACCCCAAAAACACAGAGGAATATGAGAGTGAAGGAGAAGAGTCCAGGTGGTCTCGAGAAGATGGTGATTCTTGCATTTTGTAACTCCAATCTGTTGAGGGGGTATGAGGATAAGACGTCCGATGTAATACGCCATGAGACTCTAAAAAGGTCTGAAAAGGAGTAGATAGATACTCACGTGCATTATCACTTTGCAAGGATCGAAGAGGGATACCAAATTGAGTTTTGACTTCTTTAAAAAAAGATTAGAAAATAGAAAACTCGAGTTGCAGCTTTAAAGGGAGCTCAAAGGGAAGGTTTTTGGTAGTGATTTCTTGGGCAATTTGAGGCGATTTGCTAGTGCAAATTAAGATCTTCAAGTGCAGTTCAAGCAATCAAACACGCAAGCATCCAAAGCAATTATTGTAAAGTTTTCTTTACATTATTTTATGTATTTCATTTGTAATTGTTTGTATTTCCTTGTATTACTTGTGTAATCACTTGTAAGAGGTTTCTCCACCTCCGGTGTGTCACCGAGAAGGAGTGTTTTTGATTAGTGGTGGTGTGTGCATCACTAGAGCTCACTCGAGTTCAATCCGTGGAGTATAAACCTTAAGGTTCCGAACCACGTTATATCACTTGTCATATGTGTGTGCTTGTATTTTTGTATTTGTGTTAGTATTGTTATTATTCTGCTACACTAACAAATGTTGTAGACGATCAAGCACAAACGAATTCCGTCAAGCGAACAAACACGCCATTCACCCCCCCCCTAGCTAGCGCTCACCGAAGTTCCTACATTTCCAACACCAAGTATCTGATCCTCCTTAATCGATTTGGATTTCTCCCTTGCCAACTTCTTGCTAGACTTCCGACCATCAAGTATCTGGTCACTCTTGACCAACTTGGATTTCTCCACTCGCCATGAATCGGTCAACCTTGACCTACTTGACTTTACGCTCATCTTCATATGACTACAGCCCCAACTCGAGTCTCACTCGAGCTTGGTCAATCTTGACCTTAGATTGATTGCACTAATAATCTCCCTCAAACCATCTTTCATCTCTAATCATATTGTCAAATATCGAAACTCAACTTAAGTCTGACTCGAGCTTGTCAACCTTGACATGAGGCCGATTGCACCAACATGTAATCATCGAACTTCATCAATGCACCTTTTTACTAGTCGATACATCTTTTAAGATTAATCATAAGATCAGAGTGAGGATCAAACTTTCTTATTATCAATAATTGTCTTCTAAGATGCAACAATTATCTCTCCAAATAGGAGCCTTTCATATTTTAAGAGATCAATGCAACTCTTAGAGATTAAAAAAAAAAGAGGAAAAGTATTCAAGAGAAAAAAACCACTTGAGATTGAATGATTTGGATGGAGCATTACGAGGATTTTCTTTTAAAGGATAAAGAGCTAACACAAGAGGAGGCATAGTCAAATGAAAGGGGAGAAGAGGCAAAATTGAACAAGGCCACTTGTGATTGCTTGTTCAATGTGAACAGTGAAACAGTAGTGTTTCCATAGGACTTGTTGCATAAATAGGGCACACCCCTCTCATGCAATTGGACTACTCAATTAGATGAGTCTCACAAAGTTGTATAGTCTACTTTGGCAAATGATCCCCAAGTTGGCTAGGTTGTCGTCTCAATTGAGTTGGCTATTGCGTCCCTAACCAGTTGAAAGTCTAGACATTCAATTGCTCTATGAGGTGCAATACATAAAATCTGTGAGATTCTAACTAAATAGCTTCCTTGTATAAAATTTAAAGTCTTCTTGGTGACTTGAATACACACTTTTGCATCTTAGGATGTAAATGAATCAAGTCAAGTCAAGTTTTATAGTATTTAGGCTTATTTGATAAGATAATTAAGTCAAACTAAACTTAAAATTAACTAAGCTATTAAAATAACTGATCAAGCTTGGCTTGATTTTTTTTTTTTTTTTTTTTTTTTTGAGATTGAACTTGGTTCAAACTTGGCTTGTTTAATTGATATCAAACTTCTAAATCAAGCTCAGCTCAAGTTTGAATCAAGCTTGATTTAAATTTGTTTAAATTTGATTTGTTTAAATGTTATCAAGCTCTTAAGTCAAGACTGTTTATTTGTTTGAAATTTTAATATTTTAATATTTTTTTTGATTGGTTAGTATAAACAATTCAAGCGAGTATAAACAAGTTCATAAATAAGTTCATAAATAATTCTGATCATAAACATAGTTTACGAACTTTGTTCATGAATATAGTTTATAAGTTGTATTCATGAACATTATTCACGAATATTATTCATGAACATTAACAAATCGAACACATATGTATTCAAATTTGTTCATTTAATTTATCAAGTTATTCAAGTTTGTCCATTTAATTGACTTTAATGTCTATTGAATGAACAAAACAAGCTTTTATTAAATCGAACACCAAACTTATTCATGAACGATGCTTGATTCATTTACAGCCCAACATCCCTCCTTTCATAGATGCCTTCCTTTACCTCTTCTCCTCACCTACTCACTCTTCGATGACCTGGTCAAGCCGCGTAGAGCAACGCTTCCCTTCCTTTCCCACACATGCTAAATAGCACTAACAATATCAGAAATCAAGTTGGTGTGCGGTAGAACTCATGGTATGGGGGTGGAGCCTCCTTGGCACTTGCACCACCACAATTTGGTGATGGTGGAGCTAATAGAAGTGTTGTATATTGTATGTTGCTAGTGAAAGCTTGGTCCCATGAGCTTAGAAGATTCATGGACTGACTTGGGGTAATTTTTAAAGGAGGAGCTCAAATCACATCTTGTCCATTTCACTTTCCTCTCTTTTGCTTCCCTTCTCTCATTATTTCTTGCTAAAGCGAGTCAACTCCCATCACTGCCCATGTCCCTTTCATGCTTGGATTGGATGGAGTGACTTTGTTCCTTGACCATGATTTCTTCTATCATGCAAGTATTCATATGGATGGTGGCCAATTCCCAATGGTTCCATTTTAACTCTTCCGTCAATCAATGCTTCGCGAGGTGTTACATGATGTTCATTTCATGGCCATACATAGGTAGGTCCAATGTGTGATTGTTAAAAAAGGAGAGTTTTACGATCAACTACTTAGTTCGCTCACTTTCAACTTTCCTAGGGCGGTTTGTTCATTTTGAGATATGGTAGGTTGTGGAGGATGAGTAACTTGGATTGAGGTGCCTTTAGCTTCTTATCTATAACTAGGTCCCCACGACTTCACCACCACAACTTTGTGCAAATTGAGCGAGAGGAATTCTAAAACTCCAAAAGTTAAATTGATTAGTTACATTTTTTATTTTTTAAAATTCAATCCGTGAAAAATCATCTTTGATAGGTTCTTCATTACAATATTATAGTCTTAAGTTGCACGATAATGATTTTGAGAAGGTTTGGTTAAAGCTACTAGGGTAACCCTTTAATGTGCTATGACTATTGTGGTTATATATACTTTTAGCTCAGTACATTATTATCCTTGAAACTCCTAGCCTTAACAAGAACCTTAGGCCTATATAATTATCGATTATTCAGCCATGTGTATATGTTATATGGGGAATCATATTCTTGCAATTCTAAATAGAAAAAGAATGGCTTGATTTGGTCCCATGAGTACAATGATCACAATAAGTTAAAAGCATATGAACTTTACATTGCTAGTGCATGGGGACTCACCTTTAGTGGAAGAACATGATTCCTTGCCCACAAAAACCAAAAGCACTTGTTGATTCATGCTAAGGGGTGATATTACTTCATTTTATTTTATTTTTTTCCCCTCCACATATGATGCAATCTAAATGATATCTTCCAATTCTAGGATCTCTTCTAATGACATGTTTCATAGACATTAATAAAATAAAGACAAAAAAAAAATATTCTCTTAACCTACCAACAATTAAAGTAAATAAAACACTAAAAGTAGTTAACCATGGAGACTAAGGTGTCAAAGATTTTGTTCTCCTCCCCATCTTCCTTTAAAATGTTGCACAAGACAAGCTTGCCAACGTGGCATGTACTTTTATAAGGCCTCCATAACAAGGCTTCAAGCTCTTGGACAAGAGATCTTAATTAATAGAGACAAAAAGTGAAGAATATGTAGGTGTGTTTTCCATTAAGTAGTGTTAATTTTCCACGAGGCATCTGATCGATGAAAAGTATCGAGACATGGAATAACATCTCTATTTTAAAAATCTTTAAATTTTTTTTAAAAAAAATCAGGTGTCTTAACTCATTTATATATCTAACAATTTTATCTTTAGCATAATTCATCGTCCATTTTAGCATATCATACGACTTTTAATATTTTTCTTTTTCTATTTCATTTGAATAATTTTATCCTTCTTAACTTAATATGATGAGAAAATGAATTCAATAAAAATATATGAACCAAGTTATGAGCTACATTTTATTTAATGATTATAAATTCTTGTTTGCTATTAAATAAATTTTATTTTGTCTCTGTGTTTTTGTTATGTGTTTGGTGTTTTGGGGGTATTGTTGCAGTGTTAAATTTAATTTTAAAAATTAGCATTCATAGCAATTACATTATGATTTTTTTTCTTTAGTCATTGTATAAATGAGTCACTTATTATTTTGTTGCGGCCAAAACTAGTATAAAAGGTAATTTGGTACATGAAATTTTTATCGATATGGAATTTTGAAAAATAATCTATTATACGCATTCTTATCCTATTTTATAAGAAACTATTTTTGTGACTCAAACTCATAATTTTCAAATCACACACTAGCAATTTTATCACTGCACCAAAACTCCCCTTTCAAATATTACTAGTATGAAAAAATAATATAAATAGTATCTAAAATAGCTCCATTTAATGACTTTAAGATTGTCATAGACAATAACTCCAACATTCTTTCTTCCCCTGTAACATACCCCGCACTCCTCCTAAATTCATTGTATATGTATATAGAAAAATGTTATGTTACACAATTCATCCGTGAGCATCTTCATTATTCATCGTCCAATCAAGTACACATTATAGTTAAATCCTTAAACCCTAGGAGATTGGACGGTGAATAATAGAGATACTTACGAGTGCTCATGGATGAATTGTGTGTGTGTATATATATATATATATATATATATATATATATATATATATATAGTTAGGATTACAATTAATAATATCATATAAATCATACTTTTATCGTACTATGAAATCATTCAAATTTTTTGGGTGGTGTTAGGAATTAGACGTTAGAATTTAAAATTTATAATCAAGCAATATCAACAAATAAACAAAATACCAAATTAGTAAATCCAACATGAAATCCTAAGCTCAATTTAACTCAAAATTGATATACGTTCAAAGAAAATAACTATGTGGGAATTCAAAGTAGCTAAATCAAAGAACTCTATGTTATCATAAATTATCCTAATGCTTGTCTACTAAAATCCATGAGTTTTTTATGAAAAAAACTATTCATTTAATTAATTAAGATATGATAGAACTTGATAAGTTTAAATTAAATAAACAAATAATAAAAATCAACTTCTAAAATTCTATATAGAAATTTTATGATGCCAAGAATAGAATCAACTTGAAACTATAATTTGAATATTCAAAAACAAATTTCATGTGACCTATTAAATTTGGTTGGTTTTTATTATCTTTGAGTTATCTACAATGTTGCCTACATATATACGTACAATTTATACAAAACTCAGGTAAAATGCCTTGGACTTATATGGGGAACATTTTCAACTAAATAAAATCATTTAATTATTCAACACACTGTTGTAGTATAGATATGATGAGAAAATGAATAGTGTCTATATTATAGTATCTATTTGACTAAAATCATAGTATTATTCTAGTTTATCTTGAACTCTAAATTATCCATTGGGTGATTTGGAAATTGACTTTTGTTCTGTTAGTAGATTTTTTGTCTTGAGATTAAAAAAAAATGACAATCTTCCTCAAATGTTGTCCAATTAAATGCCCACGTAATCACATACTTGGATAAATATAAAAATGTTGACAAAATATTTAGCTTCAAGTAATAAAAGTAAAACATATAGTTGTACAAGTTCTTAATTCTTGAATGTTACAAGGATTACCTCATTTAGTCGCACCTTGTGTTAGTCTCATTCATACATGAAATTGACCTTTAATATTATTTTTCTATTGTCATCTCAATATTGAGGAAGAATATAAATGAGTGAGTTGTTAATCCACAAGCTCCTACTAGTCTATAGCAAAAGGCAATTATGTTCACCCCCAGTGTCCCACACCGCCAGTCCCTCGGTGATGATGAAGAGAGGTAAATCACAGGGAGGATATGCCCCTTGTCTCGATGGTCAAAAATAACAAAGGACTTTTGAACTCGGATGAGAGTTCTAGACCTCACGCCGAGATTCAACTCCTATCCATTTATAGCAACACCTTCACTGCTCTAGTCATCGAGCCATCCCGAGAGGACCACAAGCTCCTACTAGTGCTAATATGGAATGTCAAGTGCATTAAGACTCGTTCTCCGTGATGAATATTGTTTGACTATAGTATGAACTTCGAGTCAACTAAAATAGGATCAAATTTTAGATTGTGTAGATGCATACTAAGGAATCTAAGTCATAAGTATCACGATATTGATGCATGTGCTAATAACTATATGTTATTGTATACAAAAAATGTCATATTAAATAACTAAGAGAGGTTATAGTCATTCCTATTATAACAAGATCTTAGGTTACAAAGGAAAAAAATTAACAACTTATAATGTGTTATATTATCTCATATTAGCACATGGAATACAACACTTATTTATGTCAAAAAGATGGTTAAATATAATTTGACATGACTAGAAGTCCAATTTGTATATTATATCACACCCTACCAATAGTTTAGCATTAAAACACTTCAATTTAAAGCATTGTAATCTTTTTACTACGGAGCCATGCAATACTAGATTAAGCTGATATATAATTGATTTAGTCATTCAAATGCTAATATTGATTATCCTATCACATATATAATCCAAAGAAAGAAATTAGAGTATCTTCAACCATGCTCATATTGCCTTGGAAGATCCAAGGCACTTGTGATTGAATGCTTTCGAAGATGAAACTATTTTGAATAAGGCTTTTGATGATGTAGCCAAAACTTAAAAAATTATATGTCTAGAAAGGAATCATAAGACAAATAGTAAATTATGTAATTGTATAGGTAAAGTTTCGAAATTACCAAAATGCGTACCTAACTCTAGTATTTACCAAAAACGTATATTTTTTCAATTACACCCGTTACTTTATCAAAGGTCAATTGATAATGAATCATTAATCAACTGTTATGTAACAGTCGAGTTTATCAGTCAATACTCAATTTATGATTTTCAATTGCATATAATTCATTGATCAATTATCTTTTATTTGCATCACTATTACACGATCCTCAAAATATTTCAAAGTTGTGTCAATTTCAAAAACTCACAACTATCTTTCTGGTTATGAAATCTGTCTAATGGCATAGTTGCACTCATGATGATATCAAATATACATTGAACTTGATTTGAAGAATTTTTCAGGTGTTTAAGATCATCAACGAATTTTGATTAAAATTACTTCAAACTAAATTTTAAAAATCTCAAAATCACTTCAAACTATTACCATTATATTTTTGGAAGCCTCCTGAGTACAATCATACTTTTCGAACCTAAATTTCATAGTTTAAATTGAGAAATATAGATTTTTTTTAATTCTTTGGGCATAGATTTCAAAGTTGTGAAGATTTTTAAAAAACTACATCTTTCTATCTATGCTATGAAATTCATGTCTAAAGACACATGGTTGCACTTAAGATGATATAAGAAATGTAATGAACTTAGTTTAAATTATTTTTGAAGTATTTAAGACCATCAACGACTCGTTGATGTCTTAAGGACCTCATAATCACTTCAAACAATGACCATCACACTCATGGAATCTCCCTGAGAGTAATCATACTCTTGGACCTAGATTTCATAGTCTAGATTGAGAGATGTGATTTTTTTTTAAATCTTCACAACTTTGGAAATCTTGATTCGAAGATTTTAAAAATCCATATCTCTCAATTTAGACTATAAAATTTAGGTATGAGAGTATGATTTCACTCAGAAGATTTCCATAAGTATAATAGTCCTAGTTTGAAGTCATTATGAAGTTCCTAAAGTCACTAGTGAATTTTGACCAAAATTCACTAATGATACTATAATGTTTGAAATTTTAAAATCTTGATATGTTATAATCCAAATGAGTTTTAGGAATTATTTGGTAGTGTTAGGGAGTAAATATGACAAACTTACACCCTTTAATTTTTTGGAAAAAGGTAAATAGAATTATCCAAGTTATATACAAACAATCTTGTACACACTATCCTCGTGATCCCTCAACCCTAACTAGCTAGCTAACTAGAGTTAGTTATGCATTCATACCGCAACATCCCAACAACTAATACACCTTAGCCTTTACAAGACATACTCGACCATCTATCTAAACTCAGATATGATGTGTGATGTCTTAATGTGTTGAAGCACCTCCAATGCAAATCCAAATTTGATGATCCAGTTTGTGATGCTTTAGCTAAGGTCCACTAGCCTCCATGGCCAATCAGCCCAACTTGTGAAGTTTGTCCATCCATAGCCCCCCAAAGAGGAAAGTAGCCCGCTCCTTGGTAGTTCGGTTCCTCTGAGCTTCTCCGCAGTGCAACCCACTTCGATTCTGAGTCTTGTCGATCCAAATAAATCGACATCCTCAACCTGGTATGATCAACCCCATCCACAACCCACAATTCCACATGATCTAGTCCAACAATTCAAGTAGAATTTGAATCTTTGAGTTTCCCTCCACTGTTGCATGCATCCCTAGCCACCTCGACATCCATGTAAGTGCCTCGGAGCTTCGGCAATCCATCGGAGCTCCTATTGTCTATCGAGCAATCTAGAAACTTGTCGTCGACAACCATCGTCTAGGGTCCAACAATGATTAGATAGTAGCGCCTTCTCTACCCCCTCCTTAGATTGTGAAGCTCATGTCACAATCTACCACAACTTCCTTCACCTCTCCATTGGTCCCCATTATTCAGAGGTCAACCAAAAAAGTACTCATTTCTATCAGTATTGTAGCTCCACCCATAGAAATTAGTAGTATCCATTCCAAGTTGTTGACGTCGAGACCAATTGGGACATCATTGTTGCTTCGAATCCTTCTAACTAGCTCCGAACTACAATGGGTTTTTCCCCTAAGGTTTCTTGACAAGTTGGCATAACCTGATTAGAGGTTTCAAAGGCAATGAACTACCCCCAAAGGTGAACAACCGACCGCGGAAATTTTGTCGACATGGGTTTGCCATCTCCTTATCCAACCAGAGATTGCAATAGATCCGCCTTCATGTGTTTGCCTTTTCCATGTGGCAATGGATTGTTAGAACTTAGGTCGAAGCTGCATCTCAAAATCCAGACAAATGTCTAAAGCCTAAACCACAGTCCTTCATCCTGCTAATTTTGGCTCTAAGGTGACAATGACTTTAAAGGTTCAAATTTCCCTCCCATTTGCACATTCTCCCAGCTTACCTCATTATTTGTGCATGTGCTCAACTCATGACAACTTTCCACCTCATCTCCATAGCCATCGGAGCTTCGATTGTCATCCAACAAGTAAGACAGTAGTTGCCAGCATGACTTTAGCAACTGCTTGTCATGCCTCCTCTCCAACTGATGAATTTTCAATCCCATACCAGTCACAGGCCCCCCAGCTTCATCAGAGGCAATCGAAGAATATGTCATTCCACCAATCAGGTAGGGTCGATGGCATTAACAGGGCCAATCACAACTAGGTCAGCTCTCACATGGCAATTGTTTGGCGAACTAGGTTGGTTTTGGGTCCTCGATTCCTTCCATCTAGCTTTAGCCTCTAGTCATCTTCTCTCCGGTGATCTCCAGCTCAACGTAGTTGCCATAACAGAGTCCTTCAAGCTTATCTGCCATGGTCGATGTCGATATACACTGTTCATCTTCGTCGATGAGAGATGAAATGCTACAATCTCACTAATAGTGATTGCTCTTAATTGAGAGTCAACCACACCAAGGCTAAACTGTAGCTTCTCCTTGCATCGCTTTCACTGATCTACGTCACCATGTTCATGGTAGTTTGAAACAAAAAAGAGTTTAGAGCTTCTTTATCATGTTGGAGCAACACTAAAGCTCGGTATGGGCTAAGACAACCTCATCAAAGGCTACCCCTTCTTCCTTGTCAAGGTTTTGCTCCCACAACCTCTCCATCACCTCCATTATTAAATACTGAAAATTTAAAATATTAAATTAAATAGCCAAGAAATTAAGGAAAATAATCCTGGAATTTTTTCGAGATTTTTAGAGAATTTTAGGAATTTTTAGAGAATTTTTCTGAAATTTATTGGGGCTAGTACGAGATATTTACGGGGATAATTAATTTACTAAGGGGTAAGTAAAAATAAAACCTAGGTTTCTCTCTAAAACTTCCCCCGATTCCCGTTCCCAAACTTCCCGAGTCTTCTTCTCCCCTCAGGCCGGCCACCACGATCCCTCTCCGCCGTTGTCGCCGAGCCGCCGCCGACCAGTGCCCTTCACTTTCCTCGAGCCTGACCATCAGAACCAGCAATGATGCCACCTCAAAGATGTCATATAATAGGAGACCCCGTAGGAATGATCCACCCGAGGGTGAATCTCGATTGTACCAACCTATGTTGGTTAGGTACATCGATAGGGACTTTTTCAATCGCCATTGTAGTGATGTCATGGAATTAGTTGCATACTATAATCTCATGAAAATTGTCTTATGCACACATCCCATTAACGATGACCTCCTTAAGGAGTTTTATCAGAACCTAAAAAAGGTAGATGACGACCCTACCTACACTACTCGCATTGCAAAACGCGAGTTAGAGTTCACTCCTGCGATACTGCAGGAGTTTCTCGAGTGTAAGGCCTCGGATGACACCTTTATTTTTTACCCCACCATGGATTTCCCTTTACCCGAGCCCTTTGACCATATCTCCATGGAGTCCATGCATGAGCATATCTTTGGTCATCCTCGTCCACCGGCCCAGAATTTATTCTCTATTAGTGAGTTATCTGCACCTGACAATGTACTTTACAAGGTCATTGTTGGGTGTTTTCTTCCTATCGTCACTCGGGGTCTGGCCAAGATTCGGCCTCCCCATCTCTTCCTACTATACGTCATGTGTAATAGGTTAGACATCAACTTTGCACTAAACATGTTTCACTGCATTGTGCATTTCACTTCCCCTGTACAAGGGAAAGTGCATATGTCATATGGTCACATTATCACAGCATGGTTAGAGTCAGTAGGCGTCAACATTCATAGGGGTTCTCTGAGAGCGCTATCTGAGGTGTACGACTGCATATCCATTCGTAACTTCTCGTTAGCGAAGCTGCGGATGGGGCCTGGATAGATGGAGTTGGCGCCTCGACCACCACCCAGGGCACGCAGAGAGCCTCCTCCGGTACCCAAAGAGGCGACAGAGGACTATGAGGATGCAGACGCCGCTGATGAGAATGATCAGATGTCGACAGATGCATCAGCGGCGGGTCCATCAGATCGTCATGGCCAGCTGGAGTCCAGATTTTAGGACTATCAACAGACGATTGACTCTAGGCTGTCAGAGATCTTAGTAGGCCAAGCATCCTTCGGCGCACGTCTTGATCGGATGGAGGAGTCCCAGGGCCGCATCGAGCAGCGTCAGCTCGATATGTATGAGATGATGCGGGCCTGGACTTTGAGTCAGCAGTCTCCTCCACCGCCACCTCCTGCAGACGACTAGATTTAGTGGATGTTAGATTTTCTTTGGTTTTCAGCTTTTGTAGTGAGATTGAGCATATCCAATCTCCATTTTGAATGTAAAAGACTGAATTCTTTCAAATTAAATGAAATTTCCATTTGTGAAAATCTTGTGTGTTTGGATGAGTGTTTGTATTATTGTATTAGCTTATGGAGGTTGCTATATCATGACGTGAAATTGCATTTTATCATATAATATGTCATGTCATTGTTTTAGATTATATCACATGTCATGACATCATGATCATTGGTCCTGCTTATTTCCTTTGCTATCTTTATGCCATAATCATTCATGCATTTAATTGATTAAAATTGATTTAAGGACTATGGCATGACTTGGAGTCCCATTTATAAGGGAATCAAGTAGAGTTGCCTTAGGAAAATGCATGAAACCCTAGTTTAGGGAGAACAAAACTCACATCTCACATCTAATTGACATGTATGTGTATTTATACAGCCTAGATACATGTGAGATGCTAGGATATGAGTTAAGTTCAAGGTGCATAATTTTTGCATCTAGATGAACCCAAACTCATATTAATTCAACATGTGGATCATTAGGAAAGCTTGGGTACGAGCCATGTGTATAGAGCCCAAGGAAAATGATCCAAAATAGGGTTTTAAAAATATTTTAAAATCATTTTAAAAAACCTTGGTGAAGTCTATATTTTGATAGCAATCACCATTGATAAGATTGATACAAAATGAGCTTAAACTTTAAAGTTTTTAGTCACTTTTGGATTTTGTATCAATCTCCTAGTTCGATGGTAAAAATATTTTTCTAAAATTTTTCACCGATTGTATGTGTGATAAGTAATATATGTATCAAGTTTCGTGATTTTTTGATTTACGTAAAATTACTTATGAATTTTCAAAAGTCGAGTCTGATTTCTGAAAATCAGATTTTGGATATCGATCATTGCCTCTACAAATGATCGGTGATGGGTAACGCTTAGACTTCATTGGCAGTATCACTCATTGTTGCGTGCGGATCATTGATGGGCTATCGGTCATTGCTGGTAATTAACAGTCGTGATAATGCTGATTTCAAGAAAACTAGGTTGGTTTAGCCCGGTTTCAACTACGGTTATGGTCCCTAATCACTTCTAACCCTAGGATATGCTTTGGGAAGCATTATAAAGGGTGAAAATCCATTGAATATGAGTTTGGAGAGGTGTTTAGGGTTTGTATCAAATTTACGGTGTTGGAAAGTTCAATGTTGAACTTCTAACCTTAATTTTGATGGTTTAGAGTTCCTATTGGCTTAGGGACTTCCCAAGGACATTGTTGGTGCAATGGTCGAGGGGGAGCAAGCCTTTAGGGGGAGGTCTCCATCTTGGGATGATGGATGTGTTTTTCTCCTTGAAGAGGAGAAGTTATGGGAGAATATGACATCAATTGAGAAATTGATGGGACTTTTACAAACCCAATTTGGAAATTGGGAGAGTGTATAGGATTGCCTCTCTTGAGTGATATGTGACTTATCACTAGAAAGATGGTAGACATCCTAGGTATTTTTGGATCAAGGGGGAGATTGTAAGATCTCATTGGGACATGAGACATTGACCTCCTTGGAGAGATAACCTTTTTGATGTATGTCAAAAAGGGGGAGAAAGGTTAAATTACCAATTTGGGATAATTGGTAAGGGATTTGAGTTAGGGGCCTAACTAAAGGTTTGGTTTTTGTCAAACATCAAAAAGGAGGAGATTGTTGGTGCAATCGGCCCAGGTCATGATTGACTAGGACTCGAGTTTGGCTCGAATGATGTTTTGATGTTCGATAAAAACGGATGACAATGTGATTGTCATGGAAAGTCCAAGCATGGGTCTTGGCAAATGGAAAGTCCAACATGGGTTGGCAAGGAAAGTCCAAGCATGGGTCTTGGCATGGAAAGTCCAACATGAGTTGACAAGGAAAGTCCAAGCATGGTCTTGGCATGGAAAGTCCAATATGGGTTGGCAAGGAAAGTCCAAGCATGGTCTTGGCAAGGAAAGTCCAAGCATGGTCTTGGCATGGAAAGTCCAACATGGGTTGGCATTTGAAGTCCAAGGGGATTGATATTGGCGGCGTAAAGTCCAAGCGGTAGTCTTGGCAGCATAAGTCCAATGGTTGGCGGCGTAAAGTCCAAGCGGAGTCTTGGCAGCGTAAGTCCAATGTGCCTTAGCAGTGTAGACACCGTTAGCATGACATAGCCGATGGAAGCACCTGAAGGCTAGCGCAATGGATGAACAAGTCATGGATGACTTGGAGGGATCCGAGAGGTGTGAGGCTGATGGAGGTAGCTAGAAGGCTTAGGTCTAGGCTAAGGGTGGTCTAGCAAGTATGGGGACACCATACTTGGGTTAAAATCTCATATTTGAGGTGTGTCAGTCGACTGGTGTCATGTGGCAGTCGACTAGCCTGAGTCAACTAGGGTTTGACTGCGGGAAGTGGCCTAGATCGGGCCTTTGTTAGGCGATCAATCGATGATGACAGCGATCGGCGATCATGTGATCAGTCGACTGATGCTCGGATTTTCGGCGACAGAATGGAGTCTCACTCGACTGCTGAGACGAGCAGTCGAGTGATGGCTCATCAGTCGACTGATGGTCATGATCAGTCGACTGATGTCCTAGCCGTTGGATTTTTCCAGCGTGGATTACACCGTTGTCTCACGACAATGTGATCGATCATTGATCGACCTTTTCGGCCGCGAGTTAAAGCTATATAAGGAGCTCGTGATGGAGGAAAAGATAGCGATTTTCTTGAGCGAAATTGAAGGGGGAAGTTGGTGCTTTCCAGTCCTTCAAAGCTAGTTCAAGACAATCAAAGATCAAGCAATCCAAAGCTCTTGTAAAGTGTTTTTCCTTTACTTGCATTTGTATTTCATATTGTATTTGCTTGTATTTATTTGATTATTGTTGTAATCATTATTGTACGAGGTTTCTCCGCCTCCGGATTGTTCCGAGAATGAGTGTTTATTAGTGGTTGCATGTGCATCACTAGAGCTCGTAGAGCTCGATCCGTGGAGTAGGAACCGTGCGGTTCCGAACCACGTTATATCCTTGTGTTAGCGTGTTGTGCATTTCGTTATCGTTATTACTTTTCTATTTCCGCTGCGCTAACGAAATTGTAGACACGAACACGCGATCGAATTCCATCATACGGGCAAAACGCTATTCACCCCCCTTCTAGCGTTACAAATATTCCTAACACCAGTTGTTAGGACCCATAGAGCTCAGTATGAGACAGGGTTGGTCCGTACTATCAAACGTAGGATGACAGAGGCGCAGGATCGTCAGAAGAGTTATGCAGATCGGAGACGGAGATCTCGGGAGTTCTCTATTAGTGACCAGGTATTCCTGCGAGTCTCACCCACGAAAGGGGTGAAGAGATTTGACCTCCGTGGTAAGTTAGCTCCAAAGTACATTGGGCCTTTCGAGATTTTGGAGAGGATCGGAGCAGTCGCTTACCGTCTAGGGCTACTACCGTCCTTGACGGGTATTCATGATGTGTTTCATGTGTCCATGTTGAGGAAGTATGTGCCAGACTCTACACTTATTCAGTCAGATGTGTCAGGTTTCATTCAACCTGATGCTACTTACGCAGAGGTTCCGGTGAAGATTCTGGGTCACAAGGAACGACAGTTACGGAACAAGACTGTGCGACTTGTTAAAGTCGGGTGGAGTCACCACACCGATGATGAGTCTATTTGAGAGCTTGAGGAAAAGATCTTAGCTCAATACCCCCACCTGTTTACTTAAGGTACATAAGATATATTTTCAGTACTTGTGGTATCTCTTACTCGAGATATATTTGAGTAAGAAATTTGGGGACCAAATTTTTGTTAGTGGGGGAGAATGTTAAATACTGAAAATTTAAAATATTAAATTAAATGGCCAAGAAATTAAGGAAAATAATCCTGAAAATTTTTCGAGATTTTTAGAGAATTTTTAGGAAATTTTTCTGGAATTTATTGGGGCTAGTACGAGATATTTACAGGGATAATTAATTTACTAAGGGGTTAATAAAAATAAAACCTAGGTTTCTCTCTAAAACTTCCCCCGATCCCGTTCCCAAACTTCCCGAGTCTTCTTCTCCCCGTGCGTCGGCCACGCGATCCCCTCTCCGCCGTTGTCGCCCGAGCCGCCCTCGTCGACGACCAAGCCGCCGCCCTTCCCTGAGCCCAGGACCACCGCAACCAGCAGTCGGCGCCGCCTTCTTCGCCTCGGACCGCTGTGAGACGCACCCTTCTTCCTCCTCCAGCACCGATGCTCGCCTTCCCGGTGACAGGCCGCCGCGGGTGGCGCTCTCTCCGCCGCTGCTCGTTCGAGTCGCACGCGGCGAGCATCCGAGAGCCTCTTCTCTTCCTCGCGTTCTCAGTCAGCAGCCCGACGTCGAGGTCACGTCGGCCTCCTCTGCCACAGCCGCACGCATCGACTCCTCACCTCCGACCGCCGCACGAGCCACCGTTTCTCCTTCCCTGTGCTCGTAGCCACCGCCGCCCGACGTGTCGTGGGCTCACCATTCACAGTCGACGCCTCCTCTGCCTTTTTGGCCGAGCAACGCCGGAGGAGGTAAGAGTTGTTATTTTTCCTGACTTAGACGGTTTTGGTTTCCTTGGTTGAGTATGTGTTTGTGTTGGGCAAAATCGTAGTGTTGTTTGCTCCGGTGAATAACGGATAAAGGACGGTTGCTTCCGAGGGATCTCTAAGTCCGGTAAGCTGTGATTCACCCTTCTTGGTTCATTCGTAATTTGTTGTATTTGGTGGTGGGTTGATGGATTCGGGAGTGGCTCGGTTCAGGGCTGCCATTGGAGGTTCCCAGGGCTGCGAGTTGGGGGTTTGGGTGTTAAAGTTGATTTCGATGTTCCTATAGGGAGTTGTTGGCCGGTTGTGAAGGAGGGAGTGGTTATAGAAGGTGTTTTGGGTGGTTTTGTACTAGGTTATAGATTTGGCTGTGAGGACAATAAATTGAGGTTGATGATAATATATTGATTGATTGATTGTTTCGAGGTGCAACCAAAGATTATATCATTGTAATACTATGGTGATTGTTGCCATTATGGATAATATTTTCATATGATGAGTATTGATCGATAATGAAACTATTTGGGTTTGGGTCCGGCCTGTGGATGGTGGATTTGGTGGATTAAGTAGTTAAGTCGCCTATTTTGGGTTTCGTGGTGTGAAGGTATTAAATACACAAGCTGAGGGTCAGTAGAGGGGTTCTAATTTGTATTCGATAAAGGGATGCAAATATAGAAACTATATAGTAGTAATTTAGCATGTTGTCGTGTGCTTGGATTTGATGGTAATCATGTTTTATGCAGATTTCGGTCATGGGACAGGTCTACGGGCTTGAAGATAGTTATCACGAGTTTCATTATATCATGCGGGTATTTTGACTTATCTCCTAGATATAGTCAAATGTTGATATGCTAGTTAGGATAGCTTTCAATAATTTTCATATTTATATGCCTAGTATGTTTTTGTGCCTATTGATACATGTATTGGATAGGATATGATTTTTGTCTTCCCTGTTTATTTGGATCATAGTTACTTGGATTATGGATATGTACATATTGATTGTACATATTATTCGGATAGGTATTTTGAGTAGGATTGACATGCTTTAGTATCATGCACCATTTTTGCATGATTGCATGCTGGCTGGACGGGGTTCCATTATTGTTGAGCCCGCAGTCAGTTACATGGCCTGCACACACTATCACTCATGGATTAGTGGTACATCAGGAGGGTGTGTGCAGTTGCTCTGTCAGGCTCCGCTGGTCCTCTCATGGGTAGCGATGAGGCAGCGTGGTAGCGGGCAGGGATCCCTCCTTTGGTCTATGACACCGGGAGATGAGAGCTTAGCTCCCCCACTATGTTTGGGGCAGGAGGATAGGTGTACTCCGACAGCATCCTGTCCACTCGGTCACTCAGGAGCAGTGATGACAGAGTGCACAGTTGTCATAGCCCTACCCACTCGGCTTCACCATCGCGTGTGAGGCGACTGACTGGCATCAGGGGTGACTATGTCATTTGCACGACATGCATATATTTGCACGGATTGCATATGTATTGTGTTTGCTGCATTATTGTATTGATGCCTTGGATGTTGCATATGATTGTCATGCATACAGGATACATGTTTGTATAGGGTGATGACTTTTATTGTAGGGCACTTGCTCCTATATCAGGGTAGGAGATTTAGGTGAGTACAGTCCTTTTGTATTTATTTCTTGCTTACCATATATATGAGACTGTACTGGCATGATTAGTATTGTTAGCTATATCTTGCTATTCATATCGACTAATATCCGCTAAGTTCTTTGAACTTACCCCGTGGTTTTATATTTATTTCAGGATGAAGCTGTCAGGAGAGTCCAGTTGCCAATTCCCCTCGTCGAAGTGGATAGGTTTTATTGATCTTATGGTTTTGGTTATTAGTTTTATGGATTGTGATTTTATTAGAGGATATGTTTAGGATTTATGTTTGGATTGTATACCGGTGGATGTTTTGGTTATATTTGTTATGTCCTTGTGGATTTATTTTCGGTTCGTTTTGGTTGTGTGTTCCTGCTCAGATGGCAGAAGGGGTAGGTCTTGATGTTTTAGATCTTTTACTTATTTTGGTTGTTGGCCTGAGGCCTTATTATTATCTGCGTGTGTTGTGGTATGTTCCGGTCGTGTTGACCGAAGTATAGTGGTCGTGTAGGCCTTGTATAAAAATTAGTATTGTCACCCGTGCAGGGGAGATGCTGCCGGATTTTCGTCTGGCGGAGACTCCCTCGGGGCGTGACAATTTATGCGCCTTTTTATTGTAACGACCTGACCCCTATTGGCGGAATTCGGCGACCCCTATTGGTCGACGACCGTCGCTCCTGTTGGCCCGTCGTTACTCACCTGGACTTCCCACCCCTGGAAGTGGGTTTTTGCCTTCCCCAGAATTCGAACTCTAGACCTCCAGGCTAAGTACTAAAGTTTATGAATCCTGGTAACCAAGTGATCCAGTTACCAGGATTCATAAATTTTAGTACTTAGCCTGGAGGTCTAGAGTTCGAATCCTGGGGAAAGCAAAAATCCACTTCCAGGGATGGGAAGTCCAGATGAATAACTACGAGCTAACAGGGGCGACGATCGTCGACCAATAGTGATCACCGAATTCCGCCAATAGAAATCAAGTCGTTACATCCATTGTCACCAATGATGGTGCTTCTATCCATCAGCCCCCACCGATGGGGGCAGGAGAGGATCTCCTTTCTCCACTGGAGGGACACCTCTTCTTAGTCGGTGTTGACTACTTGCGGTAGAGGGTGAAAAGTGGGAAAGAGCACCAGTCCTATTCTCATCCTTTAAGAAGAGAGAGCTCCTCTCTTAAACAGGTGGTAGAACTTGTGGCACTCATATAATGAATTTATGTTAAATTATCTTAATGTTATGAAGATTGTAAATATTCACATCTCTTAATATAG
Organism: Wurfbainia villosa; assembly: GCA_025175895.1. NCBI lineage: Eukaryota > Viridiplantae > Streptophyta > Magnoliopsida > Zingiberales > Zingiberaceae > Wurfbainia > Wurfbainia villosa. The sequence continues at coordinate 94,636,204 of CM046003.1, forward strand.
GCTATGAAATCTAGAGCTAAGAGCATAGTTGTGCTTAAAAGACTTTCAGAATTGTAATGATTTTAGTTTGAAGTGATTTTAAGATTCCGAAAATTATCTTTGAATTTTGACCAAATTCACGGATGAACTTTAACACCTTAAAAATAATTCAAACAATTGCATTCCTTACATCATCCAAAGTTCAATCATATCTTTAGAGATTAGACATGGATCTCATAGCATATATAGAGAGATATAGATTTTTGAAATCTTTATAACCTTGAAATCTAAATTCTAAGATTTCAAAAATCCAATCTCTCAATCTAACTTATAAAATATAGGTATAAAAATATGGTTGCATTCAAAATGAGAATGCTTTCAAGAGTATGATGATCCTAATTTGATATGATTTTAAGGTTCCTAAGCATGTTGATAGCCTTAAAACACCTCCAAATATTTTCAAACTAAGTTCATTATATTTCTTATATCATTCCGAAAACAATTATACTTTTAGATATGGATTTCATAACCTAAAAAAAATGAATTTTTGAAATTGACACATTTTGAAATATTTTAAGAGTTGTGTAATGATATTACAAATAAAGAATTGTCAAATGATACCCATTAATTGAACATAACAAATTTAAAAATCGTTCGAAGAACTCAACTATTATATATCATACAATATCAATTGACTACTGATAAAGTAATGAACGAATGTTAAGTATGCATTTTGATAATTTTGAAATTTTACCTATGCAATTCGATAATTTGTTGCAAGACAAATGAAGTGTAAAGTTGTCGTATTGGCTTCCTTTAATTGTTAATTCAAAATAATTTAAATGCGATGCATAATAAAAAAGAATATGTCCAATAAGGTTTTCAATACATTTTCTACGACATTAAGGAAAAAAAACCTGAAAACGAGTGCAAATACAAGGTTGACCTACCTTTGTATTGAAATCATCAGTGGCTTGAGCTACACAATACAATGACAACAGAAAGATTGTGCATTCCCTTGATATACTGCTTTACAAAATAACAAAAATGATTGCTTGTGGATAAATACCACAATTGAATTTTAGATACTTATGCATCCCTTATCATGCATTGTACAAAAAACTAGCAGCAGTTCCAGAGAACCCCAAAAGCATACTCATGAGAATTGGTTTGAGAAACAAGTAATGGCGCATTGTTAAAATTTTGCAAATAAATGTAGCAACAACTTCAAATTTAAATAATAATGATAATAAAAGAATGATGAATCGTTTGTGCTAGTATAATGTCTTGTAGATTAATGGTAGTAACAGTATCACAAGGAAATTATCCAGGTGAACGCCAATGTTATTTCTATGCTATCACAACTAAATTAACCATGTGAACGCCGATGTTATTTCTATGTTACGACTTAAAATGGGAAAGGATACCTTTGTTCTCAGACGACTACACACATCCACAAAGTTTCACAGACGGAGTGGCCGCAAAAGAAACACAAACAGAACCCATGAGTGAGTACCCAAGGCAATTAATTGGTCAAACCAATGTGTTCAAAAAGGGCTGCAAGCAGTAGTCACTTGAACGTGTAGCCCAGGACAACTCCAAGCAAAGCAATAATTATCAAAAACATCAACGAGAAGCCACCTTGTCTCATACTCACTTCTCGCCTCGTAAATTCCTGCATAGATCGAGCAAAGACAAGTTAACGACTTCCTTTATTTTTTTTCCTTTTACACAAGCACTTTGCTTGCCGGAATGAGGTTGCTCATATCAGCTTTGCATGAACATACAGGAAATGTACATGTATTCAAAAATTGCATGAGCCTTGTTATGAAGAAAAAAATTGTAAGCATGTGATCTGATCCACTGTATTAAAAAATGGCCAAAGATTTTATGGTGCAACTTTTGATTAGAGCTAAAGTTACGAGGGTAAAGAGAGACTGCAGAAAGCTCTAGTGAAAATAATTGACAAAATGGTTTAAGAGATCCTAAAGAGCTGTGACTACTGGCTTCATGATTATAGTGAAATTATCACCTCGCAACACAGAATGTCATATGATAAAAGATGCAATTTAACAGGAGAAAGAATCCTGAGGCATTGTTAACCATTCAAAGCCTTACCAGTTCTCGTCTAAGTTTCTTGTTCTGTTCAACAGCAACATTCTTCTCCTCAGTCAACTTCATGAGTAGGGCAATATTCTGGATGAAGGAAAAGTCAGCAAAATATAAATGCAAAGCCAAGCAGCAATTCAGATAGAACATTAGCGATCAGGAATTGAAGAGCTAAAAAAGTATGGACGCAAGTATGGGAATTATGCATTCAAAAGTATAATCCCAATGCAATGCTAAATACTCCAATGTAATCTGTTTAAGAAAGTGAATAAGAAGCTGGAGTGACAATAAAAATTTGCTATGCATCCAAGTTATAATGTAACACAACCTAGTTAGTTATACATAAAGGGCAGCCCAGTGCACGAAGCTCCTGTTATGCGGGGTTCCAAGGAAGGATTCATTATACCCAACCTTACCTTACTTTTTGCAAAAGGTTGTTTTCAGGATTCGAACCCATGACCCCTAGGTCACAAGACAGCAACTTTACCGTTGCATCAAGGCTCTCTTTCAACCTGATTAGTTATACATCCCAAAGATAAATTAAATTGTTAGGATAATGAACTTGCTCATCTGGTAGAACAGCCTATTGCAACTGATGATCAATCAAGCATTTAGAAGTACACAAAATTTATCTGCCTAGGGATAAACAAAAAAAAAGGATCCTCTTGAGTTGGTAGATTGTGAATGAACATTAATCATCTCAATAAATTCAGAATGTTGGAAACATAAGTATAATAATGAACTCTTCATAGATAAAAATTATCCTATATTGGTGAAGTAAATCAAACATCAAATATCATGATAATATTGATGAAGTAAAAAAACACAAACAATCTATCATGCACCCATTACCACGCCACTGCCAAAATTAAACACGCAAAATTCATGATACAACTTTACAAGAAAATTCCATGTAGCATCCATCACAGAACTGAAATTTCCTAAGTGAGACTTGGAAGTCAAAAGACAATAAATGCAGTTACGGAGCATCTGCAGAGGCAGATAGGAATCTTGGCAGAAAAGGTCAAGTTTCTTGCAGGGATGTCCCATGGACATGAGCAAGGCACTTATCACCATTCAGTACGTGGGAAGGAACTAAAGTTATTGTGCTACAAGGACAGTACAAAAGACTCAGAAAACTTGTTCGGAATAAGCAATGTTAGAAAGCACTAGTTTCAGCTAAAAAAGACAACAAATTTTTAATCTCCAAGTCAATAAATCTAATAGATGATACAAGATTTTTCCTTGTGAACTTGTCACTGAACAAAGATTTCTTCTAAGACGGGATTGAAAGCTTAGTTCTTGCCCTAGAATTAAGACTGTTTTTCTTGTAGGAACTTGTGACAACTGAAAAGGAACACCTATTAAAGAGTATATGACAGGACCTTTTGCACTGACGATGACTGTCCAAAACATATTTTCATGTCTTGATGGAACAACTCTTTTGCCCCCTTGGAAATATAAATGGTAGGCATAGCAAGAGCTATAATAGACTCCTAAATATTATCTAACAGAAGAGACCAACAAATTCATCTCTAGGAAGAGGACAAAAGCAATAAAGCATGTTTGCAAAGACCACGAGTCAAACTAAAAAGAACATGGTTCATACAACAAACGAGAGTATCTCCATGCGCAAGGCTACACTAGTTTCAAAATTGAGGAAATTCTCCATCCCTTCTTGACAAAGAAAACCCACAAATTTCAAAAGAACGACTGAAACAGCTCATCCTCCATCCAGCAGGAGAATGACAACAGACGAGTGAAATGAATAAGCCAACAATATTACAAGAAAATAAATTGATAATGGTTCACACTCTTCTACAAACGAACTGTGTACATCCATATACAGTGACATAGATATTTGCAGTCCTTAAGTTATATCACATAAGAGACTCAATTTCTAGTTTGGCTCATCATGCAATCTAATTAACACCAAACAACGCCACATGTGGGTAAGTGGATTGCTTATGCAAGCTAGTTGATAGTACAAGTCCAAGACTCCAATTTGCACTGAATAAGACCACATAAACAAGTCCAGACTCCAAGTTAAAACCAAATGAATTAACCAGTTTTAGACAAATAAAAAAGCAAGAAAAACTATCACATGCATGGCTTAGGTTGATATATAACTTTTTCTTTACTATGGATCGCTTAGATTGATTAGTTTTGTTGTTGTATATCGTGTGCATTATATTATGCAGATCACTTAAATTCTTTTTCATGTAAGGGTTTTACATGGCATTATTTATGCCAAGATAGTGATAAATGAGTGTCATTTATGCAGATTTCATATGGTGATCAATTTGATATATTACGTGGAAAATGTAGATTTATTCATTGTGTTATAAAGACAATGATGTTATGCATCATTATGGAGAATCCTATAGCCCCCAAGGCTAATCCAGTTGACAAGTACAAAGGGCTTGTGTGTAATAGGCAGGGATCAATTCCCGAAGAAGTCATAGCCTTGGACTATCGACAACCCCTCTCCTTTGCGCTTACCAATTGGTGTCCTGATTTACCCCCCTCCACGGTAGGGGTAGTGGTAGGGGGTCGCTAATGTAGCGGTTCCATATTTTTTATTATGGATAATCCTATGGAGTATATATTCAATTTGTGAGTACATACCACCATAAATAAGTTACCAACTTAATGGGAGGGGAAAGCGTGGCCAATGCGAGAGGCAATACTAACTAGTTTAATGATAAAAGAAGAGCTTATGTCATGTTATTGACAGAGACTAGGAACAAATGCCTAAATCATAACCAGAGCCAAAGTTTAAAATTTTAAGTCATGCCGAAGTTTCAGTTTATGATCAAAACGATAAGGTTTCAATACCATATCACACCGCATCAATACAATTTCAATACTTTTTTAAATAAAAATATATTGATTAAAAATATATTAATATTTGATTATTAGAGATACACACTGTTAAATTATATTTAAGATGTTAAAAGTTGAGTTGAAATTTTAATATTATCTCGTAAAATATTTGATGTTTATTGAGTAAAAATTAATTTATGATTAGTTAAAGTCAACCAAGTAGACATGATAGGACCAAGTAATTAAACTAAATTTATATATATATATAAAAAGGTAGTCCGGTGCATGAAGCTCCCGTCATGCAAGGTCCCGGAGAAGGATTCATTGTATGCAGTCTTACCTTACTTTTTGCAAGAGGGTGTTTCCAGGATTCAAACCTGTAACCTTTAGGTCACAAGACAGCAAATTTATATATATAATAATTTAATTTATAATAATATGTTATAAAATTAGAAATTATATTATATTTTATTTTTATTTTTTTTTTACAATCTATTTTCTCTACCTTAAAGAAATTTATTTTTTTCTATTTACCTTATGGATAGATAGAGGGAGAAATTAATATTCTTAAAGAGGAATTTTTTCAAGGATAGATAGAATGAAAAAATCAACCATTGTTAAAGAGGTTTTTCTCCTCTATGTTTATCCTCATAGACAGATGAAGGAGAAATTAACAATGAAGGAGAAAAAATTAACAGACCAAGGAGAAAAAATTAATAGAAAAAAATAAGGGAAGGAATTTAAATTAACGGTTAGAAATGAAAAATACTAAATAAATAAATAAATTTAAAAAAGATTTTAAAAAATAATAAATAATTACATTAAAAAACAGAGGCAACTGCGACCTCGTGGGACAGAGGTCGTGAATGCCTCCGTGACTCTACCACCTCGCAAAGGATGCCATGAGGTCGCAATTTCATCGACAACACAATGCCTTCGTTGGTGGAACAGAAAGTTTCGCTCGTGTCAACTAGCACAACACGGTATTTGAATCCACGACTCAAGTCATGTTGTATTGACAAACCAAAAGGTGGACCAGAACTAGTTCGCAATTACTCTTAAATGGCCTCGACTATTTGATTTAATTAAAGTTTCTTATATAACACCAAAGCAATGCATTGTCATTGCTTAAAGCTTTTTACTCGATATGTCTAAACTTTTGAAGGAGGAACTAGGGAGGCCTAATAGCTCATATCAATGAAACAACTAAGGTTGGGGGAATTAAGCAAACTAATGATGTGGTAGGCATGAAATTGGAATCCACAAGAAAAAAAATGGAGTTGAGGCCATCTATCAAAGTTAGCTATAACAACAATGTCAAAGGTGCTAAACAACGGCTTAAAGAGTGAGATAAACAAGGGCCAAACTTGTGCAAGTAAGAAATCCATCACAACTAAGGGAAAATAAACATTAAGCAATGCTCCTAGGAAGACTTGGTTATCATGGTTATCCCAAAGAGTGTCATTCTCTCAATTTCAGGGTCAAAGCCACACTACTAGAGGAGCAAATTACACAAGGATACTCTGAACTTGGTCTCCAATAAAGATGTATGGTCCTACTTGCCAAGGATGGGCCAAATGTTAAAGGAAAGCAGCTTGAACAACATGCCAATTGTGGGGTTTGGTGTAGGCCACCTTAATCCCAACAATTCCAAAACAAGGATGAAAAATTAGATAAAAAAGTTGTCCTAGCTGAGTGTCTTGGTTTAGATAATATAAGCTCCTTTGCAGCAACTTTGGTGCCATGGGCACTCTAAAGAGATTGTGAGAGCATGGCTATCAGTGTACAGTCCTTGCAGCATTAGATCTGGTGGATATTCCAGTGGTAATCTTAGGTGGATTTTAAAATACTGCCTAATATAAATACATATTTCTTGGTCTACCCTCATAAGTCGTAACTACCTCAAAATGGGGACAATTAGTAACAAGGATTAACTCACTTTGACTTTTGACGTGCTTAATTCATCCTTACAACAACCTGAAGGGCTTTGTACAATTAAACGGCAAACAAACTATGTGGAGAAAATTAAGAAAAACACATTGAAGTCATATTAGACCAAAATGAATTTCTCAAATAAGGCCACTTGCATTTAATATAGGCCATTGAACTCAGGACATGGTGAAATTATTTAATGATAAGTTGCACATTGATTTTGCAATTTCCCGTCCTTCCGGCATAACTTCCAGGGGAAAACAAAGACATTTGAAATTTCATCCATGTTAACCAATGAGAAAGCATGTGGAAAAACCGTTTGGGAGAATGAATCCCCCCAATAAAAGTTTTAACAATCACTTGGTCCTTTTATAGTCCTGATCTGTAGCACCCATATATGTGTCACTCATCAGGCATCACAATATTGCATCATTTATAGGTGACAACATCCATATGATCATTCAATCCCACCTAATAAAGACCACCAACAAAATCGTTCAAACAATATTTATCAAAATACTATTGTAGAATGCCCCCATTTCATCAAAATTTTTCACAATGTTACTAGCACAATAAATGCTAAAGGATGATTAATCAAAAAAGGCAGAAAAAATGTGCATTTTCAATGTCAGTGTGCGTGAAAGAAAAGAATTTCAGTCTAATTATCAAAGTACACAGCCAAGGAGTATGCAAAACAATGCATGGTAGCATAAAATGCTATGTTCGCCAAAGAGTTGCATGAAAGTTACATGTAACCAGGATATTTCACATCTAAAAAGGGCAGCCCAGTGCACGGAGCTCCCGCTATGCGGAGTCATGGGGAAGAATTTATTGTATGCAGTTTTACTTTGCTTTGCAAGAGGCTGTTTTCAGAAATCGAATCCATGACCTCTATGTCACAAGGCAACAACTTTACTGTTGTGCCAAGTGGGCTCCACCATGGCAAGCCAAAACATCTGAACCAAGGAACCTAAGCGAAAAGAATGAACTGAGTTATGTGTGGTATGCCATGCATGCCCATCTTTGATGTGAACATATGCACTTATTGCCCATGGTGGTTAGTTTAGTACCCCTACACAACATGCAATGGCAACAGTGGGTTGCATGATAGGCATGACATTTCTTCATGGAATTGTCCAGAATGTACAAAGTAGGATGAGAAAAAAAAATGTTAGAGAAGGAATGATGAGATAAATCTGTGATCTTTATAAAAATAAATGTGAGAACAATTGTTAAACAATAATTTAATTTTGATGATACCTTTTGTATCTCCGGAAAGCTAGTGTAACACAACTTTAATTAATCCATAATTCTGGATATTTTCTATTTCATAACGATATTGTCAATAAGGCAGAAAAAATGTGCATTTTCAATATCATTCTGCGTGAAAGAAAAGAATTCCAGTCTAATTATCAAAGTACTCAGCCAAGGAGTATGCAAAACAATGCATGGTAGCATAAAATGCTAAGTTTGCCAAAGAGTTGTCTGAAAGTTACATGTAACCAGGATATTTCACATCTCAGAAGAATAAAATTATAGTGAATTTAGCACATGTGGGCCTCCACCATGGCATGCCAAAACATCTGAAACAAGGAACCTAAGGCGAAAAGAATGAACTGAGTTACATGTAGTATGCCATGCATGCCCATCTTTAATGTGAACATATGCACTTATTGCCCAAGGTGGGTTTAGTACCCCTACACAACATGCAATGGCAACAGTGGGTTGCATAATAGGCATGACATTTCTGTCCAGAATGTACAAAGTAGGATGAGAAAAAAAATGTTAGAGAAGGAATGATGAGTTAAATCTGTGATCTATATAAAAATAAATGTGAGAACAATTGTTAAACAATAATTTAATTTTGATGATACCTTTTGTATCTCCGGAAAGCTAGTGTAACACAACTTTAATTAATCCATAATTCTGGATATTTTCTATTTCATAACGATATTGTCAAAAGCCTGTGAGTGGGCCTATCCAAATCCAAAAATGGCTACACACTTAAGGCTGAGAACCGCAGAGCCCAGATCATCCAGAACAGGTGGTAGGAAGATTTAGTGTTCGTTGGGATCCAAGAGAACAAGTTTAATTTGGGTGGTAAAACTTGTTCCTTTCTTTTGTGAATTAGGTATATACTATATGAAATGGCTTACCTACTATAACTGCATATCAAACAACTATTCAGTGATACAGCACCTACACTCTCTAAAAGCTTACCTAGATGGTACCTAATAGCAAGCAAATAGTAGATGACTACACAACATAAACTCCACTTGTTCATAATTCCAACATTATCACATGCGATCAGAAACAAACAGTTAGGCCTTATCTATCTTCCAGCATGTAACATCCACTTACTTTAAGCACTCAAATGGCCCTCTCAATCCTATCTGAGCTGCAAGTTGGTCTTCATACAAGCAGCCTGATCCAAAAAACATAGCTGACCTATGAGGTGGGGGACTGCCACTCACTTAGACACTCAAAGGACCCAACACCGTCCCATGTGAGACTATGGGAGTAGAGCAGTCTAACCTTATGTTGCTCAGACTTGAATAAGAACTACGTGTCTAACACAATTATTTAAAGAAACTTTTTGAAGTAATCAATAAGGGCATCAAATAGCTAGACTGTCAATGTCAGCATCTTGGTGTTCAATGCAGGAATGGAGGGGGAATATGAAGAGTTCAAGTATCAGAACTAAGAGCACTCTCTTGCCCAAGGTGTGGCTACATAGAAGGCAGGCTATTCCAACCCAAAATAACTAACCATTTAGGTAGATAACCTCTGCTTACTTTAGACACTAGAATAAATCATGCACTCTCCCATGTAGAAAAGTGTCCCTTATTAACTACTTCAGCTGAGGTTTGGTCGGCTTCATATCACATTAAAGGAAAAAAGAGTAGCCCACATGTTGAGAGTGGTCCACCGTTCTTGTGTGACTAAGTATAGGAGTCTTTAGGTGTTTTAAGTAAAAAACGGTTCACCACTCACTATTTTGGATGAGTTAGAGACGCTCCCAACCCTTAACATGATATTGCAACAGACTCAACTCAATATTCAAAATTGGCCCATATGAATCCAAATTAAATTGATCCGGATTAGTCTTTTATATCTGATTTTGTCCCAAGAATCGGACGTCAATCAGAAAACCACAAAACACTTTTAGATTTAGCCATAATCAATAGAAATACAAATAAATCAGCAAGCTGGAGTGTAAACTGTTTAAACGATTCTCCAAGTCAGTCCATGATCAATGATTTTTCTAAAATCACCAATGTCTAGCCAATTCAGAAAATCTTCCAGTCAAACGTTACAGAATACAGAAAAAACAAAGGATATGAAGAATATGAGCAGGAAATTCAGAGATGAAGTGTACAGACTCATGGCATCTGCTTGGTGCTAGAAATCATTGGAAATCATCATCGCTTGAAGAAGAAATAGGTGGCAGTTGTGAGAGCTATTCCCTAGAGAGAGGAGTAATTGATGGTATTCTTCGAAAATAGTAATTGTGGATGATTAATACTCATAAAGGAAACATAAATAAAATATTTAATAAGATGTACTGTGTAAAAGTGAGGTTAATGTACAATAGGTAGTATATAATGTTTAACAGCTAAGAATTAAGGCACAACTATAAGGTTAGGCAAAAGTTGAGAAAATAAGTAGAATGTAGCGGGACATAACGTATAATTGTTGGTGCAATCGGTCCAGATCACGATTGACCAGACTCAAGTGAAACTCGAGTAAGGTTTTGATGTTTGACAATGGATTTGACCATTGTTTGACAATATAGTTTGACTATATGACAAATGGATATTTAGAATATCCAAGGTCATATGGGAGAGATTGTGATGAGGAGATTGTTGGAGCAATCTGCCTCAGGTCGAGTAGAAGTCCAAGTATGACACTTGACATGGAGAAGTCCAAGATTGGATTCTTGACAATGAAGAAGTCCAAGTATGAATACTTGGCAAGGAAAAGTCCAAGGGTGAAGTCTTGGCAAAGGAAAGTCCAAGTATGGATACTTGGCAAAGGAAAAATCCAAGGGTGTAGTCTTGGTCGTGTAAGTCCAAGTGTGTAGTCTTGACGGTGAAAGTCCAAATATGGATATTTGATAAAGGAAAAGTCCAAGGGTGTAGTCTTGACCACGTAAGTCCAAGTGTGTAGTCTTGACGGTAAAAGTCCAAGCATTGGGACTTGACAATGAAGAAGTCCCGAAGGCGCGGCCTCTTAGCAAAGAAGACTCGATGGCATGACATAGCCGATGGAAGCGCCTGAAGGCTCGCAAAGGGTGAACGAGTCATGGAGGACTCGGATGGATCCTGAGGGCGTGAGGCTGATGGATGTGGCTAGAAGGCTTAGGTCTAGGCTAAGGGTGAGTATCAAGTATGAGAGGATCATGCTTGAGTTAAACCTCATATTTGAGGTTTACCAGTCAACTAATGGTTTTGGTCAATCGACTGGTCGAGTGTTTGGCACTCGGGAGACCTAGTAGACTCGAACAATCGACTGGAATTATGACCCGGTCGATTGGTCACGTAGTCGACTGTAGCTCGACTGTTGTTGTGGCTCTGACAGTCGACTGATCACTGACAGTCGACTGTCATGGATGGGCAGTCAACTGGCCATAAGTGGACAGGGCATAGAAGGTCTCGTAGTCAACTGAGCAATCGACTACTGGCTTGACAGTCGACTAATGATAATGGCAATCGACTGCTCAAGTATACGTTGGACAGAATTCAACGTGGATTAGTCCGTTGTGAGACAACAAATAGGTGAGCAGTCGACTGGGGTCTTTTAGCAATCAACTGAAATCCAGTCCGATACAGGTTATAAATGGAGCAGCTTGTGGAGAATTCGACAGCGATTTTTGGGAGATTTTGAAGGGGAAGTATCGTTGCATTCCAGACCTTCAAGAGTCATCCAAGCAACCAACAAGATCAAACAAAGTTCTCTTCATTTGTAAAGTGCTTTTGTATTTGCATTTCTTCTTTATATTGTATTATTGTAATCTCTTGTACGAGGTTTCTCCACCTCCGACGTGTTGCCGAGAATGAGAGGTTTTAGTGAGGATAGATCACTAAGCACAGTCGTGGAGTAGGAATCATAGGTTTCGAATCACGTAAAATCTCCTTATTGTGATTGTATGTATTTTTGTCTTGTGTATTTCGTATTTCGCTGCTAATATTTTTGTAGAGACAAACACGCAATCAAAACGTGAATCGAACGATGCTATTCAACCCCCCCCCCCCTCCCTCCCTTCTAACGCATCAAATTGGTCCCAACAATAATAGCTACATGCAATATGGCAGATAAAAAATACATGTAATTATTACCTTAAAACAGTTACATAATTAGATATTATCATATTAGTAAGCTAAATTATATAATAAAAAACAATTTCCAAGTCAATTAGAATATTTTTCATATTGTTATAATAATAAATAAGCATAAGTTATACATGCACCCCCTAGTTTAGGGGTGTTTCCATGTTACCCTCCTATCTTCCAAAAAATCTCCACTTTGTTTCACCATGCAGGTTATTTAGACCACTCTAATGGGAGGTACATAGAATAACATGGGGTGTGCATAGAACTCATCCTAGTTAAATAAGTCATTTGATGGACTAAATTGAAGATTTTTGGAAAAAAAAAAAGGAGGTACATGGAATACCAATAAGCTATAAGGGGTGTATATTGTTAGGGCAATCAACCCATGAATGATGTATTTTGATGTGTGTGACAAAGATTTAAGTTAGATTGTTTATGGATTTGACGAGTGTGTTGAAGTCGTCCAGGACTTAGTAATTCACACATGGTTAGCTTGACAAAGCATTGACAAGATCACCATCTCATGACTCAGTCCTTGAGTCGGTGAAGGACGGCATTGCGAAGTCATGCGCTTGATGCATCCGAGGGACCGCCGGACGAGAAGCATTGGAGTGAAGCCAAGGAAACAAACTTCAGGGCGAGACGCGAAGGATGACATTGCAAAGTCGTGCGTTTGGTGCATCCGAGGGACGTGGCCGGACGAAGAGAGCTTCAAAGCGAAGGACTCCAAGGGAGATGAGAGTTAGCGATTATAACCCGAGATAGGGTAGCTCATAGGTGAACTTGGCCGAATGTCTAAGTCAAGTGTCAGATGCTCAACCAAAGGTTGGTTTGAGGTTTTACCCGACATCAATCGACTGCTATAGGTAGCAGTCGACTGCTCTAGGTCAATTGGACTCGACCGGTGTTCTACTGAACCGTTTCTGACCCAACAGTTAACTGCTAGGGTTTGGTAGTCGGCTGTTCGACTATCAGTCGACTGCCAAGGGACGGCAGTCGACTGATTGAGGCAAGTTCGGGTACAAAAGCTTTGACAGTCGAGTGATCTCGTCGGTCACTCGACTGTTGGCTCCATCAGTCGACTGATGGGAAGATCAGTCGACTAATGTGAGAGTCGTTGGTTGGAATCCAACGTGGATGAAGTCGTTGTGAGGCAACGGCTATAGCAGCAGTCGACTGATGGCTGCATCAGTCAACTACTCGGTGTCCAACGGGAAGAATGGCCTCTTCCCTATAAGAAAGGGCCTTGGGTCACTTGGGATGGATAATGCTTGAACTTCAATCATACTCCCAAGTGCCCTAAACGTTTTCTTCCCTCTTTTTTGCTTTTATTTCAATCATATTGTAAAGAGGGGGATTGTAAGAAAGGTTTGCCTCCACCTAGCTTAGTGCAAAGGAGAGACTATTGGAATTGGTTTATGCATGATTCACCTGGGACGAATCGATCATGAATTAGCAGCAAGGGTCGTGAACAACGTTACATCGCCTTGTTAGCGTTTGTGCTTTCATTTCTCTTTATACTTGTCTTAATTGTTTGTTTAGCTTTGTTTCCGTTGCGCTAACCTAATCGTAGACAATCAAGACGCGATCAAAGTTCATATAGGGCTATTCACCCCCCTCTAGCCGACCACCGATCCTTCAACAAGTGGTATCAAAGCGAGAAGTTTGTCGCGGACTAATCGCCAACACAAGCACGACAATGGCCGGTTCCAACATTCATCCACCTAAGTTCGAGGGCGACTTCTCTTGGTGGAAGAAGAGAATGGAGGTATTTTTCGAAACGGATTTTGATATTATGATTACAATGGAAACCGGTTTCGATTTGCCTAGGGATGAAGAGGGGGAGTCAATAGAAAAATCAATGTGAACCAAGAAGCAAAGAGAGAAGCACCTTGCAAATTCAAGAGCCAAGCATCATCCGTGCTCCCTCAACAAGAAATCAATAGAATTGGAGAGTGCCTTAGTGCCAAAGAGATATAAGAGAAGCTAGTGGAGCTTCATGAAGGCACATCTGAGGTCAAGCTAGCAAGAAGAGACCTTCTTTGCTCTCAATTGAACAACATCAAACTCGATAAAGAGGAGAAGGTAACATCTCTTCACTCTCGTTTTAAAGAGATAATTAACGGTTTGACAAGTGTAGGAGAAAAACTTTCGAACCGGGATATGGTAATGAAGGCGATAGATGCATTCCCCCGGTCATCAAAATGGAGCTCTATGGTGGACTCCTTCTACATTTCAAAGAATCTAGAGGTAAGTACTCTAGATGAATTTTTCTCTACCATAGAGTTGCATGAGACAAGGCTTGAAGGCATAGTGGAAGATCCAATCAAGTCATCTAGGGGAGTAGCACTTGTAGCCGAAAAAGGAAAGAAGAAGGCGACTCCACCTTCCTCATCCGATGAATATTCCTCCTCTTCCTCCATGGATAGCAATGAGGAGGCCTACATGGTAAGAAAGGTGAGACGTGCACTTAAGAATTTTAAATTTAATAAATCTCATGATAGAGGAAGAAGGCCAAGGAGAAAGATCATTTACTATAATTGCCAAGGAGAGGGACACATAAGGGATGATTGTCCCCTCTTGAACAAAAACAAAGAAGAAAGAAGAAAGAAAGAAGAGAAGAAGAAGGGGAGCAAGAAAAAAGAAGAAGAAAGAAAAACAAAAGAAAAAGGGAAGGCCAAGGCACACAAGGCAACATGGGATGATCCATCCTCATCGGAGGAAGATCAAGCCTTCACAAGCCTTGCTCTAATGGGGATAGATGACTTGGACTCCACCTCCTCCGAGGAAGAAGAAAGAAGCACAAGTGAGAAGGAGAGCTCAAGTGAAGGGGGAACTTCATCTTCATCCTCATCGGAATCACAAGAAGGAGATTGGGTAAGCGAGGTAACAAATCTCCCTCCCAAAAAGATTATGTCTATGGTTTCTAGTTTAACTAAGGAGCTATTTAGGGCCAAAAAGAAAAACAAATGCATGCAAAATGAAATTAAGGCCCTAGAAGAAAAACTAGCAAATGCATGCTCACATGATGATTATATGCCTCTTAATGTTAACGATACATGTATTGAAGAAAACAAGGTCTCAAGGGAAAAGGTAGATCATCTAACTAAAGCCCTAGAGAAATTCACAATAGGCTCCAATACTTTGAACATAATTATAGGGAGCTAAAGGGAAAATTTTAACAAGAAAGATTTAGGCTATAAGGGAAACAAAAATGAGAAGGCCTACCATTGCTTAATTGCTAGGGGTCAAATCAAAACTACAATGGTAGCTAAGAAATGGATCTCTAAGGAGTATTTGGTGAACCCTATTGGAAAGAACTTATATTGGGTTCCCAAGTCAATCCTTAAGGGTTAGAGAAACCTAGGATAGTCAACCATAATTGGACTTATTTTATATCATGTAAAATGATTGACTTATAAGGATGTGGGTCATGATTTAGTGTTAGGTGATGATAATGTGTAACCCATGAATTGAATGCTTAAATCATGATTTATGCTTGATTTTATACTTGATAAATAATCATGATTTATGATTTGGATGATAATATTTGGTGTATGATCATAATATGGAAGCATGGATAATACTTGTTTTATGATCATGATAGGTTTTAGAATAATACTTAACCTTGGGTAAAATTGCATAAAATTGATGGTTAAATATAAAATACCTTTAGGTTCATCTCACACTCACTATAAGCTAACTTGATTGAAAATATAGCATGGATGAGATGTTAGGATGATACAAATGACTCACTTATGATTATAACATTTTGATGAGTTATTATAGGTATCATGATAGCAATAATAGACCAATCATGGGGAGAGCATATGTTTAATTCATAGACATATTGCCCAAAGATCATGGTTGGATATTTCAAATGTTTTAAAACCATTTTATGTTTGATAATCTGCAAGTTCATGCTTTGAAAAGATTCTAAGGCAAAACTAACTTTCAAGTTGATACAAAATTGAGTTATTTTCAAACTTTTGAGTTTTTGTCTAATTTTCGAAAATAGAATGAATTTTCATGAAAAATCATTTTTCATTGATAAAGGGACTCATGAGAAATATGTTCCCCAAATTTCATGATTTTTCGAATTTCCTAGAATTTTTAATGCATTTCTGAAATCGGGTTCCGAAATCAGATAATTCTGAAATCTGGGTGTCAGTCGACTGATGCTCTGATTCAGTCGACTGATATACTGTGCACGAGCACAGTAACCTGTTTTATCAGGTTTTAAGGCATGTTTTGGTATTTTTCCTTCCTTAGACTTGATGTCATGCTTATATAACGTATGTTAGATGTTTTTGATGGTGTCAAAGGGGGAGAAATAGAGGGTTTAAGTTAATCATGCTAGGGAGAGATTAGCATGTGTTAAGAGGGAGTTACATGTATTAAGGGGGAGTTGATATTCATGTTTTACATGTTTTCCTTCCTTGTGTATTTTGATTAATGTTTTACTTAACTTAAACGTGGTTGTCACACATCAAAAAGGGGGAGATTGTTAGGGCAATCAACCCATGAATGATGTGTTTTGATGTGTGTGGCAAAGGTTTAAGTTAGGTTGTTTGTGGATTTGATATGTGTGTTGAAGTCGTGCAGGACTTAGTAATTCACACATGGTTAGCTTGACAAAGCATTGGCAATATCACCATCTCATGACTCGGTCCTTGAGTCGGTGAAGGACATTATAACCCGGGACAAGGTAGCTCATAGGTGAACTTGGCCGAATGGCTAAGTCAAGTGTCGGATGTTCAACCAAAGGTTGGTTTGAGATTTTACCCAACACCAGTCGACTGCTATAGGTAGCAGTCGACTGCTCTAGGTAGTAGTCGACTCGATTGGTGTTCGACTGAACCGTTTCTGGCTCAACAGTCGACTATTAGGGTTTGGCAGTCGACTGCTCGACCATCAGTCGATTGCCAAGGGACAGCAGTCGACTGATCGAGGCAAGTTCGGGCACAGAAGCTTTGGCAGTCGAGTGATCTCGTCGGCCACTCGACTGTTGGCTCTATCAGTCGACTGATGGGAAGATCAGTCGACTGATGTGGGGGTCGTTGGTTGGAATCCAACGTGGATGAGGCAACGGTTGCATAACATATGGTTCCTCTTCCCTATAAGAAGGGGCCTTGGGTCACTTGGGATGGGTAATGCTTGAACTCCAATCATACTCCCAAGTGTCCTAAACATTTTCTTCCCTCTTTCTTGCTATTATTTCAATCATATTGTAAAGAGGGGGATTGTAAGAAAGGTTTACCTCCACCTAGCTTAGTGCAAAGGAGAGACTATTGGAATTGGTTCAGGCGTGATTCACCTGGAACGAATCGGTCGTGGATTAGCGGTAAGGGTCGTGAACCACGTTACATCGCCTTATTAGCGTTTGTTCTTTCATTTCTCTTTATATTTGTCTTAATTGTTTGTTTAGCTTTGTTTCCGTTGTGCTAACCTAATCGTAGACAATTAAGACGCGATCGAAGTTCATATAGGGCTATTCACCCCCCTCTAGCCGGCCACCGATCCTCCAACATATATGTAATTTACAATATCAATCAAACCACCGGCCACCGATCCTCCAACATATATGTAATTTACAATATCAATCAAACCACCAAGTTTTGTCTCCATGCAATATATCTAGCTGTCAAATGCGAAATTGGTATTCAATATTCCATCAAATATTTTTAATAACTCTTTTAAACTATTACAATTAATTAACAACTACAGCATTCATTCTGCATCTCCTATCTATTAAATATTTGTATCTATATAACTGATGACTACTGCAACAAATCGATAAATATAAAAACTTCTATTAATAAAATGCTATAATCAATTATAACACATTATCTGAGAAGAGAAATATTTTGAAAGCATATGAGACAATAACTTTCACAAACCACAAACATCAACTAAGAATCCCCTGCAATATTGCCTGTTTTTACCTTAAGGATTTTATCAATTGTAGAGGATAAGTATTTAAACCGGGTGCTCATGTGGATCATGCATCAGGGGGAAAAAAGACATAAAAACTAGGAATAATTGACCAGGTAAATGAATGAAAAGGTAAGATTAGCAAAGGCATAGCTGACCAGGTATATTTATCCAACCACAGTTGCAAGATTACAGCCTTATAGGCAAGGTAAAACAGACAACAGAAATATCTAAAGCTGTTCTTCAAGAAGAAAAATCTGGAGCACATTCAATAACATATTTGATGGAACATAATACAAAATTCTACAAACAGAACAAGTTAACTTGCCTCAGATGGCTTTTCTTGTTGAATACCATCAGCATATGCTCTTGTTGCCTGTGATCATAACCAAATTAATGTCTTAATATGGAAAAATAAGTTCTATATGAACATGGGAAATAATCTAATATCATAATACTCACATCTAATAATTCTGAGGCATTCAGATTTCCGTTGTCTGATAAGGAAGGCCTAGGGGATGAGCTCTCCTCAGACCCCTCAGGCACTGGTGAGGTTGGTTGTAGTGGTGGGACATATATAACTCGCAATTTAACCTCATTTACCACATTTCCTGTCTCCTTTGCAAACTAAACAAAGATTGAATGCTATTATCAGTGCTCAATTTTAATAACACCCATGGATGCACTCAGAAGAATATAAGTTACCATTTCAATGGTGACGTCTTTTGCAGCAGCGCCTTGATCAATAGCCACACTCTGAACCAGAAATTTGTCCCTGCATTGCATGTCAGAGGGAGCTTCCCGCTGAGCTTGCATTGTAACTGAAGCAACGTAATAACCTTCTTAGATTAACAATATAGGATTGTTGTTTCTAACAAAGAAAATTTTGCGGTCCGACCAAGAACAGCATACCAATGACATCACACGTCGATCGTGGTAGAACGACCCCGGCATTCGGCCTGACACAGTACTTTTTCGGGCTTGTCGTCTTGACCTATCACGGAATCCAAAATCAAAATCTCCAACTTTACTAAATAGAATGCACGAACCGCTTAAAGATTGAAACTTTCTAGGGCTCCACCGGGCATAAAACGTAAAAGAAAGCAAAGTAGCGACCTTAAAGGCGACGTGATTATCCGACTTGTTCGTCAGATGCATGGAGCACGAGATCTGCTTCTTCAATTCGACTGCCGAAACCAAAATCAAACAAAAACTCAACGAACAGAACAGGAATAATAGCCATCGAGCCGAAAGAAATCCCCCGAATGACTACGACGCAGACAACAAGGCAAAGGGTGTGGATATGGAACTTACAAGGGAATTTGAGCTCCAAGGGATCGATTTCGAGCAACTCTCCGGAACTCATCTTGAATTCGTCTCGGAATCTCCGCAAGGAACCACCACAACGATGAAGCGGAAGGGGAAAGGAGAATTAGAGAACCGATGGTGAGGAAGCAGAAGGGAAAGGAGCGGAGAAAGCAAGGGAAGTGGAAATCCTGGGTCTTCGAGGAAGTCGAGCTACCGACGATGACGACGATGGGTGGGCGAACGTGGTCACGGAGAAGGTGGCCTGCCCTTTCATTGCTTCGATTAACTTTTTGCCCCAAACAGAATCGAGATTAGCAATCTAATGGCAAAATTACAAATGTCCCCTCCCAAATTTGTAAATTCAATTTTAAAGATTATTTTTTTTAATAATTTAACTAGTAGACTTCGCACGTTTAATTCGAGAGATTGACATTCATAAGGCATCATTATCCTACGGTTATTATCATGAGAAAAGATAAATCATTGATTACAGTACAATTGACTAATACGATGAAGGATAAGATATTTCAAATAGTATTTTTATCTGGATCGATCCTTATTCACAAATATAAATTTAATTAATACATCATTCTTGTGGAGACTAAAGCAATCTCATTCAAGATGTTATGTTCTCGTTGTCTCTGTTCAATCCTTATATTTCGACATCATTGGATGTCTGTCAAAGATTTAGAGAGTTTTATAATTTGGAGTTTCAAGGTTTATATCATCCAAACAAATTTTAGGGTTTATGTGTATCTCATGATTGGTTCAATTTTAGGGTTTATGCTATTTGAAATTCATAGTCTTATTCCATTGTTGAACCCCTAGAAGACTATTTAAGTTGATAGTTTTGGATAAATTGTAAAACAAATTTAAATATGTTTTAATTGAGTAAAATGAATTGAAGAGGTCTTGATTCACTTGACAAAAGTATAAGAATCACAGCAATAATTATCAAAGTCAATTGATAAGTGTTGATTCGATTGGGTCGAAGTTGAGTCAGCTAGAAATATATTTAGTTAATTAGTAAAGTTTCCATGATCAATATTTTTGTTCATCGAGGAAGATTTGTATCTACTGGAATTAAATAGAGATGAAAGACAATTCTACTCTACTCTAGATCCTCACCTCGCTGTCAAGAGGATGATCAAGTCAACCTCATAGATCTCTAACGAGGTGTTAAATAACTTTAAATGAAATCTCTATCAACCATCAGAATACATTAGAAAAGTATTCACGATTCAACAGTTAAATCAGATGACGCTATCGTTTCATTCCTATAAAATAGGTTCGACGTCGAAAATATACTCTGTCCGAGAAGACAAACATCTAATCCACATTCGATTTAAGATCAACTGTCTAAATTTTTTCTAAATTCAAAATCGAACTTATCTCAGCAGACGATTAAACCGTATTAATCTGTGAGATGTCGAATTACTTTATCATTGCGCCCTGGGATATTATACTTTATTATTATTGTAAAAACTCCAACGCTTAAAATTTCAAAATTTCTATCATCAAACTCTAGCAAAGTATTGATTTTTCTTATATACTTTCTTTTATACTTTTATTGGGTTGTATTTCTATAAAAATAAATAGTTTCTGTATGAGAATACATTAGCGGTATTTCAGAGAGTTGTACCTCACCTAAAAAATATAGAACCGCCACATTAGCAGCCCGCTCCGGCTGAGTTGTACCTCACCTAAAGAATTAATATGTTGTGGAGTAAGATCTAAGAATCTAAATCGTATTAAAACAACTTCTTACCATTGTTTTCACTAACTCTTTTATTTATGTTTTGCACTCAAATCGCTTTTCCATTTCTAAATTTCCATTGCACTCCACTAGTTAATTGTTATGATCCTATAGAATCTAGTAGATTTGCTCATTGAATATGATAGTATACCTAGCCACGTGACAAGCAGACAAAAGAACTTAACTATAAAAGTTCCTTCATTTATAAAGATATGTCCTTTGATATCCCTTCGTAAAAGAGGTGCATCCCTTCTCTCTATATAAAGGTAAGGGAATCTCTAATCGGGGATATCTTTCGTTCTCTACTTTTATACTTTTTTCTCCATCTTCTGACTTGAGGGGTCACGTCGAGGTCTGCCTCAGTCCCCTTCTAACAACTTTTAAGTCTTTTCAAGTAGTCGATCTCTCAGAGAAGTCTGTCGAATGCTCAACCTCCCGAGCACGCGGAGCGCTCGACCTCCCGAATGTACGGAGCGCCTGACCTCCATGCGGAAGATGCTCGAACTCCCGACCATGCAGATGATGCCCGACTTCCGAAGTACGATGGACAACCTACAAAGTTAGATCAACTCATTGAAGATCGACCTCACCGATGATAAATCTCATTGAAGATCGATATAACTTGTACTCAACCGGTTGAAATGCTCAACCATGTATACTATACTAAGTCATCCTATCTCTGATTTCCAACCGGAATAGAAGACTTCTTGATACTACTGTAATAAGAATAAATATAAAGAAGCATTAGATCGAGTCAGAGGATAGTAGCTCGAGGGGATAAACCGAGCAAAAGGTATCAGCTCGGGAGGGGGAGCTGAGTCAAGAAGGTAGCAGCTCGGGAAGATAAGTCAAGTTGAGAAGATAACAGCTCGGGAAAAAGGAGTCAAGCTGAGTCAGATGGCCAGTAGCTTGAGAAGTTAGAGAGAGGTCAAGAGGAGTATTAATTCTGTTAAGGCGGAACCCCATAAAATATACAAAGGGACTGTTTGTTATAGTCCTAGTATACACATCATCATCCTTTATCCTTTATAACAAATTGAAGATTCCTCATAGGCCTCAAAGAATATTCCCAGTAGCAAGCATTCTCTAATGGCATAACAGCATGGTCTCCTCGACTCGCATGGCCTCCACGTTGAGGGGACAGGTTCATGGTTCATTACAAGATAGCTTGCCCTAATGTTGGAGAGGGGATAAAAGGCAAAAATGAAGGAGGGAGGGGGGATATGATCTGATTCAATTCAAACTTACTATTTTTCTAAGAGATTCATCTTCTTCATTCCTGATTATACTTGCTTTCTCTTCCTCAGACAACCTCTAACTTGAGCATCAGAGGATCTCCGCCAAGTAAGTAGGTGGAGGTCTAACGTGTGTTAACTTTCACAAGAATGGAGCAAGGAGATTCTTGTTGTTGCGGTACCCATCCTCGACAGTGCATCCTCAGGGAGAAAAATTCGTGCCGCATCAATTGGCGTCGTCTGTGAGAACTTTAGTCTGAGCACGATGTAGAGATGCAATCCCAAGAAATTCCTCATCCAGTGGCTTCTACTCCTAAAAAAGTCCCCATGACTGTTCTACCTTCTCAATTGACCTCCATGATAAATAAAGTTGTGGTTGATGCACGAATGGAGGAGGAGAGAAGAAGGGGTATCTTCAATCCCATTCAGGAGAGTCATTCAGAAGAGAGCAACCCCACGGTGGATTTTCCCACGTCCCTAGGGTGGGTATACAGGAGACTGACATACTTCCAGGAGAAGGACTGCTAGGGGGAGCTGAGAGATATTCTCTTCCTCCCTTACCCACTAGAAGGGAAAATCAGGGAGAAAGTCATTTGACCAAGGCGGAACCCTACGAGTATTGTCCATTCACAGAAAACATTGTGTTGGAGCATCCGTCGGCTCATTTTTGTCCTCCTCAAATTGGGTTGTATAATGGCACTTCCGATCCTGAAGAACACTTGTCCCAGTTTGAAGGACTGGTTGCCCTTCATTGTTACACCGACGCTCTCAAGTGTTGGCCCTTCCACATCACCTTGTCTTCGTCCACCCAGAGATGGTTCGGGTCATTGCGATCAAGTTCCATCACTTGCTTTAGAGATCAGAAAGAAGTTTACGTGAAACATTTTACTAGTTGTAAAAGGTACAAACATGATGCTTCTATTTTACTTCATTTAAACTAGGAGTCCTCTAAATCGTTGCAAAGTTATATTCATCTCTTCACCACTATCGCTTGAGAGATACCTTCGGCAATACCCAATTTTTTAAGGGTAGCTATTGTTGGGCTACGGCCAACGCGTAGATGTATTTTTTGTCGTTTCACAAACGAACGCAGCGGAAGAAAAATATAATAATTTTTTAAATTATTACAACACTCACACCCATGCATGCAGGATTACAACACGTGCAAACATATCCACCAAAAAAAATTTATATACAACAAGAATAAAATAAATTTTACTCTAGGTATACCTTTCGGATGATGGTGAGCCGGAAGGGCATCAACCGTACAACGTTCACGGAGCTTCGTCTCTACTCGTATCCACATCGAATCTTCGGAGGGATGACTTCTCAAAGTCATGAGTTTGACTTTCTCTCCGCTACTAGATGAAGCAAGAAGGTCGGGTGATCGGAGAGCAATCGCCGACTCATTTTGTGACACAAATGAATCCTCAAACAACCTTCGTAAGGTTGTCGATTCATGTCAGAATTAGCTGTTGTTTTTGAAGCTTCAATAAGCGACAATAACAGCCCTAAAACCTAGAGTGACCGACCTCTAAAGAAGTGGAAACAACCCTTGTTTCCTTGATGGTCAGCGGAACACTAAACCTTAATTCTCCTAGGTTCAGCTAGGTTGAGGAAGAGGGCCTTAAGGACTTTTTTTTTAGGTTTAGCCTTTATAACCCTTTATATAAACACTAATCCTAATGGGTTATAGGTTAGTGGATCAAATTCTTAAGCTCATAACCATTAAGGCTTAATGTCATCCATTAAACCCTAATTGGGGCCTTAACCAAAAGAGGACTCTTTTAATTAAAATCAGATGGATTTGGTTTATAATTAAACCTTTTAAGGTCCAACTCGTCTTCTTAAGACGTGCTCCTTTCATGTTTTTGACTTGACAAATATTTTCATATTTATCATGTGTTTGGTCCAACCAAATTTGATCTCTCTCGATCTTGAGAATCAAATTCTCAAACTCGTTTTAAGTCACTTCGAAGGATTCGTAGTACGTGTGACCTAATAGGTTCTTGATTTATATTGGTCATCCATAATTAATCATTAATTATGGAATGATCATGAGTGGCACCTAGTAGTACATCATGATCCTCAATTAACTGATAAATCAACGGTTGATCTCGGAACCATTTCCGAACCCTTCAACAGCTATAGTGAATCGTGTCTCGTTCCTTTCACTCATCTTATACTCACTTGGTTCAGGACATGGTCTATGTGTCAGTCCCTAATATGCTGACTACGTCACACCTAGCTCAAGTCTTACTTCCTCGTCTAGTGAATTCTAATTACTTCGACATGTATCCCAAGAGTATCATACTCTTGACATTCAATGTTTTGGCCAAAGACTTTGAGTAACAATCCTGACGAGTGGTCATAGGGTATACTGTAGGGATTTTTTATGCAAAATAGCATATGCGCAACGGAAAAATAGGATCCCTTCCAAGTGATCCTTGCGAAAGAAAACCTCGTACAAAAAAAATAAATTTCTCTAAAAGAAAAACCTATCTTATAGGAGAATATTACCTTTGTTGCGTGCCCTTTTTAATCCCGCTTCTCCTTGGGTTTGTTGGATCTTTTAGCACGTTCAAATGTCCGTGCCTCTATATGTATCCACACGAGCAAGCTCTTGTCTCACAAAAGAAACTAGAAGAGCTCTCCTTTACTTCTTGCTAGAGAAGTCCCTAAAGGAGAGGAAGGTAGGGAAAAAGAGAAAGGAAGAAGAAGACCACTCTTCTTGCTAGCCTACACTCACAAAAGCCACACAACCAAAGTCTCTCACCACCAAGCTCTCTTCCAAGCCTCAAGCTTCCACCCAGTTTGGCCGGCCACCCCATGGAGTGTTTTTATAGGATTGAAAAAACCTTTCACCTCCTATCACATTCAATGCAATCAATTGCATTGAAAAATAAGACCGGCCACATGTGGAGAAATTCCAAAGGTCAAAACCCTTTGTCTCCTTCCACCTCATCAAGCTTAGGTGGCATGCTTATGTGGCATTCATGCATGTTGAATTAATCTTATTAATTCAATAAGCTTATGTTATCATATTGAATTAATCTCATTAAATCAATAAGGTAACATATTGAATTAATCTTATTAAATCAATTAAGCTTAGGCTATCATGATAACATATTTATTTAATCTTATTAAATTAATAAGCTTAGCATATTGAATTAATCTCATTAAATCAATAAGCTAAAATTCTCATTAAGCTTAAAGTCCAAAAACCATTTTGTACTTAAGCTTATTCCCAAATTATTCTAGTCAAACTAGAATGCACTTATTCTTCTAATCATCATGCTCTTTGTGTGTGACCCTATAGGCTCTCATAACGTTGGCAGTGGATCTAAACTCTTTTAGATACACAAGCAATGAGCGACATCTAGCAATACATCATTGCTATCCAAGTTACGAAATAAGTCAAGATCCGACTAACCTTTCCGTGACTACTATAATGTATGACCGTGTCCTTCTATCCTTGATATCAGATTGACCAATGAGGCATAGACCGTGTCATCCTCGATCAATCTATGTGTTTCTTGATCCCTGAGTAAACTAACTCAAACAAATGAACTCAATATCTCATATTGACTCATTCGAGCATGGTCATGCATTTTAGTAGTTCTACTCAATCAAGGGGCCCACAGATATCACTCCCGTCATATGGGAGGGATAGATCTCATCTACATCACTCACATCCCTCCGCATAATTTGTTATATACCCGATGTCGCCTTTATGGTCCACCCTCTACGGTGACGTTTGTGATACCAAAGTACATAACTCCTTATGTAGGGAACCGTAGTGACTTCAGGTTTGAGGACTATTCATACCAATAGTCACATGAGAAAGTTTATGACACTCATATGACGATCCATGAAACTTTCTCATGGCGGGTCAGTTCAGTATATATTCTCTAATATATACTCATGTGTCAACTTGATATCATATATCCATGACTTGTGAGATCAAGTCATCAATTGACCTACATGCTAGTCTTTATGTATTAATATTGCCCTTGCATATTAATACTTGACTAGGAACATTTAGGAAAGTGTTCTCTACAGCCTCTCATAATCAATTCTGCCAATTGATGTGCTGTAGATAAGAACCTACTTTTCTAGGGCATTATTATATTTAATTTAGCTGGCACAAGCAAGACGTAAATATAATAATCAATCCTTTGCCTTTATAGAATATGATACAAAATGTTTCCTATTCAACCATCACATGATTGGTTCTAGGGCTATAACTAACATATACATCTCCTCGCAAAGAGTGATGAATCCTTTGTTGGCTATTCAATCACCTTCGGGTACTTTGACTTACACCCAATCATCCCGTACCCACACCTCCGTAGAGATGTATCGACTAAGATGTCAAAGTATAAGTTTCCATGACCAAGATAACTTGAATACCTCAAGTCGAAGGAAACTCGCACTCAAGCTGCAGTAAGAGCTTCACTGACATATCTTATATGCAGAGAACCATGTAAGTCTTATAGCAGGT
The DNA here is from genome assembly GCA_025175895.1 of Wurfbainia villosa. Taxonomy (NCBI): domain Eukaryota; kingdom Viridiplantae; phylum Streptophyta; class Magnoliopsida; order Zingiberales; family Zingiberaceae; genus Wurfbainia; species Wurfbainia villosa. Next base: position 94,663,120 of record CM046003.1, read on the forward strand.
CACTCCAATGAACTAGTTACCATAACTAGCATCCACATTTAACTCTCGACATCTCAATGTCTCCAGCCAGTGAGGAGCAACTGCTTAGATAAACCAAGGAGTATAACCCGTGCTAGTCTCCCATAATCGATGATGTCCGAACTCATCAATTCATCGACTAGGGATTATTTCAATACATTCATAATTACACATGTAGAAATACTCACTAGTTGTGATCCAATTACAAGTTCTCTCATGCTATGAATCGTATCGTGGATATTCAGTAAATGAGTTTAAGATCCAATCAAACACATATGACATGTGCGCTCAAATAGTAAATTTTTATTTATCAAATAAATAGTACAACTATAAGGCAATTGTCTTAGGACATCTCTCAAATATAACAGCTATTCCTCATGGTTTGAAGGAAGGGCCCTTTCTCAATTCTTTGTTGAGGAAGCCCACTATGAGTTATGAAGAGCTGCTAGGTCGAGCTGAGGAATATATCAATGAAGAGGAGGGGATAAAGGTACAATGAGCTAAGAAAAAGGTTATCTCCACTCCCACAGAAAGGAATCTACCTCAAGTTTAGCGGGGACCTCGTCGAAGGGAGTATGCTAGACCTATTCCTCCCGCGGTGCCTCATCCCCGACCCTTGATGTTAGAGGCTCTTCCTCATCATCCCCTCCACGTTATGACCACAAAGGTCATACCTCTGCCTCAAACTTGGAAGGAGCAAGAATTGGAGGCTTATGATCAGCATGGCATCATCCGACGCCCTGGGGGATATCAAGGGGTTCCTCGCAACCCATCGGCTCCGTTCTTCTATCAATATCATACGAAATATGGGCATGACAGTGGTTGGTGCTTTGGGTTATAAAGGGAGTTGGAGTGCATTAGGAGGGAATATCCACATTTGCAGCGACAATTAGGATTTGGCACTGAGAGGGGGCGTAGATCTCCTGCTCCTCAACCGGGCTCCACAAATGCAAGTGTAGCCCAGCCAGGGAGCCACCCCTCATGAGGAGGGATAAGCGGTGGTACTCTGGGTGCTCTGAAAAATATTCCTTTCCTAGGTGTCATTCATGTCATTGTTGGATGACCCACTGATGGAGACTCTAACATTGCCCGAAAGTCATACGCCCACATGATGGAGAGTCTAGCCATTAGAGAAGATCAGGCTATTTAGGTTGCGTCCCAGATAAGTTTTGGACTCAAAGACCTGCAAGATATTCTTCTATCTCACATTGATAATTTGGCAATTAGAATTTCTCTTGCCAATTATGAGGTGGCTCGAGGCTTGGTAGACTCGGGGAGTTCGGCCAATATTTTGCTCCAGGAGACTTTTAATCGGATGCAGCTAGGGAATACGTGGCTAAAGGAGGTCTCAACTCCCCTATTTGGGTTTGTTGGCCACATGGTTCACCCTGCTGGACAGATATCCCTACCCTTCACCTTAGGGACGAAGTCGAGTCAGAGAACTACCATAACTCCATTTCTTATGGTAGATGCGCCTTTCGCTTACAACGCTATCTTGGGGCATCCATTTCTATCAATTTTTCAGGCAGTGGCTTCTCCTTAGTTCCCAGCAGGTCAATTGGTGGGAGAGGCTAAGGGAAGCAAAAAGCAGCTCAAAGTTGTTATGCCTAAATGGTTCGGGACGATAAAAAAAAAGCTTGAGTACAAGATCCCAGAGGAAAGATGCCTGCAACTTCGAAAGTATATGTGCTAAAGGAGGTCATGCCCAGGAAGGAGACTATGGGGGAAGGTGAATCGGTGGAGTCAACTCCCAGAAAGCTCACTAGGGTGCCTAAGAAGTTGGAGGTGAAGGAAGAACTCATTACCTACCAATGGAGAAATGAAGATATCTTCACTAAAGATGTACATGACCTGATGAGGATTGATCCTTGAGTTGTCGAACATCACTTGAACATTACCCGAGGAGTTCAACCAGTTCGACAAAAGAGATGATACTTTGGGTCTGAGAAGAACAAAGTCATTGCTGAGAAAGTGGAGAAGTTACTACAAGCAGATCATGTAAAGGAAATTCAATTCTCAAAGTGGGTGTCAAATGTAGTTCTTGTTCCAAAGCCCTCTGGACAGTGATGAATGTGCATTGATTTTCGTGATTTAAATAAAATATACCCTAAAAATTACTCTCTTACCCCGTATTGATCAGTTGGTTGATTCCACAGTAGGTTATGAGATTGTTTCACTTATGGATGTTTATCAAGGGTATCATCAGATCCCATTAACCAAGGAGAATCAAAATAAAGTTAGTTTTGTAACAGCAGAGGAGTTATATTCTTATGTAGTAATGCCTTTTGGGCTTAAGATTGCCGGAGTCACATATCAGAGACTTATGGATAAAATATTTGCGTATCAGAAGGGAAGGAATGTGGAGGAGTATGTGGATGATAATTTGGTAAAATCCCTGCTCACCCAAAAGTTAACACAAGACTTAAAGGAAACATTCGCCACTCTTTGGTGTTATAATATGAAGCTGAATCCCAAGAAATATTTATTTGGAGTGAAAAGTGGAAAGTTCTTGAGATATATCGTGACGGAGAAGGGGTTACAAGCTAATCCAGAAAAAGTCCAAGCGTTGTGCAATATGAAGTCGCCTACCAATCTGTGCGAGATGCAGAAGCTTGTGAGAAGAATTGTCTCATTATCTCGTTTTATTGCCAAATCAGCAAATTGGGGGCTACCTTTCTTCTGAATCCTTAGAAAGGTTGCTCAGTTTCAATGGGACGGACCGTGTGAGCAAGCCTTTCAAGAGTTAAAAAAAGTGGCTAAACTCCCTTTGTTAGATAAACCTGTTCCGGGAGAATCTCTATGGGTGTATCTAGCTATTTTTGAAGGAGCATTAGTTTAGTGATATTGAGGCAGGAAGGCTCTCATCAGCATCCTATCTATTATACAAGTCATATATTAAAAGGAGTCAAGCTAAGGTATACGGAGTTAGAAAAGTTTGCGTATATTTTAGTACTGACGGCTCGCAAGTTGAGACCTTATTTTCTAGCTCATCCGATGAACGTATTGATGAATAATGAGTTAGGTTGTATGGTCACTAAACCTAACTTTTCTGGAAGGCTGGTCAAATGGGTTGTAGAGCTGAGTGAATATAGTATTTACTATCATCCCCAAACTACTGTCAAGGCTCAGTCCCTAGCTGATTTTTTGGTTGAGGTGTTAGTGAATCTTGAAAGCCACTCGGCGAAGGGGAAAGAAGAGATGACCACCTGAAGGGTTTCATAGACGAGTCTTCAGGGGCTAGAGGAAGTAGAGTAGGGGTATTGCTAGTGTCTCCTTCAGAGGAGGAGACTCGCATTGCCATCCAGTTAGGGTATAAAGCATCTAATAATGAAGCAAAATATGAAGTCATTTTATCTGGGTTACAAGCAGCTCGGGCAGTAGGAGCTGACTTAGTAATAGTATGCTCTGATTCACTATTAGTCATTTCTCAATTGCAAGGTGTTTTTGCCATTCGAGAAGAGAGATTATTGAAGTATTTGTTGGTGCAATCGGCCCAGGTCACGATTGACCAGGACTCGAGTTTGACTCGAGTGATGTTTTGATGTTTGACAAAGTATGTTTGACAAAGTATGTTAGACATAGGATTGACATTGATGTTTGACATTAATGTCGGTGAATATGTTGGGGAGATTGTTTATACAATTGACCCAGTTTATAATTGACTTGATGGTTGACCAGGGTTGACCATGTGAGTATGGGAAAGTCCAAGCATGGGTCTTGGCAAGGTAAAGTCCAAGTCATGGGTACTTGGCAATGGAAAGTCCAAGTGGGACACTTGGCAAATTGGAAAGTCCAAGTCTTGAGCACTTGGCATGAGAAGTCCAAGCATGGGTCTTGGCAAATGGAAAGTCCAACATGGGTTGGCAAGGGAAAGTCCAAGCTTGAGTCTTGGCATTTGGGAAGTCCAAGGGGATTGATATTGGCGGCGTAAAGTCCAAGCGGAGTCTTGGCGGCGTAAGTCCAATGTGCCTTGGCGGTGTAGACACCGTTAGCATGACATAGCCGATGGAAGCACCTAGAAGCTAGCGCGATGGATGAACAAGTCATGGATGACTTGGAGAGATCCGAGAGGCGTGAGGCTGATGGAGGTGGCTAGAAGGCTTAGGTCTAGGCTAAGGGTGGTCTAGCAAGTATGGGGGCACCATATTTGGGTTAAAACCTCATTCTTGAGGTTGGCAGTCGACTGGCATTATGGCCGGTTCGACTGCCGTGAGTCGACTTGAGTTCGACTGCCATGTTAGAGAGGGATTACTCGCGATCGCCATGGGAGCAATGATCGATGGGATAGCTCTGGCGATCAGCAAGGATGGCAATCGCCAATCGAGTGTCAAGCGAAGCGCCCGTGAGCCGACCGGCGATCGATTACGGGCGCGTTAGCGATCGGCGCCAATGTTGGCGATCGCCAAGAGATCCGCTGGAGTTTTTCCAACAGGATCGAGCCGTTGTCTCACGACAATATGGCATCGACCGTGACTTATGGCGATCGATGAGGCGGAAATCCGTCGCGCGCAAGGATAAAAGGAGCTCGACGGGAAGGATTTTGGCATCGGTTTCTTGAGGCTTTTGGGGCGATTTGCTGCTGCAAATCAGGGTCTCCAAGTTGACATCAAGCAACCAAGCGATCAAGCATCCAAGAGCATTTGTAAAGTGTTTTCTTTACTTGTATTGCTTTGTATTTCATTGTCTTAGCTTGTAGCTTTTGATTATTGTTGTAATCACTATTGTACGAGGTTTCTCCACCTCCGGATTGTTCCGAGAAGGAGTTATTTGATAGTGGTGTGTGATTGGCATCGCTAGGGCTCATTTAAGCCCGATCCGTGGAGTAGGAACCGGTTCGGTTCCGAACCACGTTATATCGTGCGTGTTGTGATTATATCTTGTTATATTTATTTGTTATTACTATTCCGCTGTGCTAACAAGATTGTAGACGATCAAACGCGAAAGAATTCCATCTACGTACGGTATCACGCTATTCACCCCCCCCTCTAGCGGGCGTCAAATTCCCAACAGTATTCTGAGGGTCTTGAGAAGTTGAAAGCTCATTTTCAAGAGGTACAATTGCAACAAATTCCGAGGGAGAAGAATATGAAGGCGGATGAACTGACTCGGTTAGCAAGTACCTTAACTGAATGGAAGTTTTGGGATCCTTTATGCTTGGAAGTTCCTCATTCCTTAGTAGTGTACAATGTGGAAGAGACGGTGGTGGGAGATAATGACATACTTGATTGGAGGACAGATATTATGGTCTATTTTCAACAAGGAAGGGTTCCCTCCAATCCCAGAGAAGCATCATTTTTGATGAGAAGGGTGAAGCGCTTTGTGCTTATCGATGAAACTTTATATAAGACATCCTTTGGTAGACCCTTATTGAAGTATCTCGGAAGAGAAGATGCTGATTGGATACTTAAGGAGATACATGAGGTGTGTTATAGTAACTATTTGGGAGGCCGAGCTCTGACTCGAAAAGTATTACTGGAGGGATATTTCTGACTGACTCTCCATCAAGATGTTGTATAGCTAATCAAGACTTGTCAGGCTTACCAGAGGCATAGCAACGGTCGGACCGACGGACCGAGTTGATGAAGGTTATAGTCGCTTCTTGTCCCTTTGATCAATAGGGAATGGACATAATGGGTCTGATGCCTATAACTTCCTTGCATAAAAAGTTTTTGTTAGTGGCGGTGGATTATTTCTTTAAGTGGGTGGAAGCTAAACCTCTAGCTAAGATCATAAAAGGGGCAATAATATAATTTTTATGGAAGAATATTATTTTCAAATATGGAATTCAAAAGAAGTTGATCAGTGACAATGGGCGTCAATTCCAAAGTCAAAAAATTCGGGAATGGTATTAGAGTCTTAATATCAAACAAGCCTTCGCCTCAGTAGCTCATCCTCAAGTTAATAAATAGGTAGAGGTGGTTAACAGGATTCTTCTCCAGGGGTTGAAAGCTAAACTAGGAGCTAAGCGGGGAAATTGGGTGGATGAGCTTCCAGAAATAATGTGGGTCTATCGCACTACACCAAAACGGTAATGGGAGAGACTCCTTTTAGTTTAGTCTATAGAACTGAGGCAGTTATCCCTATAGAAGCCCTGGTAAATAGTGCCTGAGTGTAAGCTTATGAACCAGAGCAATCAAATATTGAGAAGCACTAAGCTGGATATGTTGGAAGAAAGACGAGAGCAAGCCCAAATCCGAGCTAAAACCTATAAGCAGAGGATACAACAAGTCTTTAACAAAAAAGGTGATACCTCAGCCATTTCAAGTGGGAGACATGGTGTTACACAAAGTCAATCATGCGGGAGACTCGGGGAAGTTAGTGCTTAATTGGGGTACAAAATTACTCGACGGGTCACTGGGGCTGCCTACTACTTGCAAGATGCTGAAGGTAAAGGAGTTGTCCTGGCCTTGGAATGCCACACACTTGAAACAATTTCATTGTTGGGGTTGGGGGATGCTAACAGAAGATACAAAAGAGAGAAACTCTTGATATTATACTTGTACGCCTATGTTGCTAATAAATAGGGAAGTTGCAATACAATATCAATACTTGTATCACAATGAGGTTCAACATCTTCAATTATATGTGAAAGTCTAAATGATGTTACAATTTAAAGTGTTCAGGGGGATAACGTCGGAAATCAACTTCCCAACTCAAAAAGGGAGTCAGTTGTTGAGCAAAGGGGATCCTTGTTCTGTATATTGATGGACCGCTTCATTGAATCCATCTTGAAAAGTAGATCACATGAGAGGCATCAAGCGTTCCTCTCTCCGCTTCTCGGAATCCTTCACATCCTGGTGAAATTTAAGGCAGCGCTCTCTATGCTCTATGAAGTCTTGGCGGACGCTACAATATTGACAAGATATTTGACTAAGGATTTCTGTGAGAGCTTGCATGTCATGGGCGCGGGAAGTAGAATCCTATTGAACGATTTTAGATATATCCACCAAGTCTTGGCATATAGAAGCTGAGACATCGCTAACGGCTGCCACATGATTCAGAGAGTGGGTTGCCTCATATTTTACTTGCTGCAAAGAAATCTTATGTTTATGCATTTGAGAGAAGGCTTTGTCTTTTTTCTGCCCGTAGATTTGAATTTCTATAGATTTTTCTACTTGGAGCTTCAAGTCTGAAATGATCTCTGTATCCTTCTTGTGTTGCAATTGGGCCTCTATTAATTGAGTGCGACATAAAGATAATTCTTAAAGAAGGGATTCTTCTCTCTGACAGGTTGCTTCTTGCACTATCAGACTTGCTTGGTTATGTAGAGAAGTTTTTTTGTTGGACTTGACTTTGGTATTAGGATAAGGAACGCTTTAGCTCTTGATAGTTTATCATATCCTGTGCACCATGGGTCAGAGGGAAGGAATCATTTGAGGATAAATGAAAGGAGAATTTAAAGAAACTTACTAATTCAAGGGCATGCTGCATGTTCGTGGTGTCAGTTCCTCTTCATGAAGGATGTGTATGTCTCTTGAAGATGCTGAGGGCGGAGAAGAGGAAAACAGAAGCATTGGTTCACACACAGTGGTAGAAGATGGAGTTATTGTTTCAAAATATGTAATGGCTTCAGAGGGGAGAGAAAAAAAACTTTAGAGAAGGAATAAGGGATGACAACAGAAGGGGAACTTGAGGTAGAGCTCGTAGAAATCTCTGGAAAAACCAAGGGAGGTGAGAGGGAAGATATTCAGAGTGTAACGAGAGATACGTCACCATCACCCGGAGTAATTTCTGTGTCAACGGGAGAAAAAGGAAGAGTGGGGGTGTTACGGTTCTATACTGTGGAAGAAGGATCAATACCCTCCGAATGGGGCGAAGAGGGAGTTAGAAAAACTAGGGATGAAGGTGGCAATGAAATAGCAAGGGAGGCTACCAGGTAAGGTAAGAGGGAAAGAGGAAGGAGCGCTTTGGCAGAAATAGTTTCTCCAAGACAGGAAGGGGAAGAAGAGGGGAAGTTAAGATTTTGTAATGATGGAAGGGGGATGGGGCCTACTAATGGTATCTTGAATAGGATAGACTCAGAGGGAGTCGATGAAGATGGAGGTAGTGGTACCAATGGTTGGAAGGAAACGGAGACAGAAGGATGAGAGGTAGAAGAAGGGTCACTGACCATTGGGGCGGCAGACAAAGGGGAGAAGCTGACAGGCACTGCCGGAGTATCCATAGGTTTCTCATGGATTTTTTGGCGAACAACACTCAGCATGGAAGCCTTCATTTTGGAGAAGAAAGGAAGATAAATTATTTTACGCTAAGAGGAAGGAGGATGCTCACATTGAACAGCGGTGGCAAGGATACTTCGGAGCTAAAGAATTTGAAAGGGTGAAGGGAAGAAAACCAGAAAATCCTATTTTAAAAAGCAATGAAGAATTCTTTGTCAAAGGAAAGTAAATGGGCCCCCAAGTATATTTGCAAATGATGGTTAAGGCCCAAGTAACAGTTGGTCTGTGGACTGGGTTATATATGGGTGGAAGTAAACAGTGCGACCCTTGTGTTTAGCGGCAGAGGATTTCCCTTGCAAGGGTATACTTCATCTTAACCGGTAGGGGCAGCTCATAAGTCCTCGACTCAATCGAAGTATTTTGGCGGAGTATCAGCTCGATATTAGTCATAGCTTCTTACTATTCCCTTGAGTGGTGTTGAGGTAGGGAGGGGCAGTGATAGGCAGAGCCAATCAGTGGGCGACTTGCGAGCCCTCGGCTAAGTCGAAGTATTCTGGCGGAGTTTTAGCTCGGCTTCCATAGCTATATCTTATTCATATTCCTCAAATTGATGTTGATGATAGGGAGGAGCGGTGGTATGCAAGGTCAGTTGATGGGCAACTCATAAGTCCCCAACTAGGTCAAAGTATTTTGACAGAGTATCAGCTCGGCATTAGCCATAGCTTCTTACTATTCCCCTGAGCAGTGTTGAGGTAGGGAGGGGCGGTGGTAGGCAGGGTCAGTCGGTGGGTGACTTGCGAGTCCCTGACTCGGTTGAAGTATTTTGGAAGAGTTTCAGTTCGGCTATCATAGCTGTAGTTATTTATATTTCCCAAATTTGCACTGATGACAGGGAGGAGTGGTGGTATGCAGGGCCAGTTGATAGGTAGCTTTTAAGTTCCCGACTCAGTTGAAGTATTTTAGCGGAGCATCAGCTCGGCATTAGTTGTAGCTTCTTACTATTCCCCTGAGTGGTGTTGAGGCAGGGAGGGTCAGTAGTAGGCAAGTCAGTCAATGAGTGACTTGTGAGTCTCCGGCTAGGTCGAAGTATTCTGGCAGAGTTTTAGCTCGACTGTCATAGCTGAATCTTATTAATATTCCCCAATTTGGCGTTGATAATAGGGAGGAGCGGTGGTATGTAGGGCCAGTTGATGGGCAACACGTAAGTCCCCGACTCAGTCGAAGTATTTTGGCAGAGTATCAGCTCGGCATTAGCCGTAACTTCTTACTATTCCCCTGAGCAGTGTTGAGGTTGGGAGAGACAGTGGTTGGTAGGGCCAGTCGATGGGCGACTTGTGAGCCCCCAGCTAAGTCGAAGTATTCTGGCGGAGTTTTAGCTCGGTTGTCATAGTTGTAACTTATTAATATTTCCCAAATTGGCGTTGATAACAGGGATGAGCGGTGGTATGCAGGGTCAATTGATGGGCAACTCGTAAGTCTCCGACTCGATCGAAGTATTTTGGCGGAGCATCAGCTCGACATTAGTCGTAGATTCTTACAATTCCCCTGAGCGGTGTTGAGGCAGGGAGGGGCGATGGTAGGCAGGGTCAATCGGTGGGCGACTTGCGAGTCCCCAGCTAAGTCAAATTATTCTGGTGTAGTTTCAGCTCGGTTATCATAGTTGTAGCTTATTTATATTCCCTAAATTGACATTGATAACAGGGAGGAGCGGTGGTATATAGGGTCAGTTGATGGGCAACTCGTAAGTCCTCGACTCGGTCGAAGTGTTTTGATAGAGTATCAGCTCGGCATTAGCCGTAGCTTCTTACTATTCCCCTGAGCGGTGTTGAAGCAGAGAGGGCCGGTGGTAGGCAAGGTCAGTCGGTGGGCGACTTGCGAGCCTCCAGCTAGGTCAAAGTATTCTGGCGAAGTTTTAACTCAACTATCATAACTGTAGCTTATTCATATTCCCTAAATTAGCATTAATGAAAGAGAAGAGCAGTGTTATGCAGGGTCAGTTGATGGGCAGCTCATAAATCCCTGACTCGGTCAAAGTATTTTGGCGGAGTATCAGCTCAGGGTGATAGGCAAGGTCAGTCGGTGGACGACTTGCGAGTCCTCGACTCGATCGTAGTATTCTGGCGGAGTTTCAGCTTGTCTATCAAAGCTGTAGTTTATTTATATTCCCCAAATTGACGTTGATGATAGGGAGGAGCAGTGGTATGCAAGGCCAGTTGATGGGAAGTTCATAAGTCCCTGACTCGATCGAAGTAATTTGGCAGTGTATCAGCTCGGCATTAGCCGTAGCTTCCTACTATTCCCCTGAGCAGTGTTGAGGCAGGGAGGAGCATGTAGGGGATCGATTGTCCGGCTAGAGGGGGGTGAATAGCCCTCTTACGATGGATGTCGGAATTCTCTCGTTCGTTTGCTCGTCTACACAATCATTAGCGCAAGCGGAAGCATAAACAATAAAGACAAAGCAATAAACGAAAATACAAACGCTAACAAAAGAGATGTAACGTGGTTCACGGCTACGCCGCTAATCCACGGTCCGATTCGTCCAAGGTGAATCACTCCTCCAAAGCCAATCACTATTGGTCTCTCCTTTGCACTAAGCTAGGTGGAGGTAACCTTTACAATCAAGATCACTCTTCTTACAAATAGAATGGAGTAAAAATAAGTAAGAAGAGTTTAGAGCTTGTGGGGCACTTGGATGGTCGTTTGGAGTAAGAGCATTAGCCATCCAAAAGCCCACACCCTCTCTTTTTATAGAGAGGAAGCTTTTCTTCCCGTTGGCCGCCACTGATCGCCCTTGGCGCCGATCGCCACTCAACGGCCTCGAACACGTCGGATCCCGGCCGTTGTAGTCAACAGAACACTTGGCGGATCGGTGATGGACCTTATCGATCATTGTTGCCTTCGTGAGTCGGCGCGATCGGCTACGAGTGATTCTGGCCAAACCCTTTCAACGATCGACATACGCTTTAGCGATCGATGATGGTCTTAGCGATCGCCACATATAGCGATCGATTGGTCGGCCTCAAACACTCTGATCGAATACCCGGTCGAACTATATTCGACTCGAGCGATCGCTGCCATGACATGGCAATGATCGGCGTCAGTGAAACTCAAACTTAACATAAGTTTGAGCTTCCGGCGGTCGGGTAAACCTTAACCCTTGCGGTCAGGTCTCCGACACTCAGCCATTCGACCAAGTTCACCTAATGAGCTACTTACATTTCACTCATTCTCTCATCTCACTCGAAGTCCCTCGCCAAAGCTCTCTTCGTTCGCGGCCACGTCCCTCGGCAACATCAGGCGCACGGCTCTGCAATGCTCCTTCGCGTCTCTTGCCTCCGAAGTCTGCTTCCTTGGCTTCACTTCAAGTCAACTCGTCCGGCGGTCCCTCGACAGCATCAAGTGCACGACTCGGCAATGCTCCTTCTCCGACTCAGGCACGAGGTTGTGAGGGTGAACCCGCCAAGGCTCCATGTGCGAATTACTAAGTCCTGCAAGACTCCAACGCACATATCAAATAACAATACCACCCTAACTTAAACTCTTTGCCACACACATCAAAACCCTATCATGGCAAGAGATTGCCCTAACAATCTCCCCCTTTTTGATGTGTGGCAATCCGTTTAAGTTAGGTAAAAACATTTGATAGAAATTCTAAAGTAAGAAAGCATGTAAACATAAACATGATATAGCAACATGCAACTCCCCCTTAATCCATGAAACTCCCCACATAAATTTCTCCCCCTATCACAATTAACTTAAACATAATCATTTCTCCCCCTTTGACACCATCAAAAATATTAATACTAAGTTATAAACTCATGGCATCAAGTCTAGAGAGAAACAAAACCAAAAACATGACTTAAAACCGTGTATCAAAAATTATTGGGCTATTTTTCAGGTGAGCAGTCGACTGCTATCAGTATGGCAGTCGACTAGCACAATGAATTCCGAAAATCTGATTTTCTGGGCGAATTTCAGAAATGCATTAAAAATTCCAAAAAATTCAAAAAATCATGAAATTTGAGGAACATATTTCTTTTAAGTATATCTATCAGTGAAAAATAGTTTTTCATGAAAAATCATCATATTTTCAAGTATTTGCCAAAAATCCAAAAGCTTTAAAAACCACTAGGTTTTTGATCATGTGAGTATCAAGTTTAACACCTAGTTTTGATTCCAATTGTTTCAAAACATGAATACATAGATTTTAGATTGAGAAATTGTTTCGAAAACATATGAAAAATCCAACCATGATCTTTGGGCAATATGTCTATGAATTAAACATAAGCCTTCCCCATGATTGGTCTATTATTACTATTTTGATACTTTAAATGACCATCTAAATGCCATAGGCATTAGTGGACATTTGTATCATCCTAACATCTCACTCATGCTAAGTTTTCAATCATGGTAGCCTATGGTGAGTGTGAGATGTATCCTAGAGGTATTTGTATATACTTAATCATTATATTCATACAATTCTATCAAGGTTAAGTATCACTCTAACAATCCACATGATCATAATGACATATATGAATGAATTACACATTATGATCATAAAACACATGTATTCATTGAATTGTTTGTAGGGGATCGGTATGGCCGGCTAGAGAGGGGGGGGTGAATAGACCTTTTCGTTTGGATGCCGGTATTTGCTCGTCTACAAAATTAATTAGCGCAAGCGGAAGACTAATAAAGACAAGCAATAAACGAAAATACGAGAAAACAAGCGCTAACAAAGAATGTAACATGGTTCACGACTACGCCGCTAATCCACGATCCCGATTCGTCCGAGGTGAATCACTCCTCCAAAGCCAATCACTATTGGTCTCTCCTTTGCACCAAGCTAGGTGGAGGTAACCTTTACAATCAAGATCACTCTTCTTACAAATAGAATGGAGTAAAAACAAGTAAGAAGAGTTTAGAGCTTGTGGGGCACTAGGAAGATCACTTAGAGCATAAGCATTAGCCTCTCAAAGGCTTACACCCTCTCTTTTTATAGAGAGGGCTGATTTCTTCCCGTTGGCCGCCATCAGTCGACTGCCGTCACTACAACGGCCTCCGAACACATCGGATCTCGTAGTCCAGTCACGGAACTCTTGGCGATCGGGATGGACCTCATCGACTCATCGCCTCCATAGTCGATTGCCCGATCGGCTACGACGATTCGTGGTCGAAACCCTATTGACCGATCGGCCGCCTGATCGATCGGTGATGTCTTGGCGATCGGCGCCCACGTATGGCGATCGGCTGGCCACAATCCGATCGATCGTATACGGTCGAACTACACTCGACTCGGAAGCGACCTTCATGACATGGCGATCGGCGGTGTCGGAAAACCCATCCGACACTTGGCCAAAGGGCCAAGTTTCACCTAAGAGCTACCTTTCCCCGGGTTACAATCGCTCACTCTCATCTCTCGGAGTCCCTCGCCTTCGAAGTTCTCTTCGTTCTCGGTCACGCCCCTGCAGATCAGCGACGACTGCAATGCTCTTCGTCTCTTGCCTCGAAGTCTACTTCCTCCGGCTTCACTCCAAGCTTCTCGTCCGGCGGTCCCTCGGATGCTCCAAGCGCACGACTTCCGCAAAGCTATCCTTCACCGACTCAAGGCACGAGTCATGAGATGTGAAACTCGCCACGGCTCCATGTGCGAATTACTAAGTCCTGCACGACTTCAACGCACATATCAAATTAATATATCAAACTAACTTAAACCCTTTGCCACACCATCAAAACCATATTATGGCAAGAGATTGCCCTAACAATCTCCCCCTTTTTGATGTGTGGCAATCCGTTTAAGTTAGGTAAAAACATTTGATATAAATTCTAAGGTAAGAAAGCATGTAAAGATAAACATGATATAGCAACATGCAACTCCCCCTTAATCCATGAAACTCTCTATGCAAATTTTCTCCCCCTATCATATATTTCTCCCCCTAAGATAATTAACTTAAACATAATTATTTCTCCCCCTTTGACACCATCAAAAAGATTAACACTAAGTTATAAGCTCATGGCATCAAGTATAAAGAGAACCATACACTAAAATCAGTCAAAACCTGATAAAATCATGTTACTGTACTTGTTCACAGTCCATCACGATCAGCTATCGGTATGGCATCATGACCGCACAAAAGAATTCGAATTTCTGATTTTCTGGATGAATTTCAGAAATGCACTATTAATTCCAGAAAATTTGAAAAATCATGAAATTTAGGGAACATATTTCTTTTAAATATATCTATCAGTGAAAAATAGGTTTTCATGAAAAATCATTATATTTCTACATATTTACCAAAAATCCAAAAGCTTTAAAAACTACTAGGTTTTTGATCATAAGAGTATCCATTTTAACACCTAGTCTTGCATCCAATTGTTTCAAAACATGAATACATGTATTTTAAGTAAGAAATTGTTTTGAAAACATATGAAATATCCAACCATGATCTTTGGGTAATATGTCTATGAATTAAACATAAATCTTCCCCATGATTGGTCTATTATTGCTTGATACTTTAAATGACCATCTAAATGTCATAGGCATTAGTGGACATTTGTATCATCCTAACATCTCACCCATGCTAAGTTTGCAATCAAGTTAGCCTATAGTGAGTGTGAGATGCATCCTAGGGGGTATTTGTATATACTTAACCAATATATTCATACAATTCTATCATGGTTAAATATCAACCTCACAATTAACACGATCATAATGGCATATATGAATCAATTTCACATAATGATTATGAAATACATGTTTTCATTAAATTATAATCATGTATTAGGTATTATATGATAATAATAAACAAAGTATCACCTAAAGCATGATTCAAATCTATTTCTCATGATAACGTGCCAAATTTCAAAAACATAAATCATGATTACAAATATACATAGGAATTACATCAATCATCATGATTTAAGCAAAATTATCAATTTATGGGCACGTTATCATCACCCAACACTATCTAAAAAATGTTGTCCCGTCATCCTAAGTCAACCAAAATATGATATAGGTTAATTCCATATGGTTGACTACCCTAGGGTTATCCTAACCCTTAAGGATGGATTTTGGAACCCAAAATAAGTTCTTTCCTATTGGGTTCACTAAGTATTCCTTGGGGATCCATTTTCTAGCTATTACCTTCTTCTTATCTTGTCCCCTAGCTATAAGGCATTTGTAGGTCTTTTCATTTTTCTTTTCTTTGTATCATAGGTCTTTCTTGTTGAAACTAGCTCTTTGGCTCCCTAAGATCATATTTAAGGTGTTGGAGCCAATTGTGAATTTCTCTAGGGCTTTGGTTAAATAATCTACCTTTTCCCTTAATGCCCTATTTTCCTCTATGCATGCATCATTAACATCCAAAGGCATATAATCATGTGAGCATGCATCATCATGGCAAGAAGAGGTATCATTATTATTTAAACATGCATTTTCTAGCTTATATTCCAAAGCCTTAATTTGATTAAGCATGCTTTTATTTTTCTTTTTCATTCCAAATAAGTCCTTAGTTAAACTAGAAATTATGGAAACTATTTTCTTAGGAGAAGCTTTCGTTACCATAGTTTCCATATCTTCTTCTTCTTCTTCGGATGAGGAGGATGTAGAAGCTCCCCCTTCACTTGAGCTCTCTCCTCTTGAGCTTGATCCTTCATTTTCGGAGGAAGAGCAATCCAAGTCATCAAAGGCCATCAAGGACAAATTGGTGACAAAGGCATTCTCCTCATCCGATGATGAGGAGGAGGATGAGGATGGGTCATCCCAAGTCCTTGCCTTTAGGGATTTGACCTTTCCCTTTTCCTTTGTCTTCTTCTCCTCTTCCTTTTTCTTCTTGCTCCCCTTTTTCTTCTTCTTTTCTTCCTTCTTTTTCTTTTCTTCTTTGCTTTTGTTTAGGAGGGGACAATTATCCCTTATGTGCCCTTCTCCTTGGCAATTGTAGCATATGACCTTCCCCCTTGGTCTTCTATTCCTATCATGAGATTTATCAAATCTAAAATTCTTAAATGCACGTCTTACCTTCCTTACCATGTAGGCTTCTTCCGTGCTATCCATGGAGGAGGAAGAAGACGCTTCGTCATCGGAGGAGGAGGGAATTTCCATCTTCTTCTTCCCCTTGTTCGCTATCAAAGCTACTCCTCTTGAGGGTTGAATTCTAGGCTCTTCTTGTATTCCTTCAAGCCTAGTTTCGTGAAGCTCCATTATTGAGAAAAATTCCTCCAAGGTACTTACTTCCAAGTTATTGGAGATGTAAAATGAGTCCACCATGGAGCTCCATTTTGAGGACCGGGGAAAGGCATCTATGGCCTTCATTACCATATCCCGGTTTGATAGCTTCTCACCTACACTTGTTAGTCCATTTAAAATTTCTTTGAATCTAGAATGCAAAGAAATTACCTTTTCTCCCTTTTCTAATTTGATGTTGGATAGTTGGGAGCGGAGGAGATCTCTCCTTGCTAGCTTTGCCTCGGATGTGCCTTCATGAAGCTCAATTAGCTTCTCCCACATCTCCTTGGCGCTTAGGCATTCTCCTATTCGGTTGATTTCTTGTTGGGGGAGCACATTGAAGAGATGATGCTTGGCTTTTGAATTTGCAAGGTGCTCTTCCCTTTGCCTTTTGGTCCACCTAGATTTCTCTATTGGCTTCCCCTCTTCATCCCTAGGCAAAACGAAACCGGATTCCATTGTAATCATAATGTCAAAATCCGTTTCGAAAAATACCTCCATTCGCTTCTTCCACCAAGCGAATTCTCCTTCAAACTTCGGAGGATGGATGTTGGAGCCGGCCATTTTGAAAGTTGCTTGTTGTGGCGGTTAGTCCTCGACAAGCTTTCCTCGGCTCTGATACCACTTGTAGGGGATCGGTATGGCCGGCTAGAGGGGGGTGAATAGCCCTTTTCGTTTGGATGCCGGTATTTGCTCGTCTACAAAACTAATTAGCGCAAGCGGAAGACTAATAAAGACAAGCAATAAACGAAAATACGAGAAAACAAGCGCTAACAAAGAATGTAACGTGGTTCATGGCTACGCCGCTAATCCACGATCCCGATTCGTCCGAGGTGAATCACTCCTCCAAAGCCAATCACTATTGGTCTCTCCTTTGCACCAAGCTAGGTGGAGGTAACCTTTACAATCAAGATCACTCTTCTTACAAATAGAATGGAGTAAAAACATGTAAGAAGAGTTTAGAGCTTGTGGGGCACTAGGAAGATCACTTAGAGCATAAGCATTAGCCTCTCAAAGGCTTACACCCTCTCTTTTTATAGAGAGGGCTGATTTCTTCCCGTTTGCGCCATCGGATCATTGCCGCCCTTGGCGATCGGTCGCCTCCTAGCGGCCTCGAACACGTCGGATCCCGGCCGTTGTAGTCAGCGGAACTCTTGGCGATCGGCTGATGGACCTCATCGATCATTCTCCTCCTGTCGGCCCGATCGGCTCACGAGCGGATTGGCGAAACCCTATTGACGGTCATTGCGCCTTGGCGATCGGCCCGTCTTAGCGATCGGCGCCCCGTATGGCGATCATTGCGGCCTAATCGATCGATCGTATACGGTCGAACTCACTCGACTCGGAAGCGATCGCCATGACATGGCGGTCGGTAGTGTCGAAAACCCATCCGACACTTGGCCAAATGGCCAAGTTTCACCTAAGAGCTACCCTTCCCCGGGTTACAATCGCTCACTCTCATCTCTCGGAGTCCCTCGCCTTTGAAGTTCTCTTCGTTCTCGGCCACGTCCCTCGGCAGCATCAGGCGCACGGCTCTGCAATGCTCCTTCGCGTCTCTTGCCTCGAAGTCTACTTCCTCCGGCTTCACTCCAAGCTTCTCGTCCGGCGGTCCCTCGGATGCTCCAAGCGCACGGCTTCCGCAAAGCTATCCTTCACCGACTCAAGGCATGAGTCATGAGATGTGAAACTCGCCACGGCTCCATGTGCGAATTACTAAGTCCTGCACGACTTCAACGCACATATCAAATCAATATATCAAACTAACTTAAACCCTTTGCCACACCATCAAAACCATATTACGGCAAGAGATTGCCCTAACATTGTTATCATGCATTAGGTATTATATCATGATAATAAGCAAAGTATCACCTAAAGCATGATTTAAATCTATTTCCCATGATTATATGCCCAATATCAAAATCATAAATCATGATTGCAAACATGTGTAACAATTACATTAAACATCATGATTTAAGCATTATTATCTATTTATGGGCACGTTATCATCACCCAATACTAATTTAAAAATGTTGTCCCGCCATCCTAAGTCAACCAAAATATGATATAGGTCAAGTCCATATGGTTGACTACCCTAAGATTTTTCTAACCCTTAAGGATGGATTTTGGAACCCAAAATAAGTTCTTTCCTATTGGGTTCACAAGATACTCCTTGGGGATCCATTTCCTAGCAATTGCTTTCTTCTTATCTTGTCCCCTAACTATTAGGCATTTGTAGGCCTTTTCATTTTTCTTTTCTTTATAACCTAGGCCTTTCTTGTTAAAACTTGTCCTTTGGCTCCCTATGATCATATTTAATGTGTTGGAGCCAATAGTAAACTTTTCTAGGGCTTTTGTCAAATAGTCTACCTTTTCCCTTAAGGCCCTATTTTCATTTATACATGCATCACTAACATCTAATGGCACATAAAGATCATGTGAGCATGCATCATTTAAGCTAGAAGAAATATTATCATTTAAGCATTCATTTTCTAGCTTATTTTCCAATGCCTTAATTTGATTAAGCATGCTTTTATTTTTCTTTTTCATTTCAAATAAGTCCTTAGTTAAACTAAAAATTATGGAAACTATTTTCTTAGGAGAGACATTCGTTACCATAGTTTCCATATCCTCTTCTTCTTCTTTGGATGAGGAGGATGTAGAAGCTCCCCCTTCACTTGAGCTCTCTCCTCTTGAGCTTGATCCTTCATTTTCGGAGGAAGAGCAATCCAAGTCATCAAAGGCCATCAAGGCCAAATTGGTGACAAAGGCATTCTCCTCATCCGATGATGATGAGGAGGATGAGGATGGGTCATCCCAAGTCCTTGCCTTTAGAGCTTTGGTCTTCCCTTTTTCTTTTGTCTTCTTCTCCTCTTCCTTCTTTTTCTTGCTCCCCTTTTTCTTCTTCTTTTCTTCTTTCTTTTTCTTCTCTTCCTTGCTCTTGTTTAGGAGGGGACAATTATCCCTTATGTGTCCCTCTCCTTGGCAATTATAGCAAATGATTTTCCCCCTTGGTCTTCTATTCCTATCATTTGATTTGTTAAAATGAAAACCTTTTAAAGCACGTCTTACCCTCCTTACCATATATGCTTCTTCGGTGCTATCCATGGAAGAGGATGAGGATGCTTCATCATCGGAGGAGGAGGGGATCTCTATCTTCTTTTTCCCTTTATTTGCCATCAATGCTACTCCCCTTGAAGGTTGAGGTCTTGGCTCTTCTTGTATTCCTTCAAGTCTTGTTTCATGAAGCTCCATGGTTGAGAAGAACTCCTCCAAGGTGCTCACTTCTAAATTCTTCGAGATATAGAAGGAGTCCACCATAGAGCTCCACTTTGAGGATCGCGGAAAGGCATCTATAGCCTTCATAACCATATCCCGGTTTGATAGCTTCTCACCTACACTTGACAAACCGGTTATAATTTCCTTGAAACGAGAATGTAAGGAAATTACCTTTTCTCCCTTTTCTAGTTTAATGTTGTTGAGTTGGGAGCGGAGAAGGTCTCTCCTTGCTAGCTTCGCCTCGGATGTGCCTTCATGAAGCTCAATTAGCTTCTCCCACATCTCCTTGGCACTTAGGCATTCTCCAATTCAGTTGATCTCTTGTTGGGGGAGCACATTGAAGAGATGGTGCTTGGCTTTTGAGTTTGCAAGGTGCTCTTCCCTTTGCTTTTTGGTCCACCTAGATTTCTCTATTGGCTTCCCTTCTTCATCCCTAGGCAAAACGAAACCGGATTCCATTGTAATCATGATATCAAAATCCGTTTCGAAAAATACCTCCATTCGCTTCTTCCACCAAGCGAATTCGCCGTCGAACGTCGGTGGATGGATGTTGGAGCCGGCCATTTTGAAAGTTGCTTGTTGTGGCGGTTAGTCCTCGACAAGCTTTCCTTGGCTCTGATACCACTTGTAGGGGATCGATTGTCTGGCTAGAGGGGGTGAATAGCCCTCTTACGATGGATGTCAGAATTCTCTCGTTCGTTTGCTCGTCTACACAATCGTTAGCGCAAGCGGAAGCATAAACAATAAAGACAAAGCAATAAACGAAAATACAAACGCTAACAAAAGAGATGTTACGTGGTTCACGGCTACGCCGCTAATCCACGGTCCGATTCGTCCAAGGTGAATCACTCCTCCAAAGCCAATCACTATTGGTCTCTCCTTTGCACTAAGCTAGGTGGAGGTAACCTTTACAATCAAGATCACTCTTCTTACAAATAGAATGGAGTAAAAATAAGTAAGAAGAGTTTAGAGCTTGTGGGGCACTTGGATGGTCGTTTGGAGTAAGAGCATTAGCCATCCAAAAGCCCACACCCTCTCTTTTTATATAGAGGAAGCTTTTCTTCCCGTTGGCCGCCACCAGTCGACTACTGCCCTTGGCAGTCGACTGCCACCACTCCAACGGCCTCCGAACATGTCGGATCCCGACCGTTGTAGTCCAACGGAACACTTGACAGTCGACTGATGGACCTTATCAGTCGACTGTTGCCTTCGTAGTCGACTGCCCAGTCGGCTATGAGTGATTCTGTGGACAAACCCTTTCGACCAGTCGATCGCCGCCGAGCCGATCGATGATGTCTGGCAATGATCGCTCACATATGGCGTCGATTGTCGGCCTCAAAACACTCGGGCCGAATACCAATAACTACGAACTACATTCGACTGGCCGACCGCTATGACATGGCAATGATCGGTCGTCGGGTGAAACTCAAACTTAACATAAGTTTGATCTTCCGATCGGTAAACCTTAACCCTTGCGTCGTCAGTCTCCGACACTCACCATTCGCCAAGTTCACCTAATGAGCTACTTACATTTCACTCATTCTCTCATCTCACTCGAAGTCCTCCGAAGCTCTCTTCATTCGCCACGCCCCTAAGCAAAGATCAGCGCACGACTGCAATGCTCCTTCGCGTCTCTTGCCTCCGAAGTCTGCTTCCTTGGCTTCACTTCAAGTCAACTCGTCCGGCGGTCCCTCGACAGCATCAAGCGCACGGCTCTGCAATGCTCCTTCTCTGACTCAGGCACGAGGTTGTGAGGGTAAACCCGCCAAAGCTCCATGTGCGAATTACTAAGTCCTGCAAGACTCCAACGCACATATCAAATAACAATACCACCCTAACTTAAACCCTTTGCCACACACATCAAAACCCTATCATGGCAAGAGATTGCCCTAACAGAGCAGTGGTATGTGGGGTCAGTTGATGGACAACTCGTCAGTCCCCCACTCAATCAAAGTATTTTGGCAGAATATCAGCTCATCATTAGCCTTAGCTTCCTACTATTCTCCTGAAGCGGCGTTAAGGTAGGGAGGAGCGATGGTAGGTAGGGTTGGTTGGTGCACGACTGGTAAGTCCCCAAATGGTGGCGAGGCAAGAAGAGCAGTGATATACGGGATTATTCGATCTCGACAGTGACGAAAGTCGCTGCTCCCATGTGACGAGGAGAGGGAATAGGCGGATGTGAAAATAACTCTTACTGGAGAAGAATGATGGAATATATTATGGTGGATGACCGAAATAGTTCGTAAGCCCTCGATATGGTTTATTTTCTTATTCATTCTAACATAAGGTGTACATCATCAGTCCTTGCTGCGAGAAGAAGCAAGAATCAAGAGAAGATTAGGGTGAAGTTAACACTTTAACCAACCGAGATCGTTTGGGAGTTCTCCAGACAATTCCCTTATTATATGATTTGGCAATTTATATTATGTGTGACATATCACTAGAGTCTGGTAGTGAGATAATCATATCGGCATACTTATCCTTAGAGGAAAGAAGAGGAATTCTAAAGGTGCAGTCTTCTGAGAGAGGTATGTTGCATTAATTATGTAAGTCTTAAATTTCTTTATGAAACCTAGTGCAAGCTATAACATGATAGGGGTAGTATAGTCCATTCATATAAAAAAAATTCCTAAGGAGCTTCGTGGATGATCTTCTCTATGAGAGGAGTATCAGAGGGCAGAATGGTAAACAGGGGCATGGTTGAGAAATGTCATCTCACAAGAAGTTGATAGGCTTCACGAAGCCTTGCTAAATTACGTTGAGAGATTGTCATCTCACAAGAAGTCGATAAGATTCACGAAGTCTTGCTAAATTACAATGGGAGATTGTCAATTCTTGACGAAGGGAGTAGGCTCGGGTGGAGGATGATCGTAATCGGCATTGTAGATCCCTTACTAGCCCTTCTAGTTATGTTATACGTTGTTGGTCTGCAGTGGGATGCTCATGTTAGGGATCGTTTGGAAGCTAGAGGGGGGGTGAATAGCGTTTGACCATTCGCAGATGAAATTTGTTCGCATTTGTTTCTACAATTTTGTTAGCGCAGCGGAAATAGAAAAGTAATAACGATAACGAAATGCACAACACGCTAACACAACGATATAACGTGGTTCGGAACCGCACGGTTCCTACTCCACGGATCGAGCTCTACGAGCTATAGTGATGCACATGCAACCACTAATAAATACTCCTTCTCAGAACAATCCGGAGGCGGAGAAACCTCGTACAATAATGATTACAACAATAATCAATTAGATACAAACAAATAAAATATGAAATACAAATGCAAGTAAAGGAAAAATACTTTACAAGAGCTTTGGATTGCTTGATCTTTGATTGCCTTGAACTAGCTTTGAAGGACTGGAAAGCACCAACTTTCCCCTTCAATTTCACCCAAGAAAATCGTTATCTTTTCTTCCATCACGAGCTCCTTATATAGCTTCAACCTGTGCTGGAAAAGGTCGATCAGTCGATTGATGCCACTGTTGTCATGAGACAACGGCTAGATCCACGTTGGATAAGTCTAACGAATCTACCATCAGTCGACTGATAATACCTGTCACGCCCCGGGAGTATGCCGTGTCGAAAAGCAAACGGACGGCATCTCCCCTGTACGTGGCAACATATCGGGTTAATACAAGGCCCGTAGGCCCACAACAACAATATGATATACACAGATATCAACATATCAAACATACTAAACACAGCGGAAACATACAAACATATCAACAAGATACAAAGACCAACTGTGCACTCCGGAGTGACTTGACACGACAAGAATCATAACAGAAATCGAATCAAAGACCAAATACATACAATATGTCCGTATATCACAAATACAGAAACAATACAGGGAAAAACCCAAACCAACAATCCGTAAGGATACAACAACACGGAAAACATATCCATTCGTCCGGTGTGAGATGGGATCAGCTGGCGGAGCTCCGAACGTCCAAGGAATCTTCTACCTGTTATCTGGGCGACAGGAAGCCCAGGGTCCAGGGGTGGTGAGTATAAACTCAGGGGTAATATATAGAAAGTGCATGAATAACATATAAGGATAGATATACAAGTATACATGTGAAGATCTATAGGTATACAACATGAGTCCAATAGACATACAGTCATATCCAAATCTAATAACAAGTAACTACAGTAAAGTCATACTCAATGTATATACTAAAGTAATGTACCAACGTACCTGGCGGTCTGTAACGCCATATTCTAGATCATCCTGAATAGGTATACTATAACATAACCATATAACGTACCAGGTCAATCCCATACCTGACCAATACTCAAACATATGAACAGTATATGATCACCTGTATAATAACCCGGTCCGTACCACACAATGACATGATGCTAATCAAATGCATATAACAGTCTGAATCAACGCATGTATCATGCTCAACACATAGTAGTAAATAAAATGCAAATGGCATGTATCATGATGTACAAGCATGTGCAACAATCATAGCTCAATCAAATGCAGCATCTCACAGGCATATGTAAAACATATATCAAATACATGCATACATATATATCAGCAATGCATATGCATGGTCATCGTCATGACCATCCCAACCACGACCCGAGTAGCTGTGGTGGCACGACAAATGACAATTAGCCCGACTCCAGCTGCCACCACTCTCGAGTGGCCGAGTTGGGTAGTATGACTGAGTAGCGTATAAGCGTAAAAAGCTAACTACTCCTAGGGCCCCTGCTGCAAGCCACGCTGTCCCTACCCATGAGTAGACAAACGCCACACACAGGACAACTGCACCTCACACAACCACCGTCTATAGTGGGCGAGTGCTAACACCACTCTGCATAGTGGCCAGGTGCGCATCTCCAGCTACCACCATCCATAGTGGCCGAGCGCGGCACATCCAATGCTCTGCCCTCAACCCTGCTACCACTACCCCGAGTGGCCGGGGAGGCAGGATGACTGACGACCCGTCTCATCCACAAGGGAGACCCAGTCGTCAGCATGCTTGCAAATGTAATGATGCATAGCTCCATACATGTATCCTAGCGACACTCCCTATCCCACGGGGAGTCCTGGTCAACTAAAAGTCAATTATCCAAGGACTACAATCCACCAGACTCTCTCTATCGCATAAAGAGTCATATTCATCTGACAATCAACCACGCTAAGCCCTCTAGTCAGTAGCGAGATACTATCGACCATCCATATAATCATACCCAGATATATTATCCATAATGGATATACAATCATACTAGGACCTCTAGTCCGTAACCACATACTGACAACCACACATATTTATCTACACACAGACAACTAAATCCACCATAGATGCACAACTAATATGTGTACGATACAACAATCGACTCCATAATCCAATTCATCACCTAACCCTAGTGATGTAGCACAGTAACCCAATCTGAGGTCACAAAGATAACCCTAACCACCTGTACTTACTGAACATCCATCAGCTAATACATAATAGGGTTTATAGTTCCTATCCGAGCTAGATAATCAATGAAGTACCAGAGCATATATCTCAAAGGTCAAGGCAGTACAAGCATATGATTAAATAAGAGTGGATTTAAGGTAAACAGGTATAAATATATATCCAAGATCATGCACAGGAATTTGATCAAAACTACCGGACCAGGTAGATATTACCCACCTGATATATAATCCGTGCTATCCATCTCCACGTTCATGTATTCATCACCATCAAAGTCCTGAAACAATAGGATACCATTAAGTATCATCACATATCTAATGATCACGAATAAACATGATTGTTCTCCAACTATACCATCACTAGATCAAGCTTACCAAACTCAATTCCATCGTCTACAGTAGCTCTGGAATCAAGCCCTCAGTCGAATAGAAACAATCCCTAGTTCTATACCAAGAATACCTGAAATCACAATATTTATATCTGTTTCCATCCGATCCTCACTTCCAACATCCTTATTCAAATAAAACAAATATGCTCATCCCATAGCAATCCATTAACTTAATCAACATCGGAAAACCTTACCTTCGTTGCTTGAAATCTCCATACCCCACAATTACCATCAAGCTACAATCGGTATCCTCCAATAGAACAATATCACTCGCTAACTATCAAACATCACCACACAATGAACAGAGAACTACATAATTATGGCCCAACCAAATCAGCTTACTAAATAAAACTGATACACCACTATGAACAATCAAATTCTACTTACCACACCCAGCTTCAATTGCACAGCTTCTGGATCCACCGTTGCGATATCAAATCTATAATAGTTAGATTGCTTTAAAAACAATCCCTACTTGATCACTCGCATACCTAATGACTGAAACATATCACAGAAATTACCAATTGCATCATAGTCCTATCTCATTCTATAACCATATCCAAGCATCAAATGACTGATCGAAAACTTACCCAACGCACGTAGGAATAGATCACCACTTCTACTAGAAATCTGAGCTGGGACTGAGCTGAGACAGAGGAGATAACATCGTCAAATCCAAGCTCAGGTAAACAAAGGAATATAGCTACGATTTGGATCCGAGATCACCACATGCCTCAACTAGTATAGCTTCAATTCCAGATTCCCCAAACTGTGCCGATGATGAACAATAGAAGAGCAGAGGCGACGGTGAGCAGGGCCGGCGGCGACAGCAAGTAGAGTTCACGGTGGTGGCTGAGGGAGACAACCGCGACGATCTAAGCTTGGCAGCCGACACTGCTACACACGGTACAGAGTCAGTCGAAGGCGCCCCTCATCTAGATCGGCGACAACAATTTGAGCTCAGGTAGCGGCGGCATCTACTGCTGTTGTTGAATCAGAAATGAAGGCACGACCAGCGGAGACAATGATCTGCGGCGAGGTCGCTTCGCCGGCGTCGTAGCGAGATCAACCGTGCACGCCACAGCGTTCGACGGAGCGATCGCTCGATGCTCGAGTGAAGGAGAAGAAACGGCGGAGAGCCCTTGGCGAGGAGCAGCTCGAATCGGGAAAGAAATAGGAAGTAGCCGGCGATGAAGATGGTCGACGGTGCGAGCTCACTGTGATCGAGCTCAAGGCGAGGAAACAAAGAGGGCGGCGACGGCGGTCGCAGCTCCGGCCCACGGTGAAACGGACGATGAGGAATCCACGACGGCGATGAGGAGGAGAAGAAATGCGATCGGGAAAATGAGGGAGAAGAACGCGATCGAAGAAATCGGGGAAATAGGAAAACGGGATTGGGGATTTGATTAAAGGCCAAAACTATTTATATATGTAATTAAACCTTAGGTTTAATTAATTAAATCTCAATCAATCCCATTAATCCAATGATTCCAAATAAATTTTCAAGCCCAATCATTTGGCCCAATTGGCTCAGCCCAACAAGCTAATCAACCCAATTAGCCCACTAATTAAGCCCAATTAATCTACTCATTAACCTCAATTAATTAAAGGGTTAATTCATAGATTTTTTTTCCCGTATTTTACATTCTCCCCCACTTATAAAAAATTTGGTCCCCAAATTTCCGACTCATGTACAAGCGAGATGTCACAATAATCATCTCAAGTATCTGGAGGAAAGTCACACATCTCAAGTGACTAAGTGGGGTACTGAGCTCGAATATTATATTCCAGCTCTTATACGTTCTCAATCACCCTTTTAAAGTCTGAATAACACCTTCCTATTGACCATCTATCAAAAGATAGATAATAGTACCCGAGTGGAGCTCTATACCCATGACTTGTGGAAGACTTTGCTAGAATCGTAAGGTGAATCATGAATCACTATCAAAAATGATACTCAAGGATACTCCATGGATATCATTCCATCAAACGATCCACGAAATCCATCTTAGGAGCGGACCTAGCTAATCGATCATCGACTACCCAAATCCTATCAAGTCCTTTCCGAATTCTAGATAATCTCCCAACACAGTCTAACGTACTAGGCTCCCGCTTCCATCACGGTACATAACCCTACCGATCACAATATTCCACCTTTGCTTGTTGGTATACCCAACATCAAACTACGAAATCAACCGTGTTCTACCTGACGTTCCACCATAAAGGACGTCTCAAACTCGCTATTTTCGGATATACTCCGAATAAATCATCACTCTCGAATGAAGAGTCTCTTAAACCAACTCTTCCTAAATCGAATGCAACTCTGGGAACCACTATCCTTCCCAGAGACGAAGATTTATTCTCACAAGAGAAATTAATCTAATGTCCAAAATTCACTCTGTCACACAGAACTGAAAGTAACTGGAAGACTATAATGACTAATCTCGCTAGTTTCTCAACTAGCATACACATAATATACGTCTCATTCAACTGCATCGGGATCGCTCCTAATCCCTGAAATGATGCATCTACGTACAATACCCTTCCATCCATATCGGACGGATTAACTAACACTGACACAAAAATCAGCCACCGTCTAGGCCTTGAAACCTAGCTTCACAAACTTCCGACCAGGTGATTGTCATCACCTTCTTGGTCCCACAAGTCGACGATATAGTATCGCTAGTGCATCCTATCCTCATCTATGGTAAATACCAAATCAATCTAGGGAAACCACAACTTCCCTCAAGATTGAGAATATATCCATAAATATATCCTCCACAGATATGATGACAATCGATCTCA
Organism: Wurfbainia villosa; assembly: GCA_025175895.1. Taxonomy (NCBI): domain Eukaryota; kingdom Viridiplantae; phylum Streptophyta; class Magnoliopsida; order Zingiberales; family Zingiberaceae; genus Wurfbainia; species Wurfbainia villosa. Next base: position 94,691,425 of record CM046003.1, read on the forward strand.
AATACTCCAAGAGTACTTGATTCCTCAAGTTCATGAACGACTAAATCGTCGATAAATCTAACAACATTATCAATCATCTCCTAAAATTCATACCAAGTATGAAATGTCGTCCTCTACACACCTGCATCCTTTTACTCTAAGCTACAGATAGCTCAATCATCCCACCGACAATGATAATTGTATGACACTAGATCACTACAATATCAAACCTCCAATCGTAGACCAACCCTAGGATATACACAGGTGTCATTTAGCTGATCTAAACAAATCCTCTATCCACCATGAAGGATACTCATTCACAGCAACTACTGCATTCCATCATCGATAATCGATGCATAACCTTAAAGGTTCGTCTCCCTTCTAACAAAGAGTTACAAGTCTTCTCAAGAAGAAACACTGAGACAGATAAATCTCCCATAGTGTTTAGCAACACTGATACTCATAAAATCATCTCCCGGTATGAGGTCCCCAATATCAGGACTATTCCCGAAATCACCTCAATCGCTTACTCTACTTGCCCATGCAGTGGCAAGCTCGAGAGTTTATCCAAAACTATATCCGAATACTCTCGAATTATACGTACATCCGAGAGTCCTAGTATACCAACGCTCCAACAATCTAACTATCCATAAGGATATGTCTATAGTAGAGGTATGTCTAGCAAAGGCTAAGGGTATCCCTTGACTTTGATTGTTGATCAACATCTCAACTGACAGTAGAGAAAATCACCAACCCACAAGTCGATAGGAACCCTTCGAACCCTATCCAAGAATGTTCTAGACAAAGATACCTGTAAACTACCAGTATCTCTCGATATATCCGCAAATAGGATAACCTAAAGTAATACCCCGAAGGACCGATCCTACGGTCTTCTATACTTTTTCTCGAGTAATCATGTAAACTTGTCCAACATCTATTCTGGACGGCTGAGCTCAAGTAGCTACAAAATCTGCCATGGAGGAAATGAAATCAACTGCTGAAAACGGAGGTACAAACTGAAACAACTGCACGGAGATGATACCCACTGTTGTACTGGCGAAGAATACACATCCGACTGTAAAATACTGAAGAACTGTCAACATCGTAGCACGCTCCAACTCTGTGAATGGTACAGCTGCAACTGAAGAATACTGTGTAGATACGACCATCATCGTAAATCTCTCCTTTGTATAAAGCATAACCACGTCTGGAAAAGTAATTGTAAACGCCGCTCAAAAGGTAAGCTTGTTGTCAATGTCTAATCTTCCGAGATGTCTTCACGACATCGCGAGTAACTTACTTCTTCTGGATGAAAGTATCAAAGAACTCCAACTATATCTGGGGTAGTAGATCGCTGCTGATGTGATAACCTAATCTTCTGTAATAATCTCGGCTTTCGAGGTTGTGGATCGTCCGCTCGAAAGCATCATCCATAGTCTTCAACTGAGTCTTCAAAATACGTACTCTTCTCGTAGATACCGGCTGCTTATAGTAGAAATAGATACAATGGTCCATCGAATAATCTGGCTCTGTGTCTAGTCGTAACCCGCACTGCACACCCATAATCTTTTTTCGGAGTCTTTCCTCTGAGTTCGTTGATAAACATGAGAAGCTGCTGACAATCTACAATCGCTCTTCTATGATCGGAAAACTCTTCAATAGTCGCTCATGACTTACGACTTTAATCTCGCTCCTTTTATCCAACATTTGGAGACTTCGGATTCCAATAATTTGACTTGCAATATCTGCTTATCAAATCTCCAACTCTTAAAACACTAGCTACGGAGTCATTTCTATACACCTGACTCGGTCTATGCACTTCCAGTAGGATCTAGTAGGAGATCCAATCATCTGATAAAAATATCAGCCAATAAACCATAGGTGGCTTAAGACATGTCGATCACATCCTCGAGTTATTAGGTGGTTGTAACCCTCGCAAGTCTAGCGACTCTGCATGGTACCTTCGTTATCAAACGATCACCCAACCTGAATCTCAAGAATTCCCTGACGATGAGTTAAAGAAGATGGGGGGAAATACTATCTCACAACATCACTGAACTGTGACCAAGTGATATATTATTTCCCGTAGGTTACTTCCTATCTCTTCCACCAAGTACCAGATAAATCCGGATAATGGTATTCAATTAACACTATTATCTTCGTATAACCCGAGTCAAGTACTCAAAAGTACTCTCAAACTTATACAACCTAGAACGACCAACTCAGGGATCAAAATCCCTATGAATATCACCAAAATAATCCTCTACTATCTGCATCAGCAATAGTGTACTCGCTTGTCCATTACCCAATAGGTAATGATCTGACTAACATAATTAGTGAAAATCTTAGGACCAAAATCCTTAATCTTCACAATAGATGTGACTACCTAACTCCTGCTTTCCGACTCGGTATCAGTCGGCTCTCAAAGGTAATTGCCTTTTCGATAGCAGGCACATATCTAATAACCTCAACATATCGTTCCCGTGATCAAACTCAAACCACGGTTACGAATACTAACCAATATCCTACAAGTCATCCATGTTATAAGCAACTAAATGCATAACCAATAGAAGGATATGTAATAACAATTAACATACCTTAATCCTTGTAGCTCGGAGATGTCCGCAACAGCCAGATCCCAGAACTCACAAAACCAAGACCGAGTAAAGCAAAACTCGATGTCCGAACGAAATAAAATCCGAAAATGGACTTCGCAACCTAGGGCTCTGATACCAATAAAATTGTCACGCCCCGGGAGTATGTCGTGCCGAAAAGCAAACGGACGGCATCTCCCCTGTACGTGGCAACATATCGGGTTAATACAAGGCCCGTAGGCCCACAACAACAATATGATATACACAGATATCAACATATCAAACATACTAAACACAGCGGAAACAATACAAACAGATCAACAAGATACAAAGACCAACTGTGCACTCCGGAGTGACTTGACACGACAAGAATCATAACAGAAATCGAATCAAAGACCAAATACATACAATATGTCTGTATATCACAAATACAGAAACAATACAGGGAAAAACCCAAACCAACAATCCGTAAGGATACAACAACACGGAAAACATATCCATTCGTCCGGTGTGAGATGGGATCAGCTGGCGGAGCTCCGAACGTCCAAGGAATCTTCTACATTATCCGGGCGAAGAAGCCTGTGGTCCAGGGGTGGTGAGTATAAACTCAGGGGTAATATATAGAAAGTGCATGAATAACATATAAGGATAGATCTACAAGTATACATGTGAAGATCTATAGGTATACAGCATGAGTCCAATAGACATACAGTCATATCCAAATCTAATAACAAGTAACTACAGTAAAGTCATACTCAATGTATATACTAAACTGATCAACTGAACATAAAGTAATGTACCAACGTACCTGGCGGTCTGTAACGTCATATTCTAGATCATCTTGAATAGGTATACTATAACATAACCATATAACGTACCAGGTCAATCCCATACCTGACCAATACTCAGACATATGAACAGTATATGATCACCTGTATAATAACCCGGTCCGTACCACACAATGACATGATGCTAATCAAATGCATATAACAGTCTGAATCAACGCATGTATCATGCTCAACACATAGCAGTAAATAAAATGCAAATGACATGTATCATGATGTACAAGCATGTGCAACAATCATAGCTCAATCAAATGCAGCATCTCACAGGTATATGTAAAACATATATCAAATACATGCATACATATATATCAGCAATGCATATGCATGGTCATCGTCATGATGCCCAACCACGACCCAGAGTGGCCAAGGTGGCACGATAAATGACAACTAGCCCGACTCCACCGCCACCACTCGAGTGGCCGAAGTTGGGTAGTATGACCGAGTAGCGATAAGTTTAAAAAGCTAACTACTCCTAGGCCCTCACGCAAGCCACGCCGTCCCTACCCATGAGTAGACAAAACGCCGCACACAGACAAGCACTCACACAAACCACTGCCTATAGTGGGCGAGTGCTAACACCACTCTACAAAAGGCTGTGTGCAAAGATCTCCACTACCACCATCCATAGTACGAGCGACATCCAATGCTCTGCCCTCAACCCTGCTACCACTACCCCGAGTGGCCGGGGAGGCAGGATGACTGACGACCCGTCTCATCCACAAGGGAGACCCAGTCGTCAGCATGCATGCAAATGTAATGATGCATAGCTCCATACATGTATCCTAGCGACACTCCCTATCCCACGGGGAGTCCTGGTCAACTAAAAGTCAACTATGCAAGGACTACAATCCACCAGACTCTCTCTATCGCATAAAGAGTCATACTCATCTGACAATCAACCACGCTAAGCCCTCTAGTCAGTAGCGAGATACTATCGACCATCCATATAATCATACCCAGATATACGATCCATAATGGATATACAATCATACTAGGACCTCTAGTCCGTAACCACATACTGACAACCACACATATTTATCTATACACAGACAACTAAATCCACCATTGATGCACAACTAATATGTGTACGATACAACAATCGACTTCATAATCCAATTCATCACCTAACCCTAGTGATGTAGCACAGTAACCCAATCTGAGGTCACAAAGATAACCCTAACCATCTCATCTTCATCAACATCCATCAGCTAATACATAATAGGGTTTATAGTTCCTATCCGAGCTAGATAATCAATGAAGTACCAGAGCATATATCTCAAAGGTCAAGGCAGTACAAGCATATGATTAAATAAGAGTGGATTTAAGGTAAACAGGTATAAACATATATCCAAGATCATGCACAGGAATTTGATCAAAACTACCGGACCAGGTAGATATTACCCACCTGATATATAATCCGTGCTATCCATCTTCATGTTCATGTATTCATCACCATCAAAGTCCTGAAACAATAGGATACCATTAAGTATCATCACATATCTAATGATCACGAATAAACATGATTGTTCTCCAACTATACCATCGCTAGATCAAGCTTACCAAACTCAATTCCATCGTCTACAGTAGCTCTGGAATCAAGCCCTCAGTCGAATAGAAACAATCCCTAGTTCAATACCAAGAATACCTGAAATCACAATATTTATATCTGTTTCCATCCAATCCTCACTTCCAACATCCTTATTCAAATAAAACAAATATGCTCATCCCATAGCAATCCATTAACTTAATCAACATCGAAAAACCTTACCTTCGTTGCTTGAAATCTCCATACCCCACAATTACCATCAAGCTACAATCGGTATCCTCCAATAGAACAATATCACTCGCTAACTATCAAACATCACCACACAATGAACAGAGAACTACATAATTATGGCCCAACCAAATCGACACTAAATAAAACTGATACACCACTATGAACAATCAAATTCTACTTACCACACCCAGCTTCAATTGCACAGCTTCTGGATCCACCATTGCGATATCAAATCTATAATAGTTAGATTGCTTTAAAAACAATCCCTACTTGATCACTCGCATACCTAATGACTGAAACATATCACAGAAATTACCAATTGCATCATAGTCCTATCTCATTCTATAACCATATCCAAGCATCAAATGACTGATCGAAAACTTACCCAACGCACGTAGGAATAGATCACCACTTCTACTAGAAATCTGAGCTGGGACTGAGCTGAGACAGAGGAGATAACATCGTCAAATCCAAGCTCAGGTAAACAAAGGAATATAGCTACGATTTGGATCCGAGATCACCACATGCCTCAACTAGTATAGCTTCAATTCCAGATTCCCCAAACTGTGCCGATGATGAACAATAGAAGAGCAGAGGCGACGGTGAGCAGGGCCGGCGACGACAGCAAGTAGAGTTCGCGGTGGTGGCTGAGGGAGACAACCGTGACAATCTGAGCTTGGCGGTAAACATCGCTACACACCTGCAGTCAGTCGAAGGCGCCCCTCATCTAGATCGGCGACAACAATTTGAGCTCAGGTAGCGGCGGCATCTGCTGCTGTTGTCGAATCAGAAATGAAGGCACGACCAGCGGAGACAAACGACTGGTGCGGCGAGGTCAAGCTCGCCCCGGCGTCGGCGGTAGCAGATCAACCGATGCTGCTGCCACAGGCGTTCGACGGAGCTGGCGATCGCTCCGATGACGCTCGAGTGAAGGAGAAGAAACGGCGGAGAGCCCTTGGCGAGGAGCAGCTCGAATCGGGAAAGAAATAGGAAGTAGCCGGCGATGAAGATGGTCGACGGTGCGAGCTCACTGTGATCGAGCTCAAGGCGAGGAAACGAAGAGGGCGGCGACGGCGGTCGCAGCTCCGGCCCACGGTGAAACGGACGATGAGGAATCCACGACGGCGATGAGGAGGAAAAGAAATGCGATCAGGAAAATGAGGGAGAAGAACGCGATCGAAGAAATCGGGGAAATAGGAAAACGTGATTGGGGATTTGATTAAAGGCCAAAACTATTTATATATGTAATTAAACCTTAGGTTTAATTAATTAAATCTCAATCAATCCCATTAATCCAATGATTCCAAATAAATTTTCAAGCCCAATCATTTGGCCCAATTGGCTCAGCCCAACAAGCTAATCAACCCAATTAGCCCACTAATTAAGCCCAATTAATCTACTCATTAACCTCAATTAACTAAAGGGTTAATTCATAGATTTTTTTTTCCGTATTTTACAATATCCATCAGTCGACTGATGGAGTCCTCACTCGACCAGTCGAGTCTCGATTCCATTCTGTGGCCGATTTCTCGAGCACCAGTCGACTGATCACACGATCAGTCGACTGCTCGAGCCATCAGTCGACTGCCCACCTATGGTAATCGACTGCTAGGCCATAACCCACAGTCAAATCCTAGTTGACTCGGTCCAGTCGACTGCCACATGGCACCAGTCGACTGGCACACCTCAAACATGAGGTTTTAACCCAAGTATGGTTCCCCCATACTTGCTAGACCACCCTTAGCCTAGACCTAAGCCTTCTAGCCACCTCCATCAGCCTCATGCCTCTCAGATCCCTCCAAGTCATTCATGACTTGTTCATCCATCGCGCTAGCCTTCAGGTGCTTCCATCGGCTATGTCATGCTAACGGTGTCTACACCGCTAAGGCACATTGGACTTACGCCGCCAAGACTCCGCTTGGACTTTACGCCGCCAACCATTGGACTTATGCTGCCAAGACTCCCGCTTGGACTTTACGCCGCCAATATCAAACCCCTTGGACTTCTCATGCAAATGCCAAGTGTTCAACTTGGACTTCCCATGCCAGGTACTCAAGACTTGGACTTCCCTATCACAATTACATTGTCGGACGTGCCAGCCGCCCAAGCTTTTAGGTTTGATAGATAAGCCCCTTTTCTTGCGTTTTTCACTTATTTCAAGCCTTAGTTCACTCGTTCTAGGATTTGGTTCCTTGTTTCCGATTAGGGTTCCAGCGTTTGAGTCCTCCGGCGAACTTTCCGGCGACCCCTTCAGCGATATCTGAGCATCCCATCGCCACATCTCCAAATGGCGCCTAAGTAACATTCTTCTTACCCGAGCCCTAATTTGCCTTTCCATTATAATTTAGTTTTATCTAATCATGTATTATTGTCCTTGCATGTCATATCATTACATTGCATTCATAATAGGAGAGCCCGTAGGAATGATCCACCCGAGGGTGAATCTCGATTGTACCAACCTATGTTGGTTAGGTACATCGATAGGGACTTTTTCCATCGCCATTGTAGTGATGTCATGGAATTATTTGCATACTATAATCTCATGAAAATTGTCTTATGCACGCATCCCATTAATGATGACCTCCTTAAGGAGTTTTATCAGAACCTGAAAAAGGTAGACGACGGCCCTACCTACACTACTCGCATTGCAAAACGCGAGTTAGAATTCACTCATGTGATACTGCAGGAGTTTCTCAAGAGTAAGCCCTCGGATGACACCTTTATTTTTTACCCTACCATGGATTTCCCTTTACCCGAGCCCTTTGACCATATCTCTATGGAGTCCATGCATGAGCATATCTTTGGTTATCCTCGTCCACCGCCAATTTATTCCCTATCATCTGAAGTTATACTGACAATGTACTTTACAAGGTCATTGTTGGGTGTTTTCTTCCTATCGTCACTCGGTCCGCCAAGATTCGGCCTCCCTATCTCTTTCTTCTATACGCCATGCGTCATAGGTTAGACATTAACTTTGCATTAAACATGTTTCACTGCATTGTGCATTTCACTTCCCCTGTACAAGGGAAAGTGCATATGCCATATGGTCATATTATCACAGCATGACTAGATTCAGTAGGCATTAACATCCACAGGGGTTCTCTGAGAGCGCTATCTGAGGTGTACGACTGTATATCAATTCGTAACTTCTCGTTAGCAAAGCTACGGATAGGGCCTGGACAGATGGAGTTGGCGCCTCGACCACCACCCAGGGCACGCAGAGAGCCTCCTCCGGTACCCAAAGAGGCGACAGAGGACTACGAGGATGCAGACGCCGCTGATGAGGATGATCAGATGTCGGCAGATGCATCAGCGGTGGGTCCATCAGATCGTCGTGGCGGTGAGTCGAGTTGGGACTATCAGCAGTCGATTGACTCTAGGTTGTCAGAGATATTGGCAGGCCAAGCATCCTTCGGCGCACGTCTTGATCGGATGGAGGAGTCCCAGAGTCGCATCGAGCAGCATCAGCTCGATATGTTAGAGATGATGCGGGCCTGGACCTTGAGTCAGCAGCCTCCTCCACCGCCACCTCCTGCAGACGATTAGATATTGAGGATGTTAGATTTTCTGTGGTTGTCAATTTTTGTAGTGAGATTGAGCATAGCCAATCTCTATTTTGAATGTAAAAGACTAAAAAAATTTAAGTTAAATGGAATTTTTGTTTAAATCTTGTGTGTTTGGATGAGTATTTGTATTATTGTATTGCTTATGAAAGTTGATATATCATGACATGAAATTGCATCCTATCATATACCATGTCATGTCATTGTTTAGGATTATTTTAGATGTCATGTGTTCTTAAAGTTCATCATATTTCATGACATCATGATCATTGGTCATGTTTTTATTTTTCCATCACTATGCCATGATCATTTCATGCATTAATTTGATTGAACATTGATTTAAGGAAAATGACATGACTTGAAGTCTCACTTATAAGGGAATCAAGTAGGGTTGCCTAGGAAATGCATGAAACCCTAGATAAAGTGAATCAAAACCCACATCTCACATCACATTGACATGTATGTGTATTTATACACCCTAGATACATGTGAGATGCTAGGATAATAAGTTAGGTTCAAGATGCATGGGTAGTGCATCTAGATGAACTCAAACTTATTTTAATTATCACCAAGAATCATAAGGAAAGCTAATATATAAGCTATGTATATTTAGCCAATAAATTATGGTTCAAAATAGGCTTTCAAAAATATTTTAAAATCAATTTAAAAAACCTTGGTGAAATCTATCTTTTGATAGCCATCATCATTGTAGAAGTTGATACAAAGTGGATCAAAAACTTTAAAGTTTTTAATAGTTTTGAACTTTGTACCAATCTCCTATTTCAATGGTAAAAATATTTTTCCAAAAATTTTCACCTATTGTATTGGTAATAAGAATTATACGTACCAAATTTCGTGATTTTTCGATATACGTATAATTATTTATGATTTTCTGAAATTCAACTCTAATAATCAAATTGAAAATTTATTATCACGATCGCCATTGGTGGCGATCGATGGAGGTGCCAGTCGACTGATTTCTGAATCACTCGACTGGTAGCCTGATTTCGGGGTAAACAAGGTTGTTTAACCCGATTTCAGCTACGGTTATGGTCCCTAATCACTCCTAACCCTAGGATATGCTTTGGGTAGCATTATAAAGGGTGAAAATCCATTGGATATGGATTAGGAGAAGTGTTTAGGGTTTGTATCAATTGTAAGGTGTTGGAAAGTTCAATATTGAATTTCTAACCTTAATTTTGATGGTTTAGAGTTCCTATTGGCTTAGGGACTTCCCAAGGACATTGTTGGTGCAATGGTCAAGGGGGAGCAAGCCTTTAGGGGGAGGTATCCATCTTGGGATGATGGATGTATTTTTCTCCTTGAAGAGGAGAAGTTATTGGGAGAATATGACATCAATTGGGAAATTGATGGGACTTTTGAGAGACCCAATTTGGAAATTGGGAGAGTAAATGGGATTGCCTCTCTTGAGTGATATTGGACTTATCACTAGAATGATGGTAGGCATCCTAAGTATTTTTGGACCAAGGGGGAGATTGTAAGATCTCATTGGGACATGAGACATTGACCTCCTTGGAGAGGAAACCTTTTTGATGTTAGTCAAAAAGGGGGAGAATGTTTGGGGGAGAACATTTGGAGAGTATTTACCAATTTGGGATAATTGGTAAGGGATTTGAGTTAGTGTTCTAACTCAATAATTTGTTTGGTTTTTGTCAAACATCAAAAAGGGGGAGATTGTTGGTGCAATCGGCCCAGGTCACGATTGACCAGGACTCGAGTTTGACTCGAGTGATGTTTTGATGTTCGACAAAAATAGCTCAGTGGAAGAAAATGTCTCTCTTGTCTTGGAAGGACTAGCCATCTACCTAGTAAGGAGGTATCTAGAAAGATAGGAGAAAGAAAGGAGTGTGAAGGGGAGGGATATGAAGGGGTGTATTTATAGAGGAAGAGGGGACATTAATTCGCTTTCTAGGGAAAGGAGGAGGAAAAATGTTAAATAGATGGGCAGATGGAGAAAGAGTGTCGGACACGTTGTGCATTAACCAAAGAGGTGAAAGGTCACGTCAATCAATGGGAGGACACTCGTCGGATATAATTTAAGTCTAGTGCCCTAATCTAGTAAGGAAACCCCTGGGGATTGAATCTCACATAACCCTATTGATTATATGCATTGATCTAGATATGTCCCCTCATCAACTCTGAATTTATTGAAGACTTCCATAATATTAGAGCATCAGTCGACTGGTATGAGAGAGATGCTAGCTGGGTATATGTAATTTACAAATAGAATTTCAATTATCCAATCGACATCAATTAGGTAGCCTAACAAGAACAGAGAAGAGTATATTTAATGTAAAGTAAGCTATTGTTGTGATCCCTCAAGGGGCAAATAGTTTCATTACAGAAAATAGATTTGTTATAAATCAAAGGTTGTTGTTGGATATCTTGTTGGTGTAATCGGCCTAGGTCACAATTGACCGGACTCGAATTTGACTCGAGTAGTATTTTGATGTTTGACAAGGGAGTTGACCATTGTTTGATAATAGGTTGACTATATGGTTGACACATGGGATTGACCATATGATAGAGAAGTCCAAGTCTTGTGTACTTGGCATGGAAAGTCCAAGTGGGACACTTGGCAATGGAAAAGTCCAAGTCATGGGCACTTGGCATGGAAAGTTCAAGCATGGGTCTTAGCAAAGGAAAGTCCAAGCATGGGTCTTAGCAAAGGAAAGTCCAACATGGGTTGACATGGAAAGTCCAAGCATGGGTCTTGGCAAAGGAAAGTCTAAGCTTGAGTCTTGGCAATTGGAAAGTCCAAACTTGAGTCTTGGCAATTGAAAAGTCCAAGCATGGGTCTTGGCAAGAAAAAGTCCAAGCTTGAATCTTGGCAAATGGAAAGTCCAAGGGTTGATATTGGCGGCGTAAAGTCCAAGGGTGAAGTCTTGGCAGCATAAGTCGAATGGTTGGCGGCGTAAAGTCCAAGCGGTAGTCTTGGCAGCATAAGCCCAATGTGCCTTGGTGGTATAGACTAGCTTAGCATGACAATAGCCGATGGAAGCACCTGAAGGCTAGCGTATAGATGAACAAGTCATTGATGACTTGGAGGGATCCGATAGGCGTGAGGCTGACGGAGGTGACTAGAAGGCTTAGGTCTAGGCTAAGGGGGGTATAGCAAGTATGAGAGCATCATACTTGAGGTTAAATCTCATGTTTGAGGTTATCAGTCGACTGGGGCTTCGGACCAGTCGATTGGTTAAGTGTTTTGACACTTGGCAGTCGAGTTGACTCTTGGCAGTCGAGTTGACTTTTGGCAGTCGAGTTGACTCTTGGCAGTCGACTATCGTGAGTCGACTAGGGTTTAACTGCGGCAAAATGTCTTGGTAGTTGACTGTCAGAATTGGATAGTCAACTGATGGTAGTCGACTGCTGGTCGAGTTGCGAGAGCAGAATGCTCGGTAGCCGACCAGTCAGTCGGCTACGGCCCTGGCAGTCGACTCCCAGTGTAACCGTTGGCTTGAATGTCTACGTGGATTAAGCCGTTGTCTCACAACGGTACTGTTGGCAGTCGATTGGGGACTTATGGCAGTCGATTACCAGGCACGAATCCAACCCGATATAGGCATAAAAGGAGCAGCTCATGGAAGATTTGGACATCGATTTCTTGGACATTTTTGAGGCAATTTGCTGGTGCAAATCAGGGTCTTCAAGCTCGGTTCAAGCGATCGACAAGCAAGCATTCCAAAGCTTTTTGTAAAGTTTTCTTTACTTGTATTTTAGTGTATTTGCTTGTATTTTCTTGGTATTACTTTTGTAATCATTGTAAGAGGTTTTTTCACCTCCGACGTGTTGTCGAGGAGTTTTATTAGTGGTGTTGTCATTACTAGAGCTCGTTGAGCTCATCCCATAGAGTAGAAACCCTAAGGTTCCGAACCACGTATATCGTTGTGTATTTTGTGTTGTGATTGTGTATTTGTCTCTATGTTCGTATTGTATTTCGTATTTCCGCTGCGCTAATCGAATTGTAGAGACGAAGACGATTGAATTCCATCGACGCATCCAACGTGCTATTCACCTCCCCCCCCCCTCTAGTGGTCACCAACGATCCCTACAATTGGTAGCAGAGCTAGGAGCTCTTCACCGGCTTCACATCCGAGGGAGCGTGCTAGGGGGAACAAGATGGAATTTGAAGAAAAATTAGGATAGAACATCAACACCCCAATTCCATACACCTTCTATGGACAAGAAGGGTTTGAGCAATGGAGGACATGAATGGAGGACTTCATGATGATGATGGACATTGAGCTATGATCCACCTTGATGGAAGGCTTTGAATTGCCAAGAGGGCCGAAGGGAAGATATCTCAAGAAGAAGAGATGGACTCAAGACCAACTTCAAAAATTCGAGACAAATAACAAGGTAATCGATATGGTAGTTGATTTAACACCTAACGAGTTATTGTCCAAGATAGGTGAATTTCAAGATGCCAAGGATCTATGGAGAAAATTGGCAATGCTTCATGAAAAATCTGAATCGACACAAGAAGAAGAAAGCTCATCCTCACAAGAAAGTGAGGAGTCGGAAGTTGAGAAGGATTCAACTTCTGGATCGATGGAAGAGGAAGAAGTAGAGGAAACCTCCACCTCTAGGATTGAGGGGGAGGAGATTAGATCGTCGGAGCAAGGGCAAGAGCAAGAGAAAGCTTCTACCTCCGGGAGAAGTGAAGAACAAGAATAAAATTCCCTAGGTAACTCAAGTATTGTAATTAAGAATAAAAATCACATAATTTTCTTTGAGTATAGGGAACCCGGTCACTATAAGAGCAAGTGCCCTAAAAAGGTCAAGAAAGCTCCGCCGACACTGAAAGTCAACAAGAATTCAAAGGATGTCGGAGTCCCCACTAGTAAGAGCAAGGAGTATGTGGTGTGATTCAAGTGTCATCAAAGGGGACACTACCGAAGTCAATGCCCTAGGGGGAGAAAGCAAACCAAAGGGCAAGAAAGAGCTACACATGTAGGGGGAGCTTCTAAAGTTAACCCTAAGGTATATTTCAATAATGCACCTTCAAATTGTTATGTTAAAAAGCATGTCTTCAATTCACTTGAAATTGTGTGTAATCATAAGAAGCATGCTAGTAATAATAAACTCTATTGTTTAGGTGCTAAGAGTTGTAATATCAGGTCTAAGGATCATACTAGACCTATTTTACCTAAGGACAAACCTAGAAATAACAACTCTAGATCTATTCTACCTAAGGCAAGTATTAGGAAAATAGAATACCATCTAGGCATTAATCCCAAGAACCATAGACATATGCCTAGGAGGAATCCTTCCCAAATTATAAATGAAAAATCAAAGTTGGGAAGATTAGAGTTAGAAAACCAAGCCTTGAGGTCAAGGCTTGAAAAACTTAAAAAGACCCTTGCAAGGATGCAAAATTCAATTAAAGGGTAAAATGGTCAAAGCCTAGAGTCTAAGAGGCAAGGCTCATCTATGGGCAAGAAAGGCTTGAGCCACAAGCTTAGATCCAAGGTAGATAAGCCTACCTATCACAATGTTCCATTCGATTATGGAACTAGTACTAGGTCTAGAAAAGTCAAGGCTAATAGGGAAGTCATCCCTAAGGTTAACCAAGGCAAGTGTCTAGTGGCCAAGATTTCCATGAAACCTAGGAAGACCACTAAGAAGGTTACTAGGGAGGCAATCCCTAAGGTTAACCATGACAAGACCCAAATGACCAAGGCTACCAAACTTAGGAGGGTCATTAGGAGGATATCTAGGGAGGTCATCCCTAAGGAATACCTAGTAAATCCAAGGAGCTCAAATAGGTTTTGAGTTCCTAGGAGCGTGATCGATTCACGCTAGATGGGTTAGAGTGTGCCAACTTTGAACGGATAGGTAGTTAACCTAACCATGATAAAGGTGATACTCTAGGACATTTTCAAGGTTTTGGGATACCTTGGAAATAAGTTTTGATCATAATCCTAAAGGATTTTAGGATGTGTCAATATTATTTAAGAAGTTTAATTAATTGATCAAATTGGCACAAATTAGATCTAAAGGTTTTAGTGTGTCATTTTGGATTTTTGACATATTTTTGGGAAATTTGATAATATGGCAAAATGAATTTAATCCTAACAAATGACAACAAATATTAAAATTTAGGTATTCTCATGCCTTATATTTTATTTGTCATGCTTTGATTGTCATATAACATGTCATGACATCATATCTTATTTTTATCATATAAATGTTTGATTATGCTTAGAATTTTCTTTTATGTCATGTGTACTTAGATTTTATCACATGCCATGACATCATGATTTTTGGCAATACTTATTTATACTATCATTATGTGCCATGATCATATTTCATGCATTTAGGTTTAAGGAAAATTGATTTAAGGACAATTGGCATGACTTGAAATTCCATGAATAAGGGAATCAAGTAGTGTTGCCTTAGAAAATGCATGAGACTTTAGTTTAAGATGAACCAAAACTCAAATCTCACATCAAATTGATATGTGTGTTTTCATATACCCTAGACACATGTGAGATGCTAGAAAATGAGTTAAGTTCAAGGTGCATAATTTTTGCATCTAGATGAACTCAAACTCATCTTATATCATGGTGGATAATGAAGAAAGTTAATGTGCAAGTTATGTGCATTGAGCCCATTGATCATAATCCAATATAAGTTTTCAAAAATATTTTTAAAACATTTTAGAAAACTTTGGTGAAGTCTATTTTTTGATAGCAATCACCAACGAAAGAGTTGATACAAAGTAGGGTCAAAACATTGAACTTTTCAATAGTTTTGAACTTTGTATCAATCTCATTATTTTATAGGTAATTTATTTTTCAAATATTTTTCACCCATAATGTTTGACATAAATATTATATATATGAATTTTGTGATTTTTCGATTTATGTATAATTACTTATGATTTTCTGAAATTCAGATTCGATTTACGAATTCTTGCATTCTAATCGATCATTCGATGCCGCTTATGGCGATTCGGTGAATAAACAAGATTTGTTTAGCCTGATTTCAGCTATGTTAGATTTCCCTAACTACTCTTAACCCTATGATATGCTTTGGAAAGCATTAGAAATGGTGAAAATCCATTGGATATGGATTAGGAGAGTTATTTGGGTGTGTATCAATTTTAAGATGTGTGAAAGTTCAAGTTTGAACTTTTGACCTTAATTTTGATGGTTTAGTGTTCCTATAGGCTTAGGACTCACCAAGGACATTGTTGGTGCAATGGTCAAGGGAGAGCAAACCTTTAGGGGAAGGTTATCCATCATAGGATGATGGATGTGTTCTTCCTCATGAGGAGGAGAATTTTAAAGAAATGGGAATGTGAGATGTCCAATTTAGAAATTGGGAGAGTTTTTAGGATTGTCTTTCTCGAGTGATATGGGACATATCACTAGGAAGAGTGGCATCCTAGATATTTTTGGACCAAGGGAGAGATTTTAAGATCTCATTAGGATATGAGACATTGACACCTTTGAGGAGAACCTTTTTGATGTATGTCAAAAAGGGAGAGAATTAATGGGAGAATTTGAAATTACCAATTTGGAAGAATTGGTAAGGAGATTTGAGTTAGGTGGCCTAACTCAAAGATGTTTGTGATTTTTGTCAAACATCAAAAAGGGGAAGATTATTGGTGCAATCGGCCCAGGTCAAGATTGACCGGACTCGAGTTTGACTCGAGTAGTGTTTTGATGTTTGACATTTATGTTTGACAAGGGATTTGACCATTGTTTTACAATGGGTTGACTATATGGTTGACACATGGAGTTGATCATATGATGGAGAAGTCCAAGTCTTGTGTACTTGCCATGGAAAGTCCAAGTGGGACACTTGGCAATAGGAAAGTCCAAGTCATGGGTACTTGGCATGGAAAGTCCAAGCATGAGTCTTGGCAAGGGAAAGTTCAAGCTTGAGTCTTGACAATTGGAAAGTTCAACATGGGTTGGCATGGAAAGTCCAAGCATGGGTATTGGCAAAGGAAAGTCCAAGTTTGAGTCTTGGCAATTGGAAAGTCCAATATGGGTTGGCATGGAAAGTCCAAGCATGAGTCTTGGCAAGGGAAAGTCCAAGTTTGAGTCTTGGCTATTGAAAAGTCCAAGCTTGAGTCTTGGCTATTGAAAAGTCCAAGCTTGAGTCTTGGCAATTGGAAAGTCCAAGCATGGGTCTTGGTAAGGGAAAGACCAAGCTTGAGTCTTGGCAATTGAAAAGTCTAAGCTTGATAAGTCTTAGCAATTGGAAAGTCTAAACATGGGTTTTGGCAAGGAAAAGTCCAAGCTTGAGTCTTGGCAAATGAAAAGTCTAACATGGGTTAGCAAGGGAAGTCGAAGGGTTGATATTGGCGGCGTAAAGTCCAAGGGTGGAGTCTTGGCAGCATAAGTCCAATGGTTGGCGGCGTAAAGTTCAAGCGGTAGTCTTGGTAGCGTAATCCCAATATGTCTTGGCGGTATAGACTAGTTTAGCATGACAATAGCCGATGGAATCACCTGAAGGCTAGCGTATGGATGAATAATTCATAGATGACTTAAAGGGATCCGATAGGCGTGAGACTGACGGAAGTGGCTAGAAGGTTTAGGTCTAGGCTAAGGGTGGTCTAGCAAGTATGAGGGCATCATACTTGGGGTTAAACCTCATGTTTGAGGTTATCAATCGAATAGAGCTTTGGATCAGTCGATTGGTCAAGTGTTTTGACACTTGGCAGCCGAATTGACTCTCGGCAATCAATTGGGGTTATGAGCAGTAGACAATCGTGAGTCGACTATGGTTCGACTGCAGCAAAATGCCTTGGCTGTGGACTGCCATGGATGAGAGTCGACTTCTGGTTGGGTTACGGGAGAAAAATGCTCGATAGCCGACTGGTCAATCAGCTACGGCCCTGGCAGTCTACTATTAGTGTAACCGTTGGCTTGAATGTCGACGTGGATTAAACCGTTATCTCACAATGGTATTGTTGGCAGTCGACTGAGGGACTCTCCAAGGACATTGTTGGTGCAATGGTCAAGGGGGAGCAAACCTTTAGAGGAAGGTTATCTACCATGGGATGATGGATATGTTCTTTCTCATGATGGGGAGAATTTTAGAGAAATGAGAATATGAGATGCCCAATTTAGAAATTGAAAGAGTTTGTAGGATTGCCTTTCTTGAGTGATATGAGACTTATCACTAGGAAGAGTGGCATCCTAGATGTTTTTGGACTAAGGGGAGATTGTAAGATCTCATTGGAATATGAGACATTGACACCCTTGGAGAGAACCTTTTTGATGTATGTCAAAAAGGGGGAGAATTAACGGGAGAATTTATGGGAGAATTTGAAATTTTCAATTTGGAAGAATTGGTAAGGAGATTTAAGTTAGGTAGCCTAACTCAAAGGTATTTGTGGTTTTTGTCAAACATCAAAAAAGGAAAGATTGATAGTGTAATCGGCCCAGGTCATGATTGATCGGACTCGAGTAGTGTTTTGATGTTTGACATTGATGTTTGACAAGGGAGTTGGCCATTGTTTGACAATGGGTTGACTATATAATTGACACATGGGGTTGATCATATGATGGAGAAGTCCAAGTCTTGTGTACTTGACATGGAAAGTCCAAGTGGGACACTTGGCAATAGGAAAGTCCAAGTCATGGGTACTTGGCATGGAAAGTACAAGCATGGGTCTTGGCAAGGGAAGGTCCAAGCTTGAGTCTTGGCAATTGGAAAGTCCAACATGGGTTGACATGGAAAGTCCAAGCATGGGTCTTGGCAAAGGAAAGTCCAAGCTTGAGTCTTGGCAATTGAAAAGTCCAACATGGGTTGGCATGGAAAGTCCAAACATGGGTCTTGGCAAGGGAAAGTCCAAGCTTGAGTCTTGGCAATTAAAAAGTCCAAGCTTGAGTCTTGGCAAATGGAAAGTCCAAGGGTTGATATTGGCGGTGTAAAATCCAAGGGTAGAGTCTTGGCAGCATAAGTCGAATGGTTGACGGCGTAAAGTCCAAGCGGTAGTCTTGGCAGCATAAGCCCAATGTGCCTTGGTAGTATAGACTAGCTTAGCATGACAATAGCCGATAGAAGCACTTGAAAGCTAGCGTATGGATGAACAAGCCATGGATGACTTGGAGGGATCCGATAGGCATGAGGCTGACAGAGGTGGCTAGAAGGCTTAGGTCTAGGCTAAGGGTGGTCTAGCAAGTATGAGGGCATCATACTTGAGATTAAACTTTATGTTTGAGGTTATCAGTCGATTGGTCAAGTGTTTTGACACTTGGCAGTCGAGTTGACTCTTGGCAGTCAACTGGGGTTATGAGCAGTCGACTGTCATGAGTCAACTAAGTTTCAACTGTGAATAATGTCTTGCCTGTCGACTGCCAAAATTGGGCAGTCGACTGCCATGGATGACAGTCGACTTCTGGTCGGGTTGCGGGAGCAGAATGCTTGGTAGTCGACTGGTCAGTCGACTACGACCCTCGCAGTTGACTATCAGTGTAACTATTGGCTTGAATGTCGACGTGGATTAAGCCCTGATGCAGGCATAAAAGGAGCAGCTCGTGGAGGATTTGGACAACGATTTCTTGGACATTTTTGAGGTGATTTACTAGTGCAAATCAAGGTCTTCAAGCTCGGCTCAAGGGATCAACAAGCAAGCATTCTAAAGCTCTTTGTAAAGTTTTCTTTACTTGAATTTTAGTGTATTTGCTTGTATTTTCTTAGTATTAATTTTGTAATCATTGTAATAGGTTTCTCCACCTCTGATGTATTGTCGAAAATGAGTTTTATTAGTGGTGTTGTCATCACTAGAGCTCGTTGAGCTCACCCCATGGAATAGGAATCCTGAGGTTCTAAACCACGTATATCGTTTTGTATTTTATATTATGATTGTGTATTTGTCTCTATATTCATATTATATTTCGTATTTCCTCAACACTTAGAAAGCTAGTGTCTTCTTTTGGAGGGGGATACCCCCGATCTTCGAACTATCTGTTGGAACCTTTAAAACCCATTATGAGAATGTTGAGAGCCTTGCCACCAAACTTTACCTTCTAGGACGGAGAGAAGGCATGTTTTGTTAAGGAAGAAGGGGAAGTTCTTCAAAAGGAAGGGAGGCTGCTTCAGTGGCTGAGGAAGGAGGAGGTGAGGAAGGGATTGCCGGGGACTTCCCTCATTTTCTCTTTCCTTTTTCCTTCTCTATTTTAGCCTTCACCATACTTATCATGGTCTGTTGCATTAGGTCGTTTGCAAAAATAAAACAAGATGAACATAGCAGAAAAAAATTAAAGAGTACATTAGCTATTAAATGACAACAAAGCATTTTGTTACATAAATACTTGAATTGATATACCACCTATGACGATGGGATCATCCAAAATGAAGGGTGGTAAGCCATAGTGGCTTAGTAAATGAGCATCCAAAAGAAGGTCCGAGTTATACTGATGGTTTCGGAGAATCCTATGGACTTTAGCAAAATGGCATTGTAGCAGACATTCGCAGAACGAAGGTAGGTCAGAAAGGTATGTCCTCCAAACCTCCGAGTAAGGTAGAGAAGTAGGAAATTGGGCAAGGAGATATAGTTCCCTCTAACTTTTATGTGATGAGAGTTTATTAGTAAGAAATTGACAGTCAGGACAACTGCAAAATAAAATATCCATACGTTAGAAGATTTCAATTGAAATAAGCTATGGAATATAAGGGGAGATAAGGGGAGCCCTAGATGCTTGAAGACGATAACCATCCCTGCCAAAATTCAGAAAGCATTAGGGGCTAATTGATTTAGGGCTATTTTGTAAAAATCTAAGAGCTCAAAGTAGATGGGTGGCACTAGAAGGCGAAGGTTATTTTCCAGTTGACCTAAGAAAAAGAAGTGATGTTGAGGAGGAAGACAATGAGGTCGATAGTCAGGAAGAGCAAAGGAACATTTGATACTGCTATCTATGTACAATTTTCTAACATCACAAAAATAATGGTGGTTGTCTATCCTAGAAGGGGTGGTTTAAAACCAAGGAGTCTTGCTAGGGTTTGGAGAAGGGGAAGTCATATGTAGACAAGAGCAATGAGATGGGAGTATCACTTACTTGGGACTGAGGAATAATGACTAGGGAAAGGGAAAAGAACTTCTTGATGTCGAAAGACTTGGGAGGCAAGACGTATATTAGAGAGGGTTGGTAAAAGGAGAGGATGAATTTGAAATCGGGAAGACAACGAGAGTCACAGTGAAAATGTAGGGTATTGGGAGTTTGGGCATTCTCCGCCTAAAGGTATAAAGAGGTGGGGCCCAGTAGCCAAACGGTTAGACCAAGACATCTGAGTAGACAAAAAAAGGCAGTAATTACGACCCAATAGGCCCAAGAATGGGTGTTAAACACCTAAGTCATCGCCGAACTAGGAGAAAAAAATCATCTTAGGAAAGTCTTTAAATCACTAACGTCATATAAAATGATTAGTCTGACCATTTTGGGGGGGTGGCTAATGATACTATTCTAATAAGAATAAGTATAAAGAAGCATCAGGCCGAATGAGAGGGTAGTAGCTTGGGGATCAGGGGAGGGTGGGGGGGGGGGGGATAAATAGAGTCAAAAGGTATCAGCTCGAGTGGGGGAGTTGAGTCAAGAAGTTAGTAACTCGAGAAGATAAGCCGATTTGAGAATACAGTAACTCAAGAAAAAGGAGCTAAGCTAAGTCAGATGGGCAATAGCTCGAGACGTTAGAGGGAGGTTAAGAGGAGTATTAATTCTGTTAAGGGGAGACCTTATAAAATATGCAAGGGACTGTTTGTTATAGTCCTAGTATACACGTCATCATCTTTTATAACAAATTGAAGATGTCTCATAGGCCTCAAAGAATATTCTCGGTAGCGAGCATTCTCTAATGACATAACAGCATGGTCCCCTCGACCTGCGTGACCTTCCACATGGAGGGCCGAGGTTCGTGGTTCGTTACAAGACAGCTTGCTCTAACGTCGAAGAGGGGATAAAAGGTAGAAATGAAGGAGGGAGGGGGGATCTGATCTGATTCAACATACACTTACTATTTTTCTAAGAGATTCATCTTCATTCCTGATTCTACTTGCTTTCTCTTCCTCAGATAAGTTCTAACTTAAACATCAGAAGATCTCCATCGGGTAGGTCGTCGGTGGTCTAATAATGTATGTTAACTTTCACAGAAAAAGAGCAAACTGCTATGGTCGAAGAGAATCCATCCTCGATAGCGCATCCTCGGAAAGAAAAATCCATGTTGCATATCTTCCTTATGTCTAAAGTAATCCTACCAACATATGAATTAAATAGTGATAATATGATTAAAATCTTAATATTATTGTTTAAAGGGATCATAAAGTTACAATATTGAAATGTCCACAAATAAAATGGCTTAACTCATTCTCGAGATAGATTTATAATGACTTTCAGGTAGATAGAAGTTGAGTAAAAACTCTTAATGATTTTTATATTTCAAGTTGAGAATATGATGGAATGTTATAAGATGATACTCATTAAAAAAAAAAGATCAATTATATAAATATAAAGTGAGGGTCGCTTCAAACCGTAAGCATTTAAGAATTTTTACTCATGGACCATGGCTAAAATTAATATTATAAAGCAAAGATAAAAGCATATGGACTATTCTATGGATATGAATTGCTTGGTTTGCACTGATGAATAAACAATTCAAGATATGTTCCAATCATAAAATCAAGAAAATACGATTATAGTTCACTATCAAAGGTTTAAAGATGTAAGCCACTTCTCTATATATAATAGTTTTCTAATAGAATACTTATTTGAGTTTTTGAAACTTAACTATTATTTCTATTTGTTAGGATCTTAGCGTGCTAGAGGAGAGAGGGTGAATAGCGACTTCAAATCTTGATCGTTGATTGCGTTTGTATGCTCGTCTACAAAATGTTAATGCAGCGGAAACAATATATAAACAAAACAAAAAACAAAGCACAAGCACAACATACTGGATTTTACGTGGTTCAGAAATTCCGATTCCTACTCTACGACCTAGCTCCTACCGATAATCCCACTATCACTTCTTCCTTCTCGAAAATCTTCCGGAGGACGAGAAACCTCTTACAACACTTGGAGCTTACAACAAGAATAACCAAACACGAAATACAAAAGCAAATAAAAGAATAAGTGAAAATAATTTTACACGATTACGATCTTGCTTGCTTACTGGTTGCTTTGGAACTGCTTGGAAGGTCTGGAATGTAGTAGCAAATCCCCTTCAAAGTCTCCAAGAACTGGTATCTTCAAATCACTTCGAAACTCTCTTTTATAGGGTCTTCATCGAGCTGATTTCCGCCTCCTAGTCGATTGCCAAAGCCCTCAGTCGATTGGTCAATGGACCATTGCGTGATCTGACCCTTCAACTGCATGATCCACGTTGGATTATGCTCTATTAGTTGACTATCATTATCCATCAGTTGATTGCCAAGTCGTCAATCGACTAGTCAATCGAGTTGCTATCCTTTTGTGCCCTGCTAAACCGACACTAGTAAACTATGCTTCATTGTCAGTCGACTACCAATCTTTTTGTGCCCTGCTACAGTATCACCAATCGACTGACCTTAGCCAGTCGAGTTCTAAATTCTATGGCTTCTCAATTAGTGACACTAGTCGACTGCCAAGATACCAGTCGACTGATCAACTCCATCAGTCGACTGCTCCACTAGTTGAGTCCCAAACTCAACACTTGCTCGAGCACTATTACCAATGGATTGGTAAACCCTACTAGTCGACTGATGTCTCAGTCTCAGCTTAGTTTCAAGTCAACTCTCATTTCGTCTGGTACCCAATTGATCTTAACCTATCAGAACTTTTCTTATCCAACATCTGATCACTCTTGATCTATTAGAATCTTCCTTGCCTAGTATCTAGTCAACCATGACTTACTAGCACTTCTCTTGCCAAGATCGATCTCTCTGATCAGCTCGGTCTTCCCTTGCCAAGCACGGTCTCCTAGACCTGTCGAGTCTTCAATTGCTAGACACAATCACCTCGTGATCTGTCGGGACTTCACTTGTCAAGCACGGTCTCCCTCACCTACCAGGTCTTCACTTGCCAAGCACAATCACCCCGTGACATGTCGGGACTTCACTTCACCGAACATCAGGTCCTCCTTGATCTGCTTGGATTTTTCTCTCCTCGTGACAAGTGTTCGGCCAACCTTGACTGACCTGGACTTCCCTTGTCAACTCTCAATTAGACTTTCCAACACCAACTGTCTAGTCAACATTGATCGACTTGAATTTTTTCACTCATCAATATCTGATCAACCTTGACCTACTTGACTTTTCGCTCATCTCTATATGACTATGGATGTCGCATACCATCTCAGTCATATTATCACTCATACTCAAACCCAACTCCAACTAGAGTCTCAATCATCTTAGTCAACCTTGACCTGAAGTTGATTGCACAAATAATCTCCCTCATCCCAACCTTTACCTCTAATCATATTGTTAAACATTGAAACTCAATTCAAACTCAACTCGAGTTCGGTCAACCTTGACCTGAGGTCAATTGCATCAACAATCTCTCCCTTTTTGATGTTTGACAATACCTTTAAGTTAGGTTAGTCTATAAGCCCAACATAGCTCTTCTTATGTCAAAACATAACGAAAAATTCCTAATTCACAATTTCAAAATTTGAAATTTGGAATTTTAGTTTAGGGTTTGGATTTATAGGTCATCTTTGTGCACTAAACATCATGAGCCTAATTTAAATCCTTTAATATCTCCCCCTTTGACACGCATAAAAAAATCTTCTTTGACTTTACATTCTCCCCACTTTCAAATCCTTAGTGATAAAACTCTTTTCACTAATCAACCATCATGCCTTGATGATTAACCTCGCCCTAGAGGCTTGCTCCCCCTTGACCATTACACCAACAATATCTTTGGAGAGGTTCGAAGCCTTTAAGAAATTTAAACAATCAAATATGAGGTAAAATTTCAACCATCAACTTTAGCATTCCTTAAAATTGATGTATTATCCTAATTAACTCTCCTATTTATTTTCACTAAGAATATCACCATTTCAATGTTTGTCTAAGCATGTTAGAGGGTTAGGAGAAGTTAACTCACCTATGGTTGAAGTTTAATGACTAATTCAAACTAAATTAGCCAAAAATAGTCTCATTAGTCGACTGATTTTAGTAACCAGTCGATTGATATATCATCAGTCAACTAGTTTTTATATTTTCATAAATCAGAGTTTTTTATGTGAATTTTGGAAATGCATAAGTAATTCTATGATTTTTGAAAAATCATGAAACTTCATACACACATTACTTATGTCAAATACTATTGAGGGAAATAATTTTTTATGAAAATAACCATTATTTTTCAAAAATGATATAAAGTTCAAAAGCATTGAAACCTTCAATGTTTTAAGCAACCTTAGTTCAATATCATCAATGGTAATTCCTATCAAAAGATAGATTTCACCCATGTTTTTCTAAAATAGTTTTAAAAATGTTTTCAAAATATATTTTTAATCACGATCTATGGGTCAAGTGTACATAACTTGTACATTAACTTTCCTCATGATTTCTTATTATGATTTGATGAGTTTGAGTTCATTTTGATGCAACATCTAAGCACCTTGAACTTAACTCGTTTTTCTAACATCTCACATGTATTTATAGTCTTTCAATACACACACATGTCATCATATGATTTTGTGAGATGTAATTGGTTCTTCCTTGAATTAAGGATCATGCATAGCTATCTAGGCATTCTTTGACCTCCTTACCTAGGATGTTAAGTCATGTCAATTGTTCTTAATTTCAATTTAATAACCAATACGTGAATATGATTGTGGCATAAATGATTGAATAATGTAAGAGCATTGCCAATGATGCATGATGTCATGACATGATGAGATTAACCTAAACATTAGCATGACATTTTAAATCATCATGTGATACATGATGTCATGACATAGATTATGACAAACAAAGCATGACAAATATAGAAAATACAAAGATATAAGTATACCTAAATTTTGAACCTAATTGTCATTATCTAATATTATATCATATACTCAATTTGACATAATGACGTATTAACTCACTCGTGTATGCCAAAATCCTCAACTTGGCACACTATTGACTTTATTTTAATTGTGTCGATCATGATCAAATTTTCAAACTTCTTTAATTCTATTGGCACATCCTAAATTCCTTTAGAATCAAATTCTAATTTCATTTCCAAAGTATAACAATACCTTGAAAATGTCCTAAAGTGTCAACTCCACTATAGTTTAGTTAACTACCTTTCCTTTTGAAGTTGACATATCATATACTCATTTAGTATAAAGGGATCACACTCCTAGGAACCCAATTTCTATTGGAGCTCCTTGGATACTCTAGGTATTCACTAAGGATGACTTTCCTTGATAGCTTCTTGATGACTCTCCTAGGCTTCTTGGCAAGCTTAATCAGTGTGGTCTCCTCAAGGTTAACTCTAGGGATAGCTTTCATTGTAACTTTCTTAATGACTTTTCTAGGCTTCTTGGAAGCCTTAGTCACATGACTCTTATCAAAGTCAACTCTAGGAATAACTTTCCTTGTAACTTTGACACTCCTAGACCTAGAATTAGTTCCATAGTTATATGGAATATTATGATAGGATGACATGAATTCCTTGGATTTTGGTTTGTATCCCAAACCTTTCTTGTTCCTGAAAAGCTCTTGCCTTCCAAAACTTAGATTTTGCACATTATTGACTTTATCCTAATGGTGTCAATCATGATCAAATTTTCAAACTCCTTTAATTCTATTGGCAAATCCTAAATTCCTTTAGGAACAAATTCTAATTTCATTTCCAAAGTATAATAATACCTTAAAAATGTCCTAAAGTGTCAAATTCACTATAGTTTAGTTAAGTACCTTTCCATTTGAAGTTGACATATCCTATAACCATTTAGTATGAAGGGATTACACGCCTAGGAATCCAATATTTATTGGAGCTCCTTGGGTACTCTAGGTATTCACTAGGGATGACTTTTCTTGATAGCTTCTTGGAAGCCTTAGTCTCTTGACTCTTATCAAGGTCAACTCTAGGAATAGCTTCTCTTGTAATCTTGACACTCCTAGACCTAGAATTTGTTCCATAGTTATATGAAACATTATGATAGGATGGCATGAATTCCTTGGATTTTAGTTTGTATCCCAAATCTTTCTTGTTCCTAGAAAGTTCTTGCCTTCCAAAACTTAGATTTTGCCCACTATATCCTTTAATCATATTCTCCATCTTTTGAAGGGTCTTTTTTAATTCATCAAGTCTTGATTTTCTTCCTCTAACATTGCCACTTTTGATTTTCCATTCTTTCTTTGGTCGTTCCTCTTCCTAAGCATATGTCTATTCTTCTTAGGATTATTTCCTAGATTGCTTTCCTCTTTCCTATCGTTAGATAAACTAGATCTACCTTTAAAGGTTCTAACGGTTTTATTAGGTAGAGTAGTTTTAGAATTTATGGATCTAAAATTGTCCTTAGACCTATTATCATGATATTCAGCACCAAAAATGAAAGTATTTATTGTTAGCATGTTTTTTTATCATGATAAAAAGAAATTGCATTTAAAAATGATATCTTAGGGTTTGCCTTATGAGCTCCCCCTACACTTGAACTCTCTACCTTGTCCGTGGTTGGGTGCCCTCGTTTCGGACATTAATTGTGGTAGTGTCCCTTTTGATAACCGGAAACATGCTATGTTCTCCTTTCCTTTATGAATTGGGACTCCAGACTCCTTGGGCTTTTCCTTTGCCTTTGGTGCCACATAATCGTATACTCGATTCTTTTAGGGCACTTACTCTTATAGTGATCTCTTTCCCTACACTCAAAGTATATAATATGATTTTTTTTATTTTAAAAAACCAAGCTTGAGTTACCTTCCTTGGTGGTAGAGGACTCATGGACTCATTCTTCGGCTCTAGATGTAGAGGTCTCCTCTTGCTTCAGTGTCGATTGTCTATCCTCCCCCTCAACCCTAGAGGTGGACTTCTATGATTTCTTCCTCGGATGTTGAGCATCTCTCAACTTTCAAATTCTCAAGCTCTGAAGATGATGTGATTTCTTCTTCTTCGGACTTGTCCTCATCTTCACTTTGGGCCACGTAAGGTTCTTCATAGAGCTTAGCCAATTTTCTCTATAGTTCACTTGCATCCTTATAATTACCTAATCTACATAAAATTTCATCAGGTATTAAACCAACTAAAATCTTAGTTACCTTATCATTTGTCTCAAATTTTTGAATTTGCTCCTCGATCCATTTCTTTTTCTTGAGGAGATTTCCTTTTTCATCCCTAGGGACTTTGAAACCCTCCATCAATAAGAATCACTCTTCGATGTTCATTTGAAAGAACATGTCCATCCTTAACTTCCATTGACTGAACCCTCCTAGCCTTAAGGAGGTGGAAGTCTCATGTCGAGTTTGAATCCGTCTTGAAACTCCATTTCTCTCAACAAATCTGCCAACCCTCTAGCTTTTGTGCTCCCTCAATTGTTAGTCCGGTGAAGGGTGGTCTCGCTCTAATACCACTTGTTAGGACCTTGGCGTGCTAGAAGGGGAGAGTGAATAATGACTTCAAATCTTAATCATTGATTGTGTTTGTGTGCTCGTCTATAAAATGTTAATGCAACGAAAACAATGTATAAACAAAACAAAAGATAAAGCACAAACACAATACACCGAATTTTATGTGGTTCGGAACCTCCAGTTCCTACTCCACGACCTAGATCCTACCGATAGTCCCACTATCACTTCCTCCTTCTCGAAAATTTTCCGGAGGTTGAAAAACCTCTTACAACACCTGAAGATTACAATAAGAACAACCAAATACGAAATACAAAAGCAAATGAAATAACAAGTGAAAACACTTTTACACGATTGCGATCTTGCTTGCTTGTTTGTTAGTTGTTTTGGAACTGTTTGGAAGGTCTGGAATGCAACAGCAAATCCCTTAGTTTCTAGAGTTGGCATCTTCAAATCACCTCAAATCCCTCTTTTATAGGGTCTTCATCGGGTTGATTTTTGCCTCCCAGTCGATTGTCAAAGTCTTGATCGGGTCAATGATGATACTGACACTCCAACTCAGCATGATTCATGTTGAATCTGCTCCATCGCTGATACATTATCCATCGATCCAACCGGGTCAATCGAGTTGCTATCTTTCTGTGCCCTACTAAATCAACACCAGTCGCCTGCGCTTCACTGTCAATCGACTACCAACCTTTTTGTGTCCTGCTACAGTGTCATCATTTGACTGATTAATCTATCAGTCGACTAGCCTTAACCAGTTGAGTTGTCAGTCGAGTTCTGAACTCTATGGCTACTCAACTAGTGACACCAATCAACTACTTATTCCACCAGTCGACTGTCAAGACACTCGTCGACTGATCAACCCCATCAATCGACTGCTCCACCAATTGAGTTGATAGTTGAGTCCCAAACTCAAACTTGCTCAAGCACTGTTACCAATCAATTGGTAAAGCCTATTAGTCGACTGATGCCTCAGTCTCAGTCTAATTTCAAGTCAACTCTCATTTCACCTAATATCCGATTGACCTTAACCTACCATGACTTTTCTTATTCAACATCTGTTCACTCTTGATCTATCAGAACCTCCCTTGCCTAGTATCTGGTCAACCGTAACCTACCAGGACTTCTCTTACCAACTCGATCTCCCTAATCAATTGGTCTTTCCTTGCCAGTCATGGTCTCCTAGACCTGTCGAGTCTTCACTTGTGAGACACAGTCACCTCGTGACTTACCGAGACTTCACTTGCCAAACACGTCTCCCTGACCTGTCGAGTCTTCACTTGTCAAGCACAATCACCCCATGATATGTCGGGACTTCACTTCACCAAACATCTAATCCTTCTTGACCTGCTTGGATTTTTCTCTCCTCGTGACAAGTGTCCGGTCAACTTTAATCGACTTGGACTTCCCTCATCAAGTATACGATCAACCTTGATCTACTTGACTTTCCGCTCATCTCCATATAACTATATATGTCTCATACTATCTCATAGTCATATTATCATCCATACTCAAACTCAAGTCTCACTCAAGTTGGTTAACCTTGACCTAAGGTTGATTTCACCAATAATCTCCCTCTTTCCATCCTTTACCTCTAATCATATTGTCAAACATCGAAACTCAATTCGTGCCCAACTCGAGCTTGGTCAATCTTCACCTGAGACCGATTGCACCAATACTATTCATGTAAAAAAAATATTAAAAAATAATTTCCTTAATAATTCGTTGGATCAGAACTTTTTTTTATAATATGTAAATGTTCTCTTGATTTATCTATTGGATAAATTTAAAATACAATTTTTATATATTCATAAGTCAATCTCTAGAATATTCGTCCTGATTGAAATTCGAACATGGATCATTTTGCTTCCCCTCTATTCCATTACTTACTTGAGAGGATGAAAATAAAAATTGAAAAAAGTTTCATGAAAAAAATGTATTACTTATCATTTCTATTGTTTATCTATTATAAAATTTAGAATCCATCTACGAATATTTTTTGGATATTATTTTATTTGTCTAAATTAATCGGAATGAACTTTCCTTCCTCTCTCTCATTCCATGTCAATCAAGTCTCTCTAAGTGATGCTCTCGATCATGAGAAACAGTTCATGGTCCTAACTCTCCACAGGACAACCCTTGCATTAAATATGAGGTAGATTGCTCCCGGTAAAACATAAGTCAAATTCCGTTGTACCAAGTCTGTCGATTCTTTATCTCTCTCTTCTATTAGTCTCAAAAATATTATAATT
Organism: Wurfbainia villosa; assembly: GCA_025175895.1. Lineage (NCBI taxonomy): Eukaryota > Viridiplantae > Streptophyta > Magnoliopsida > Zingiberales > Zingiberaceae > Wurfbainia > Wurfbainia villosa. The sequence continues at coordinate 94,721,957 of CM046003.1, forward strand.
TATCTCCTTCATATTAATTGTGAGATCGACTAATGAAGACCCTCCGAGTGAGGATTTCATTTTTTTTTTTTAATGAGAAGCGACTCAAGATTGTGGGTGTTCCTATGCAAGGTCGCCCCCACATGGCTCCCTTGCATGGTCGCAAGTTGTCCAACACAATCGCAAGTTATGGGCTACCTCACTCGTGGATACGGTCGACCTTGCATGTGATTGCTAGCGGCTTCATTAGTGATTGCGAGCTTCTATTTGTATTTTTTTTTTCTCTTCATCTCTTTCTTTCTTTTTCTTTTCCCTTCTTTTTCTTTTTCTTTTTGGTATTTTTTTTTCCTTTTCTCTTCCTTTTTCTTAGGATTTTTTTTTCTTTTTTTTTTCTTTTCTCTTCCGTTTTTTTAGGATTTTTTTTCCCCTTCTTCTTCTTTTTCTTTTCTCTTTCTTTTTGTTTTTCCTTTCTTTTCCCAAGTTTTTTTTCCCACGTTTGAATTCGTTCAAGTTTTTTAGTATACACCACACCTGCGGAGGAGGCGAATCAAAAAACGTAATATAACAACTACGGAGAGAGTTGTCGGTGACGAACATTTACAAGGAGTAAACCTAGCGGAAAGATGTCTCAAGAATTTCAAATGGTTGACTAATGACATTGACTAACCAAACTCAAAACTATTGGATCAATGAATTCAACGTGTGGGATCGCACTTACGCAACCTGGTGTAGCATTTTAGCGTCACTCTTTGCTGCTCAGTTCATTGGTGTCGCGCTTTAGTACTAACATGTGCACTTTAAAAGCAACCAAGTCTCACACTGTAGGATAAGTGTTGCACTTTTAGTACCATAAAAGATAAATTTGAAAAAAAAAAAAAAAAAAAGAATACACTATATGCATCGGTCAATTAGCCTTACTGAAAAGATATACAACAAAAATAAGTATAATATTCATATTATCTCATTGCTCGATCAAAAATTGTCATATGATTACAACTCCATTACAGCGGCCAGCTTGGACCGGTTTATGGCATACATTTGCCAAAAACTATTTTGTATACTTTCTTCTCTTCTGTTTGTCTTGCAACCGATAACGCTCTCGTCGATCTTCTCTTTGTCTCTTCTTCGATGACTGCTCTTCTTTCAGTTTTTCTGCTTCATATTCTTTCCTTTTGTCTTGCTCCTTGAGCTTCAGCTTCCTCGTCTACCAGAGTGGGGAAGGAATGTTAGACGAAACACACGGTATGTTTACAATGAACACTTGTGCTGCATTTTGCAAGAAAGAGTTCTCACCTTCTCACTCTTGATCTGCCGAAGGTGTTGTACAAGAGCATGAACCTTTCGTTCATGAGGTTCCATTACCACAGCGCGCCGATTTTCAAGCAGTGGTCGCCGACGAGGTGGTTTGTTTTTCGGTTTGGACTCGAAAGGCAGAGCAGCTTGTAATTTTGCTGGGATCACCATAGGATTGAACTTTCTTGGCCTCCGCTCAATCGGCTGCTGTATTCAGAATGAGGAATGATAAAGATATGAAAGTAGATGATTTTATAAACTCAGGTATACATATAAACACATGAAGCAGCACCTTGTAATCTGAATCCCTTTTGTGTGGTATGGGAAGGTTGTTTGTGCGCCGAAGCTCAGTTATTGTCTTCATGCCTTTCCATGTTTGATCTCTTGGTTGCAGGGATGTAGTCACAGGGTTATAGAACCGTGGAACCTCTACACGAGTCCATGCCCGCAGGAAAACAATGTCGCTCATTAGAATTCTATCTTCGAATGTGCATCTTGCAACCCCTTCTTTCCCACTCTCCCATCGTTGCTTTGGCTGGTTGCCTAATTCAGCCTTGGCAGCCTGAAACATTACCCAATCACATTCATAGGAGTACTAGGAAAACATGTCTCTGTAAGGGTCTGATAGATTTTTTTTTTTCCTTTTCCTCTTTGCTTAGGAACAATATTGTTTCCATGTTAAAAGAGAAAAGGTTGTCACGCTTACAGAAATATCCACCATATAGCAATACAATACGAGAATTCACTCTCTATAGCTTCTAAGGAAGGACTCTGTGTTAATTAGATACAATGAGGAAATGAATAAAAGAACAGGAGACATTTGGATGCGAATGCCGATCTTAATAATGGATAAGAATTTATGGCATGCACCCCAGCAACCAAGCAATTGCCATGAATCGCTGATAAGCAGAAAAATAGCAAACCAAGCAGAACAAATTGACGAAATTTAAATGAATAGTCACAGCATGTTTACCTTCTTAACCTGCCCTCTTATGCCACTCACAGTCCGAACAGCTGCACCTTCAAATTTAGCAATTTCCAAGTCAGAAGTGAACATGTCTTTGATGAGTGCTGTCTTTTTGAATATCTTCGATGGATAACCAACGAGTTTGATCTTCTTCATTATCTTTGTTTCATGATTGAATTCTTGCACAGTACCTGTAGCAGCAATTCGAAATCCAGCCTGTTGAGCAGTAAAACTTTCAGCAAATGGATAAAATATGCAATGCAAAGTAAAATTTGTTTGGGCTTAATGAGATAGTTTTATCATCTGATACCACCCACATTCAAGTTGCTATGGAACAGAAAGGCCTGCATATAATGTACATGGGAAACAACTTGCTGATAGTTTCACAAAACTATTCCCCTATCACTTTCAAGAGGAAACGAACTTCTGTAAAACTAAATATATGTTTCCAAAAAGGAATTACTTGATTGTTTAAGGTCTGCAGTGCAAGTACTCCAGTTTGAGGTGGAACGAGAGGTCCCCAAAACATGGCTAAGCAAAACATATGCTCCGGTGTGTATTTCAGCATGCGGTAGCGCCCATTTCTATCCTCAATGGCATACACAGGAACTGTCTGGTACCGCCTCCAACCAACTGAAATGATAATTGGATCACGTGTCTTAAGAATTTTTCTGTGCCAACGGTGCCGCTTAAACCGAACCTAAATAAATATTCAAACTTTGATAAACATAGAATCAATCAATAAAAGATGTAAGAATCAAGCATAAGAAAATCAAGGATCAGTGTAAAATACAAGCTGCCAGATTTTTAAATGAAAGGTTCTATAAAGCTTCTATTGGATGCTTAATTACAGAACCTCACATAATCCAAACTTCTAGTCTGGAAATAAAACATGGCAAGCATAAAATAGAAGTGAACCCACTAAGGACTCCCAAGCACATTATAGATTGGAAGGCCCAAATGATGACAGAATTAAGCAAGACTCGTGTATGACAAAAAGCAGCAACTTTTTTTCTCAAACTTCAAAACTAAAAACTGCGATAATTCAATCAAGTTCAGCTCAACTAAGTGCATATAATGAATGCTAACAATATAGATATATGAATCTGTTTATTTCCTAACAGCTCAAGCTTTTGAATAAGCAGTTAGTCATTCATCTCTTAACATGATAAAATATATAAAAAATATATATATGACTTCTACAATTAGACCCAATAAACCTTCTCTTTTCCACAACATTATTTCTCAATTAATTAAGGAAATCTGATTTTGTTTTCCAATTTATCGAACTCATCACTTTCATTTAACAAAAGCCTATTCTTTACAAAAAAAAAAATTTACAACAAATGATAGAACACTTCCATAAAGGGAAGATTGATTGCAGAGTGCAGGGAAAGAAACTATCGTTAACCCTAGCACCTAAAATCGCAATCATGAGGAAAAAATGGTTGGAAAAGAATCTGTAAGCAAATCATAGGTTATGATACCAACTATTGCTAAATTAGTTTAAAAGGAATAATGGAACTAAGCGCATAATAAAACATCTCAGCTCAGTGGAACGAACTAAAAATGAAAGCATAATATCAGCTTCCAACTTAATAGATATAACAAACCAGATTTTAACAAAAAGAGAACTTGAAGGCACGAAAAAGAACCTGCGTATATCCAACATTGTCCTCGCCAAGACCAACACCTCCAACTATGATAGGGTGACAGGGATCAAAATGCTCGACCATCTCAAATGGAACATCATGAATTTCTAATCTCATATAAGTGCCAATTTTGAAGCCCTCCACCTCTATTCGAGTTGCATCATCAAGATCAGCAAGCTCAGATATGTTCATTTGTTTGCGAAGTTCAATCTCAGTCTTCAACTATAACCAAATACCAACTTCAGAATGCTAATCAAGCAATGACAGGTGGAAACAGAAACAGAAAAAATGGATTCTAGGTTTTGTGGAAGTTTCATCTACAAATGAGGGGAATAAAACATTTGACACAAAATCAAAGGTGTACAATGAACAGCATACTTTGTCAAAATATCCACCAGCCTCACTAGCTTGATTTTGATGAAATTTCCTTTTGTTATGATCTTCTTCATCAGATAAGTCAGATCCATTAGCTGTAGGCTAAAGTCAAGGTATACATATTCAACACAATGAGCAAAGAGAGTATGATGAACAGCACTTTTTTTTGCAAACATTAACAAGGTTTAGGATAGAAGACATTATGTATGAAGGTGTTTATTCTTAGAGTGAAAATTACAAGTAAAAAAGGCACAATGACTAACAAGCAGTATTATAAAAGGATATTGAGCATCAAACTTTGCACGGAGAGCAAGCTTTTTAAGTCTTCGCTCTTCCATTTCTAGGTCATCCGCTTTGAGAATATTTTCGCTTCCACCATTATTACCTTCTGGAATATCCTTGAACACTTCTCCAGTTTCTAAATCTTCGAAATCACCAAAAACTGCTCCATCATCTCCCATACCTTCCCCTTCACCTCGTTGTGCTGCCTTGGACCAGTCTCCTGTTACGAAGCGATCACGAACAGATTTTATAAGGTCTTCATCAGACCAATCCTTAAGGTGAATGTTGGTGAACTTTGAGCTATCTTCAGCATTGAGATTATCAACACTTAGGTTGTCCCCTAATTTCTGCAATCAAGGTTTTAACTGTCAAAAGTAATTATCTGAAAATAAAGCCAATTCATTTGAATTAATACAAAACAAATCAAAATTGGCAATAATAAGAACAAGAAAGAAGGTGCACAAATTTGTATTAAATATCATTGGAGTACTTTTGTCCTCTCTCCTTTGGGCATGAAAAACTCTTCATCATCCTCACTACTGTCATCTGCATCTCTTGAAGTGGTAGACAATACTGGTAGGCTGGGCCCGTATACAAGTTGCATTAAGTTACCATTTTTTCTTGACATTGCCCTAGCAAACAATGATTCTTTCCAATTTGAACTATGCTCAGCTTCATCACCTGATAATCAACAGAAGAAAAAAAAGTTGAATGGTAGTCCAATGTTACATTTTTTATAACTGTCTTTGTAAACACTAAGAACTATCTACACTGTAGTATCTCAAAATAGTTTTAAAAAATTATAATTCTCCATAAAAATGCTATCATAACATATCTCTAAAAATCTTACAAGAAAATGATAATTGAGTTTAATTTTAACCTATGGCATTTAAATTCCTTATGATTGACATTCTCCAACGCTAGCTAGCATCTAAAATATCAGCAAACATAAAATTGAGATTCAAGACCCGAACCTTTTGAAATTAATTTGACACAAGCACTGGTAATTAGTTCAACACATGGTTTTAAATTCCGAGCCGTTTCGGACGAAATCAACGAAAAATTTCGTTCCGACGAACCACCGAAACGCGTACCGTACCGGAAGGAGGCGGCGGCGACGACTGAAAGGAGGCGGCGGCGACGGCGACTGCGACGACGCAGAGGCGATCGCGCTGCGGGATCGCGATCCCGATCGGGCAGCGCAATCGGTAAGGCGATTGCGCTTCCCGATCGCGCAGCGCGATTGCGGTGAGAAACCGCGATCGCGATCGTGTGAAATTTCTAAATTTATATATATATATATATATATATATATATATATATATATATATATATATATATATTAAACTGTAGAATTTAATTAAATAAATTATTAATTAATTTATATATTAAATAAAAATTAAAAAATAAAAGATATTTTAATTAAAATTCTAAATTCGAATTTATAATTTAGGTAAAATTAAATCTTAAATTCTTTTTTAAAAATTAACTAAAATTTAAAAAAAAAATCAAATAATTAATATTAATGTTTAAAAAAAATACCGATATAGTATCGGCACGGACGATACGATACCGAAACCGTATCGTTCCGGTCGCAGACCGAAATTCCGATACGAGTCGAAATTTTAAACCTTGGTTCAACATGACTTAAGTAGTGAGAAGTCATGGGTTAAGCAACATAAGTTTTAAAATCACACAACATTTAGTAAATATCAATTTTTGGGTGGAAAACCAAAGCTAAATATGGAAATAAACATTAAAAAATGGGTTAAATGAAACCAAGGGGAACATATGTTAATTTCAAATCCATGTTGGAAGGTAAATACGGTTGGTTAGTGGGTTTTCCAGATATCTCTAATTTCTAGCAAACATCTTATCCTCATACACGCAGATGCCAAAATAATTGCATGATTTTATTTTAAATCGTATGGCACAATGATGAGACATTGTTTCAGTAACTAAAAAAAAAGTAAATGTAAATAGCTATCATGTGAATGAAAGCCCTTTAGCTCCTTTTCAAAGGTACCTTGCAGTTGATCTTTGGAAACATTCCCAATAAAGAACCCTCCGGAGAGCTACAATAAACTTCAAGGTCTTATTTCTCCAATATAAGGGATCCCAGATGTAAAATATCCTATTAGAAACACCAGTCCACTAATCGATTTGACCAGTCTCATACATTGGGTAGATTACAAAATTCAAAGAAATTTGATATTCCACAGAACCTTAGAAGTGAACTGCTAATTACAGGCTCAACTTATTTAGTATCCCAAAGTACCACAGGTAATCAAGGTTTGCCTTGTGAATCCTTTTAATGAATTTTAGAATTGTGCAAAATTCAAATAAATTGCCACATATGTTTTAAAAAAAAGGGAACTCTTCTTTATTTGGAATAATTTTGATAAGAGTACACTGGTGTTTATTCATACAGCATTGTGCAAATTATTCTTGTTGCAAAACAAAGTGAAATGAAATGAGCAATAGAAATTAGTGTCAGCACAATCATAGAGTGAAAGCGGCTTATAATATTTTTTCTATGCCAATGAGACTTTGGGATTACATTCTCTTCGACTTTTATCACATAAAATTTATATTTTCTTCTTTTATGACTTTGGTTTAATTTCTAATACACTAGATTTATTTTAATGCCTTTTTTGACTTAAAATTACTTAATTAATTTGATTTAAAAGAGTGTTCATTCTTTTATAAGAATTGCAAAAAACAAGATTCATATCAATTAGTGCTGAATTGAACCAAATCATCATGACCCTTTTAAATTTTGTTTTGGGTAAGAAATGTATCTTTTTAAATGTGAACTATAAGTGTAACCTTGAACCACATATAATTCTGAAAAGTCAATTCTCTATTCCAATGCAAGCAAATGGCACTCTTTTCAAATCTTCTGGTCAGAGGGGAGATTACAAAATAACTTAAAAAAAAAAATCCCATAAAAGAGCCAGATCTTAATAATATTAATCAAATAATATAGAGAAATTCGATAACAGATTATATGAGCATATAAATAATCTTATCGATCATTTTGAGATACAATTCTACTACATTGGACAGTTCTAAGAATAAACTGCCAACGTTAGTCTCAAACTTGGATGAAAAAGGTTCAGAGTTGCATTAGCTTCAACAATTAGCATTAAATTGCACAAACCTCTATAAGCATAGATCTTAATCATATTTCTGGAGAGATAAGATCCATGTAGCCACCTGAGATAGTCTGGACAAAGGCAACTTGAGGATGGGCCATAGAGTGTTTCTTAAAGTTCTTTTAGTAAAGAAAGCACTTTGGAAGTATGTTCTTGAACAATTCCCCTTTACCCGTAAATCATTTTCTCAATCCAAAGTTAAGAGTATGCATTCCAAAAGCAGCTATTGTAAAGCAAATCATAGTTAAGTATTACTGAAGATATTAGTACATTCAACTATGTTGTGATAGCATTATATTAGATTTCTACATATTAATAATAATTTTATCAGCATAAAGTCAATCATCATCAGTTCCCAGTTCTAACTATTTAGGCCAAAAATATGGAACTTAAACTCATGAGTATTTTCTTCAAGCTATTAATTTCTTAAGCGTGACTTGGTTTAATAATTAGTCTTTGTAAACCACAAGGCCCATATAACACCATAAAACTCAGTACTAATTTTTGCAAGCACATTGACTTACATAAAATTCTGTAATATGCTTGCGTGAAGTTTGCAATGTTGTTTTAATGATTTGATGTAATTAAAGATTCAACAACTTCTCAAATAACAACTTTATGTTTATTTAGTTCTTAAGCCTTATCCTTTATTATATTCCACTCTACAACTCTGTTGTATACTTCTGATAAAGTTGCATCACCTTGTGCTCCAAAACCAAAACAAAAACAAAAAACCAAAGCATTTAATTTCTTGATACCTGAATTGAAATCATCATCGCCCTCTTCAGAAGATTCTGAACTAGAATGCAATTTATCATCATGAACATCATCGTTGTCACTGTCATCATCAAACTCTTGCAAATCATCTCCAGAATCCTGAAACAAGGCCAACGTGAGAACCTGAAACTATGAAGCAATTATTTAATAATCCCAACAAACACAAAATCCTAGGGGGAACAAATCACAGTCCAGCCATATTTGAGTAAACATGCAAGCAAGGTAAAAGACTAAAATGATGAACAATTTGAAAAAGACCCTGCCACTGATGGTATAAGGAAAACACAGCTGTAGGTGAAAAAGCTCCTTCAGTCACACAAATTTTATAACAAGTGATAACATCCGCAGGCATAAGATGAATATGATTACCTGGCATAAAATTCCCAAAAAAAAAGGCATGGTTATAGAATTAAACAATATTGAATTCAGAAAGAGTTTTTTTACAATGTTTTCTTTCGACTAGTATACACCTCTCAAAATGCCAAAATAGTTTCTCGTGTCAAGTATCAACAAAAACCACAGTCAGGACAACAATCAGAATGACTATACCAGTCGACAAGAATGAATAAAATGGTGCACACATCCACATCCTCAGAAAAATAATAACTGGACAAGGCATCTCATAGCATATTTAGCCACCTAAAATCCTTGTATATATTGAGATAACAAGTTAAGAGCATATTGCAGTATCAAAGTAACAAAGCATTTTATAAGCTAACTAACCATCAGCAAACAAACTCCGCCCATAATAAGTTAACCCTATCTCAAGCCTGAATAAAGGAGGAGGATTGTGTTAGATTGTCAACCAACGTTGAACTAAGGCAAATGTTCAATGAATGGATTCATCAAACTATTGTGCTAATGTAAGTTGTTTCCCGGAAGGAACGTGTTACAGGATCTGACTGTAATGTCTCGGCAAGAATCGTTATATCTCAATAACTCAAGTGTAGTGATAAATATGCAAGAGTTCGCGTTGCAGTGTTCGACTGTAATGTATCGACAAAGACCGCTACTGTAAAATACCGAAAAAAAAACAAACAGTATTAATTAATTAAACCTAAGTGGGTTTAATTAATCCTTAACGGAGTCCTAAAACTGGACCCGTTTAAGATTAATTAAACGCCGAGCGTTACAGTTTCTGCGTTTTCTCCTCCGCAAATGCCCGACGGCTCCGAATTTCCCCTCTTCACTACGCGACCTTTCCCCTTTCTCCGAAGAGCGTTAATCAGCCGCCCAAAACTCCCGAGCTCTATTCCTCTTCCGATCGCTCCGACCGTCTCGATCTCTCGCGCACCGGCCACGCCCAGTCGCCGATTGCCTCCGCTTTGCACGCCACCGGCTAGCCTTCGCCGTGAGCAGCAGCGTCGCCGGGAGCGACAGTTACATCCTGATCCTTCTTCTCTACACGATCTTCGTTGCCACAGCCGACATCTACCCCTCGTTTCCTCTCCCCTTTTTCTCGACGAGCGACGGTCGACCACAGGCCTCCCCCTTCTCTACAAGCGGCGGCGAGCGAAGAGCCCTCGCCGATGCTCACAGATGAGCCAGAGCAATGAGAGGGCGGGTGGATGAGAGTTCAAGCCGGTGGCAGCATCTCCGTGTCCTCGTCGGTGCCCACAGACTCGGCGACAACGAGGGGGTGCACGATAAGGGGTCGGGTCGGTGGCAGCTTCACCGTGTCTTGATCGAGAGTTGCTCTTCTCGATCTCTGCCAGAGCAAGGTGAGGTGTCGTTACATTCTCAATTTTGGATGAGAATCCATTTCTCACCCATTTCGTCTCCTCGGGCAGTACTCCAACCTGGAGTGCTAGGGCAGCAACAAATTCCGACGAACAAGGCAATTTGGGGGAAAATTTTCGGTGGATCCCAAGTGCTGGTATAGTTGATTATTCATTCCCTTCAATGGTTGTCGTTCGATTTTGTTGTCTGCCAAGGGTCTTGGCTGTGCATGTTCTGTAATTAGGATGTTCTGTTTTGGCAGCAGGTTATCGTTGATTCTTGAAGCTATGGATCAACGAATCTGTCGTGAGGATTCCATTTAGTCTTCACCTTCGATTTATAGTAAAAGGCCTCTCTACTTCTTTAGATTAAGAAATTTGAGAATTTACAGGTTGGATGTAAACTTGTATATTGTGATTTCAGATGTTTGAGTTATGGAATTGGATTTATCTTGTTGATAAGTTGTGGTCAATTTAAGGGGGAGAGGTAAGCATTGATCTAGTAATGATATAGTTGGAGAACAATCATATTTGTTTGTGATCATTAATATAGTGGTGTTAATTGTAGAATTACATATCGTATTTTTGGGCAGTTGAGTAGATCTGATGAGGATCAAGAAGTGGTGGTTGATTGCAACGATTGTAAGGTAAGCTTTGATTTGATATTGTTATGAAGTAGGATATGCTACCTTTATAGTTGATCGAGATACAAGGTTGAGGTAAGATTTTATTCGATCATTGGATATGTGATGGTACTTAACTGTATCCTATTGTCACAGGACTTTGATTGCGATAGATACATGGACGTGAAGATGGATAGCACGGATTACATATCAGGTAGGTAATTTCCTACTGGTCGGGTAGATGTAATGATTTTCAGATTTAGACATAGATATGAACCTTAGGTGTTCATATTACCTTGACCATGCTCTGTTTATCGTATGCTTGAACTTATCGTTGATATATATGTGTGCTCGATTATTGATAACACATATTCCCTAGCATGATCTAGAAGTTACAGATGTGATGTAAGTAGGTCTAACTGTTTAGTAGGGTGTAGATGTTCGAGTACGGAGGATGACCTAAATTGTAAATTTGGCAAAAAGGTCCTCTGTGGATAAGTATGGCCCTAAATGTAGGACTCATTCCATACCTGTAGGTTGCACCTTTATTACCAACCACGGGTTGTGTAAATGGTCAGGTGAGTCGTGGACAGTGTGTCGCTACGGACCGATGGTCCTAGCTTGTCATGATCAGATTAGTATGACTCTCTACGGGATAGAGAGTGTACTGATCAATTGGGTGTGACTCTCTGTTGAACAGAGTCTATGGCAGATATGCGTATGTGAGGACAAAGACCCTCATGTCGTTGCATGCATACCGACGACATCGCCTCCCCTTGGGTTGAGAGAGAGTCGTCCCGCTCCTCGTTACTTCGGAGGAGTAACTGGTGTGAGGGCATAGCATTTGTTGTGCCGCACTCTACCATTATTGATGATGGTTGTTAGAGTTGCGTGCAGTTGTCCTGGGTGCGTTGGTACTCGACCACTCATTAGTAGTGTTAGTCGGAGTGGCCAGCAGCAGGGACTCCCGTTGCGTAGCGAGCTCTTTACGCTCATATGCTACTTGATCATACTACCCAACTCGGTCACTCGAGAGTGGTGGCGGCTGGAGTCGGGATAGTTGTCATGTCGTGCCACCTAGGCCACACTGGGTCGTGGTAGCAGTAGGTGAGCGAGCATGACCATACATCTTTGCATTAATAGTATCATACGGTGTTTTGCATATGATTATATATATATACATACCTGCTTGTATATATATATACATGGATGATGGTGATTAGTATACATACAGATACAGTCTATATGTATACTCACTTTGATGATGCATTTGTATGTACTATGTCTTTTGCATTTGTTTGTACATATTCATACATGTTATTGCATATTGTTGTATGGTAGTAGGCTGGTACTTTTATACCTGTTAGATATTCACAGTGATACCCTTGACTCAGGTTAGGATATTGTGTTAGTAATATACTTTTATACCCTATGATGTGATTATATGCCCAGGTTGGATCAAGATAGAATAGCTGACTGTCAGGTATGTCAGCATCGTTGATGTTCAGTTTATTTAGTATATGCATGCATATCTATTGTTATGCTGATGTATACTTGTTGTACGAGTAGATTAAACTGTTAAATGACATGTAATATTGATACATATATTTACATGTTTTCTCTGATTACCTGCTGAGTTTTACTCACCACCTCCGACCCTGGGTTTTTCTGTCGCCCAGGTAATAGGTAGACGCCTTTGTGACGACTTGGAGCTGCGCCGATCGATCCATCCCATCTCCATCTTCCGATGTCTCCCGAAGAGTTTATTTTGTTTCTCTCTTATGGTTATGAATTTTGGTCCTATGTCATGGACCCTTGTTTTGTTATGGACTTGTCGTGACGTCGATGTTTTATTTACGGTTTTGACTGTGGACTTGTCAGGTGGTGTACACCTATATATTCTTGTTATGTATGTTGTGGGTATGCGCTCTTTATTTCCGCTGCTGTTATTTGTTATTTGTTATATATATTGTTGTTGTTGTGGGCCTACGGGTCTTGTATTAACCCGAAATGTTGCCACGTACAGGGAAGGTGTCGTCCGTTTGATTTTCGGCTCGGCATGCTCTCGGGGCGTGACAGCTACATCTCCATGAAAACTTGGATGTAGTGTTAAATAAGCAAGAATTCTCACACCATCAATTAATTAGAATAAATATTATAGAAAAATTAATAGTCTAATATTTAGAACATGGAACATTGAAACCCTCACTAGTAAAGCAATGAAAATAGTAGATACAATGATTAGAAGAATAATTAATATTTTGTGCGTACAAGAAACAAAATAGATAGAGAAGGCAAAGATGATATAGAACTCGAATTTTAAATTATGGTACACAAGAAAAAGTAAAACAAGAAATGAAGAGGGTATTATTGTAGATAGTTCATTAAATAATGAAATTATAAGAGTAGTTAGAAAAAAGGATAGAATTATAGCTCTCAAAATAATAATGGAGAAAGAAATATGAACGTAATTAGCATATATGCACCTCAAGCAGGATTAGATGATCAAAGTTTTTGGACGACCTATATGAAGTATTGCAAAATATTCCATCAAATGAAATTTAAAAGGAGGCGATCTAAATGTGCATATCATAGTGAAAAATAAGAAATATCAGAGGGTGCATGGGGTTTATGGATTTGGAACAAAAAATGAAGATAAAACTATATTGGATTTTGCAATAGTATATGATCTTATAATGGCTAATACGTTTTTTAAGAAAAGAGAAAAATACTTGATCAAGTTCAAAAGTGAAAATAATAAATCGCAAGTTGACTTTCTTATGATTAGGAAGAGAGATAAAAAGATTTGTAAAGATTGCAAGATCATTTCTAGAGAAACCTTAATTATCCAACATAGATTAGTAGTATTGGATATAGGCCTCAAGTATAATATTAATATAAGAAAAATATATCCGACTTCTAAAATTAAGTGATGAAAGTTGAAGGACGAAAACAGAACATATTTAAGGAGAAGATAGGAGTACAAGTATTAGGTGAAATATACGGTAACCCTAATACGAAATGAAATAAGCTGGTATCAAAGTTGAAAATAATAACCAAGAGTGCACTCATTGAGTCAAAGGGGTATGCACCACCAAGTAAGGAATTTTTGTAGTGGAATGAGAAAATACAAGAGAAAATGAAAGGAAAAAATGAATAATCTATAAGGAATCATATATTTGTAAGAACGAGAAAAACTTTAAAAAAATAAGGAGACTAAGAAGCAGTGAATGAAACTTTTGAACGATTATATCAAAAAATAGATACAAAAGGCGATGAAAGAGACATTTATAGATAGCTAACGTGAGAGAGAGGAAGGCAAAAGATCTTATCCAAATAAGATATATTAAAGATAATGCAATATGATACTAGTAAATAATAGAGAAATAAAAGAGATGAGGAAAAGGTATTTTCATTAACTTTTTAATGAAGGTTTAGGTGACCAACTTAATTTAGATAATTTAAGTAGATCAAATGAGTATAAAAATTAAATTTTTATTGTAAAATTCAAATTTCAGAAGTAGAACAAGCTTTAAATGGGATACAAAATAGAAAAGTCATTTGACCAGATGATATTTCGATATAGGTATGGAAGTGTCTAGGGAAACAATATATTCAATGACTTACAAAATTATTTAACTTGATATTAAAAATAAAAAAAAATTATTTAATCAATGGAGGGTAAGTACTCTAATTCTCTTATATAAGAATAAGGGGAGCGTACAAACTTGTGCAAACTATAAGGGTATTAAACTAACGAGTCGTACTATGAAACTTTGAAAAAGAGTAATAGAAAAATGATTAAGAAAAGAGACCACGATTTACAAAAATCAATTTAGGTTCATGCTTAGAAGATCGACAATATAAGTTATATATCTTCTCAGACAACTAATTGAAAAGTATCAAGAGCAAAAGCAAGATCTACACATGATATTTATTGACTTAAAGAAAGCTTATGATAGAGTCCCAAGGAAAATTATATGGAGAATTCTAAAAAAGAAAAGTGTTATCGTAACATATATTAAACTAATTAAGGATATGTATAAGGAAGTAACGATCAAAGTAAAAATTTCAAACGGATTAACTGAAACATTTCCAATAAAGATAGGGTTACATTAAGGATTAACTCCAAATCTCTATCTTTTTACATTAATCATGGACGAACTCAATGGATATATTCAAGACAGTATCGTAGTGCATGTTGTTTACAGATGATATTGTTTTGGTAAATGAAACACGAAAATAAGTAAATGTTGAACTAGAATCTTGACGAAAAACATTAGAAATGAAAAGTTTTAGGCTTAATAGAGTAAAGAAAGAATATATAAAATTTAAATTTAGCATTATTAGATGTAATGGGATAAATATTAAGATAGGAGATGATAAGTTGTCTGAAACTGAGAGTTTTAAGTATTTAGGATTATTTTTGTAAGACGATGGAGGGAGGGAGAAAGATGTCTTACATAGAATACAAGTAAGATGGTTGAAATAGAAGAGAGTATCGGATGTTTTATGTGATCATAAAGTACCTCTAAAACTTAAAGAGAAGTTCTATAAAACGGTGGTTAGACCTGCAATGTTATATAACACTGAATGTTGGGCTACAACTCAAGCACATGAGTAGAAAATGAAAATTGCAAAGATGAGGATATTAAGATGGATGTGTGGGCATACAAGAATAGACAAAATAAGAAATGAGAGCATTAGAGAGAAAGTTAGAATTGCATCTATTAAGGAAAAACTCCGAGAGACACGTTTAAGGTAGTACCGATATGTACTTAGACGATAAATAAATGTTCCAATTAGACGATGTGAAACGATAACAAATATGCATATCAAATAAGGAAGGGAAAGACCAAAAAAGTTTTGGTTAGCAATAATAAAATAAGATAAAGTAGAAGGATCCATATAATCAATCCCACCTAGTGGGATAAGACTTGATTGTTATTGTTATTGTTAGCATCAGCAAACAACTCATGAAAAGTATTAAAGTAATGCACTTCACTCAATGGCATGAAAAGGTTTCATGCTAAGTCCAACATATACCTCATGTAAAGTATTAAAGTAATGCACTTCACTCACGGCATGGAGAGGTTTCGTGCAAGTCTAACATTACCTCAACCAGAAACTTCAAATAGCATAGACCATTTCTATTCTTTTGACTGATTTCTGATTATAGAAACAACAAAAGGACAACACAATATGATGCCATAAAAGTACCAGATATTCATTTGAAGTTCGAAGAACCACAAGTCTGTGATAAGAAGAAGATGCAGTAAAACAAAAATTCTGTCAAAACATCATTTGTACGACCAAAAAATAGTGTCCGAGCCAGAAGTTCTCGTGCAAAAAATAAATCGTTAATCCAAGATTTTATATGCAAACAATAATAGCAGCTGATGGTGTGCCACAATTGTATATCATGAATCTACAAAAAAGTACTTGAATATTATATATCATTGAATATTTCTGCATTAAAGCAAAACAGCAGGAGACTAAAAATAGAGACTAGTAATCGGACATTTTACACATTCACCAAGTGGTCAGTCTAAGTCATTCATGTGGCAACCACATGGCAGAGAAATTTGACATGGGAGCAACATAAAGAAAATTGAAGAAAATGAACAGAGTTAAAAAAAACATCCCTTTTGTAATACATAATTTGTCTTACATACTCAACTATGCTTCCATGTGGATGGCACAATAGAAAGAATCACAAATAACCAAGTGGAAAGATAGGGAGAGAATGGGAAAATCATAAAATTACACGGAATAGAACATATATTACCATGTACATTTTTGTGGCATTTCTCCTCCCTATATCCCATCATTCCATCCACCAAACAAACAAACTCTAGTTAACTTAACAAAAAGATGTTCAATTGATTTAAATATCCTAGTTATATAGTCTTGCATAGAATTCAATGGAAATTCAATTTAGCGATATGATCCACAAATAGTTGGGACTTGGGACATACTCAAGAGACAAGAAGCATGTCAGAGCATTATTTGAAATACATGTTAAGTGTATAATATGTAACTAACAGTAGAACACCAAACTCCATTTAAATTACTATAAATAGAATCAAAGTTTATTAGTAAATAAAGTGGGTTTGCATCTTTCATCATGAACTATAAAAGCTAAAACAAGTTCTGATTTTCCATACATCTATTCTCTAGTTAATCTAATTGAACAGTATGAATGATATAGATCTCCTGGGCTGCATCCGTGAAACCAAACTTTCCTAACTTTTCAAACTATCATCATAGTGGTAGAAAAAAGATTAGAAAAGGAAATCAAAGTTACCAAAAATGAATTTGGATTTATACCTAAAACGTCAACGATAGAATCTATACATTTGAAAAGCAGGGAAAAGAAGCAAAAGTTACACATGGTATTACCTATAAAAAGCTCATGACGAGCCCTAAGGGAAAATATGTAGAGAATTCTAAAATAGTAAGATGTTAACATAATGTATATATTGAACTCATTAGAGACATCCAAGATATATTACCATGATATATGTTAATTGCAAATGACATTATTTTGATTATTGATACACATCTTTGCAAGAAATATTGTAAGTAAAAGGTTGACTTAGTAAAGACAAAATATATGCAAGTTAAATTTAGTAGTGGTAGACATAATTACTAAGATATGAGATGACAAGTTATTTAGAACCGAGAGCTTTAAAAATCTAAATTCATTTTTGCAAAAGGATATAAGGGTTCATACAAGTAGGATGTTTGAAATGAAGAACGTAAACTGTTCTGTGATTGTAAAGTATTTTTAAAGGTTAAAGGAAAGTTTTATAAAATTACGATTAGACCTACTAAGCTATATAAAGTTAAATGTTAGATAGTGAATCGAGCACACAAGCAAAAGATGAAAGTTGCAACGATGAACATATCAAAGCAGAAATGTGGACTTACAAGGATGGATAAGATAAAAAATGAGAACATTAAAGAGAAAGTCAGCATTGCGCTTATTAATGAAAAATTCTGAGAGATGTGTTTAACATGATATAAATGTATATTTAGGTAACCAATGAATCCTCAATTATGCACATTAAGCAAGGAAAAGGGAGACCAAAGCAAACTTGATTAGCAACGATAAAACAAATAAAATTATTTATATATATATAATGGTATAGTAGGGGATTGAACAAAGTGGTGTTGACCAAAACAAACTTAATTAACAACGATAAAACAAATAAAATTATATATATATATATAATGGTATAGTAGGGGATTGAACAAAGTGGCATAGATGAATCCATATAATCAAGACTTAATTGTTATTGTTATCGTATTTGCTCCAAATTCAGAATCATAAAGAAAGAAAAACACAAAGAAAGTTCCATTACCTGTAGATGATCATTATTTCTGTAGGTAGACGAGATCACTTTTCTCCTTAACCTTCCATTATGAAGCTCGACTTCTTCTTTGAGATCATAGCTAAATGGATTCATCTGTTCATCATCTTCAGGATCATCATCCATAGCATAATCATTCCCTTCATCAGAACCATCAGAATCGCTGTCTTCTATGAGATTGTTTTTTCCAGATTCATCGTCCTTTGATACTTCATCACCAGAATGATTAGCATCTTCTTCCAAGATGCTAACATGTCCCTCACTATGCCCGTCATGGTGCTGTCCATCCAGTACATTACCCTTTGCATGGCCATTATCGGAAGCAGGAGGCCTTTTCCTACTGAAAAGATTTATAAAACTTTGTTCCAACTTCTCATCAATGGAATATTTAGTTTGCTGAAGTGTTTTTACCAAAGTTACTCCAACATCATTAGGTTTTCCTGACAGCAATTAACAGAAACAAGAGGAAAATTGATCAGACTTTTCTGTTCAAGCTCATAAGAATTGCTAGTTGCAAATATATCATTACTGTAACCAATTAGCTCAAGGAGATAAAACCATCCGACAAGGAGGTCAATTCCATGATGCTACAAATAGAGAAATTCATTGTAGAATATAATGTCACATATTTAATACCGTTCCCAGAGGTTCCAGTTTCTTCATCAACTTTAGAAAACTGAACAAGATGATCATTTATGTTTATATACACAGCGTCCTTATCATAAAGCAGGTCCCCAAGACCAGACATAGGAGCATAGAATAATTTTTCCTTGTCTCGCAGACCCTTCTTTTTGGCAGATGAGGGTAAAGGGCAGGGATCAGCCAGGCTAGCTATTCCGGTTAACGCAAAATCACCAACACCAGTAATATGCACCTGGCATAATTGGAAGTAGCATGATAGGATAAGATTTCAAGAGAGAACCAACAATTACCAAAGCTCAAAACTAAAAAGATTCAGCTTACCGGATACTAGTTTATACGTAAACTATGGATATCAGCTTCAAAACTTAACTGATTTTGGCCCATTCAAACATGATCGTGCAAAGTCCAAAAAGAAAACAATCCAATGAGTTCTTCAGATTAATATGACCAGACAATACAAGGTAGGTCTAATCCTTGCAACATCCTAGATCAGTTCATATCAGACCCAAGATGAGATTGTAACCCCACTAGTACTGACCAGGGTAAGTTCTAAACTGGAGATTAATTGAGTTAAATTTTATCATCGTCCTAATTGTAGAATTGTAATTATTTCTAATTTTTGGTTTGGAAAACTAACTTTCCTTTCATGGCAACAAGGATAACTTGGCTACATCTCACAAATTACAGTTATAATCAGAAAATGTCCAACTCCGAGTGCTAAGCACCATTATTTTCAGTTAAAACAATTACTAGAAAATGTGTAATAAATTTTCTTGCCTTTTTGTTTGTTTATCCAAAAAGGACAGTCAACTTAATTATTTCTGATTAATCAGAAAGTGTAACTTACAACCTGATTTGAATGTCGCATGATGAGACCAAGAATTTAATGTAATTTAAAAAGGGATTAAGAGATCTAAATATTACTAATTGTAGAGTGCTCAGACTACAAAGGAGAGATAAAAGACTAGATCCATGAAGCCGATCACAGATAACTGGGCCTACGTTGACGCAAGGAGAATTGATCCCCCATCTTCGAAGACAAAGTCATTTTCTTAAGCCAAGGATTATTATTCTGCATCAATTTTTTTTATTATAAAAATTGTTCGGAGACTTCCTTTTTGAAATTAAACTAGTTCAACCTGGTCGATGATGATAATTTGTTATTACAAACACTTTTATGTCAATGATTTTAACGTATAAAAGGTAGAAACGAAATAATAAAATATTGTCAAAATATAAAATTTAAAAATAATATAAGTATAAATATATGTGAAAAATTGAATACATAGATGTATTAGAAGGTGTAGATAAAAGAAGAAAGGGTCACAATGAGAAAGAAAATATGGATTCAAGCTTATGAATGTTATAAAACAAATATAACTATAAACAAAATAAATATGAACATTTCCTAGTTTTAAGATTAAAATTACTCAAAAAACTAGAAATCAAATTAATGGCATCGAATAATTTAAAATTATACTAAATTCAATATTAAAATGTAGAGGAAAAGATAGGGTAGGTCAGTCCATCCATCGCAGCATTCTTGGTCCATGCAATGTGCTTTTATAGCTTCAACCATTAACTTAGATACTTCTTAGAAATTGACTTCTTCAGATTTTTTTTTTTTTTTTTGAAACAAATAGAACCAAAGCATAAATAAACTAAAAATGCAGAATACAAGACAGATTTTCACATGGTAGTCAAAATAGGCATATACCAATATGGAACACCCAAGTTAGGTCAGTGTCCACAAAGGTCAATCTGACCCAAGACGTCCGTCATCTCATATAAAGAAAGAGAAGTTTAAAGAGTATATATTCAAAGAAATTACCTAGAGATGAGTTGACAACACTATAATATAGATTAAATTAATTAAAAGTTCATCAAATTATGAATGGAAAGGATGGAATAAGTTGAAATTTTGTCAAATTATATTAATTTTTGACAAACACAACCAATCCAGCTAATTTAACCTCCTTACAGCCTAAGATTTGTTACCAGGCCAACCTTGCTGTTGCATGTGCCTTACCACTAATTGGACCGTGAACCTCATCCATCCCTTCTTCATTTAGTATTAATCAGGCAAACAATTATTGATCAAGATAGAATATAATACCTCTCCTCTCCAGATCAATATACTATCTCAAATTCCATTCTCAATTAAATTCACTCATATGAAATAAATGATATTCAATACCTTTTATCAATAATGTATCATATTTACTAATATACTTTAAAAATTTTATTTGACATTAATAAATTTTGATTAACTGTTTATCAATAATCTAAAAGATATACATTTGGTAATAATATAATATTATTGTAACAAATAAAAAATAACAATATGATATTATTCACTGAACAGTAACACGAAAACACTAATAAATAACTAATTTAATTAATCAATTCTACTTTTTTTTTACTTATATTGTGTTATCATGCTATTTCATTGTTTGTATCAATCCTATGATTGAACCTCATTTGTATCTTTTACATCAAATTATTAAATTTTCAACTCTTTTATCTTTCTCAATGATTTTGATTGCGCAGGTTCTACTGATACAATAAGGCAGATACTTAGATATTTTGACCATTTGATATGGATAACCTTACCAATTTTGATAACCATGAACTTTCAAAGTAAGATATTTAAAGGAATATAACCATGCAGGAGGGCAAAGTGGGAGTTGGGAGATCTTCAGAAATGATTAGAACAATATGAAACCAATGAAGGGATACCTTGGTCCCTCTCTTCATATTGCTACCTCGGAGATAGCCATACAATGTGATGTTCCTGTCACATTTAATATTTGCATGCACTCTTTCAGGAGGGGTGACATCTTCAAAGCGATCTACCAATATATAAGGATGAGACGATCTCCAAGACAATTGTTGGGTTTTCATGACTGAGATAAACCTTGCAAGATTGTGAGTTTCACGTTTCGGGTACCTATAGTGCATGTAAAAAATATTGGTACAAGATGAGTTGATGTTCAAGATAGAAAATAAGATTAAAAAAATTGGGATGTTCAAGAAGATTCACAAATTTGAATAATGAATGAACCAAATGATTTCTACACGAAAATAGATTGAAGGTATCTTTTGCATATGATTATATCATAGAGAAAGAGGAGGCAAATCCTTCAAAAGATAACTAATTTGGGCTACATCAAGAGTTCATCAATCACCTAGATAGAACAAAAAATAAAATCAAACCACCCCATCTAATTTAAGATCCATTAAGTAAATAGGAGGTCTTGTGCAAAACAGAATATCAAAGATATCAATAACAGTATTTCTGAATGGTGTGCAATTGAGTTGCAACTAGTTAAACAATCAAGAACAACTACCAAGCGTTTTGCACTCAAACACAATTTAATACTCACAAGAGGAAAAAGGAAAGTGAGAAGAGGAAGACAATTTGAACTTTCTTACTTTCCATGAATTAACCCAGATAGATAGAATAACTTTGCGCCATCTCTAATCTCAGTCCAAAATCGATGCTTCAATCGCTGTTTTGTTTTCCTCAGTTTTTTAACATCCTTGAACTTGTCAATATGGGTAAGAACTCCCATAACCTTTGGGAACCCATGATTTTGCAACACATTAAGGAACTCAAACGTTTCCTGCAAAAGGAAAGAAATAATAATTTAGATTCACCTAGTTATGCTTGCCCATAAAATCCAATGATCGGAGCACTAAGAAGTCAACTTTAGGCATACAACTATTAGAAGAATCTTTCTCAATTATAAATAAATTCTAACAATGAACCACATGACATCATCTTAGATTCCAAACATAAACATATGTGTGAAGCATTACTGTTGCAACCAACAAATTCGGTTTTGTTGCATTGAAACCACAAAGATATAGTTATTGTGCATATGAAACCTGTACATGCATAAGGTCCTAGAATTAATTGAGATGGTAACTTTCATTAAAATTTGAAAGAAATAATTAACCCTCATCTCACAGTACATATAAGATAATTTAATTGATCAAGTAGAAAGGGTGAGATGAAAGATGAAAGATAGGAAAAAAAAAACTACAAACCTATTAAAAATTCTAAAATCCGATCCAACTACTTTGTATGTAGGATCAATAGATGTTGGACAGTGGATGCTTCAGACATATGACTGAAGATCAACTGAAGTTCACCAAGCTAAGGTTTAAAAACCTAGGGTCTAGGTCGATGGCTTTCGGAAACAACGATAAACTCAAAATCATCGGATCAGGTGATATTGAGTTAAATTCTAATTTAATAATATGAAAAGTCTTGTTAGTTGATAAATTTGAATTTAATCTATTAAGCATTAGTCAACTCTATGACTCTGATTATGAAGTTACTTTCTTATCTAATGAATGTAAAATTAAAAATAGTAATTGTCCTAAAAATATATTTAAGGGAATTAGGAATAATAACATCTATACGATGGAATTACCAAACTCCTCAATCAAGTGTCTAATGACACAGCAAGAGGAAACATGGTTGTGGCACAGAAGACTAGGTCACTCCCATCTAAGGCTTATCTCAAAAATAAGCCACAACGAACTAGTTATAGGCCTACCTAAAATAAGTAATCTAGAAAACAAAGTGTGTGATGCATGTCAATAAGGAAAGCAAACTAAATCATCACATAAATTAACTAATGTAGAAAAGACCAAAAATGTGCTTGAGCTCCTACACTTGGATATATTTGACTCACATGGAGTCAAGTCACTAAATGGTAGTCAATACTGTTTAATAATAATAGATGACTACTCTAGATTCACTTGCGTAAAATTTCTAAAACATAAAAATGAAACATATGATCAATTTATAAATTTATGTAAACTAATAGAAAATGAAAAAAAAACTAAGAATTAAAAGAATTAAAAGTGACCATGGTGGAAAATTCGAAAATCATAAGTTTAGCGAATTCTATAATCAAAACGAATATCACCATGAATTCTCTTGCCCTAAAACCCCTCAACAAAATGGGTTAGTTGAACGAAAAAATAGAACTCTACAAAAGGCAGTTAGGACCATGTTAAACGAATACAGCTTACCTAACAAGTTTTGGGTAGAAGCAGTCAATACTACCTACTATGTCCAAAATAGAACATTAATAATTAAACGACACGACAAAACATCTTATGAAACATACCACAATAAAATACCTAACATTAAGTACTTTAGAATCTTTGGATGTAAAGTACACATACTAAATATAAAAGATTACTTAGGAAAATTTACTCCTAAATCAACTAATGGCATTTTTCTAGGTTATTTAACCACTAGTAAAGCCTATAGTTTTTATGATAGTAATTCATTAAAAATTGAAGAAACTATTAATATAGTGTTTAATGAAGAGAATAATCCTAAGTTAACCATAGATTCAACCAATGAAAGTTTAGATAATAGAGTTAATCAAATCCAACAAGTTGAGTCAAACACCAACCCTAATCCTAATCAACCTAGAGTACAAATTGATCATCCAATTAACTAAGTATTAGGTGATCCGAATCTAGGAGTTCGAACTCGAGTCAAAACTCAATCATATCCAAAATCAAACTTAAAACTATAGAACAAGCTCTTCTTGACCCTGATTGGATCATTGTCATACAAGAAGAGTTAGCTCAATTCACTAGGAATCAAATTTGGGAATTAATACCTACACCTAAAGGCAAAACAATCATAGGAACAAGATGGGTATTTCGGAATAAACTTGATGATAAAGGTGAAATTGTAAGGAATAAAGTCAAATTAGTAGCAAAAAGATTTAATCAAGTTGAGGGATTAGATTATGATGAAACTTATGCACCTGTAGCAAGACTTGAATTAATTAGAATGTTGTTAGCCTATGTTGTACATAGAGGACTCAAATTATTTCAAATGGATGTCAATTCAGCATTTCTGAATGGTTTTATCAAAGAAAAGGTATATGTTAGCCAACCACCAGGATTTGAAAACTTAGACCATAGTTATCAAAAACGCAAGACGCAAAAAAGCGCTCAAGGGTCTTGGGGCTTAAAGCGCAAAGCGAAGCGCACGCTTTACGGAAAAAAACGCAATAAACAAAATATTTTATCAAAGTATCAAAGTAGATATTAACATCCAACAAAGATATAAAGAAAATGAACAAACTAAGTATCCAAATATCAAGAAATTAAGTAATAAGTATGCAAATATCAAAATATCAAGTATCAAATATCAAAATAATCACCCTCTTCATCTTCATTGTCCAAATCTACGTCATCAGCTCCATCACTTGATTTGTATCCATCGGTATCATCATCAAGGTTGATCTCTTCTTCATTTGCAAGACTAGTTTGAGCTGAAGATTGCTTTCTTTTTGCTGAAGCAAATGATGATGCTCCTTTTGAAGTAGACATATTTTGAGATCGAAAGTCATATGCACTTTCACCAACCCCAGACGCTTATGCTACATCACTCCAACGTAAATCTTCACCTTCATAGACAAAATCATTATCATCGTCTTTATCACTGTCATCTAATTTTCCCATCAACCATTCATTACTATCATCTATCTCTGACAAAGTTCGATCTTATCTTGCATGTTATATCTTCGCCTTAAAGCTCTATTATACTTGATACCAAATCATTCAATCGTTGTTGAGACAATCTATTTCTTTTCTTAAAATGTATCTGCCAAAAATTTTAAAAGTAAGAAGTTAAGTCCATAATATAAATTTTAATATGTATGAAAAAACTCCAACTTACATGTTCAAAAACACTCTAATTACGTTCACAGCCTGAAGAAGAGCATGTGAGGTTCAAAATCTTCTTTGCAAATGTTTTTAATTCAGGGGTTGATGCACCATAAGAACACCATCAATCAGCTTGAAATACAAAAACATATAAGATTAACTTCATTACCATCCAATATTGACATTGCACAATATATTATTTATGAATTTACCTAGTGATTTTAAAGCTCTTTGTCTGATAGCCATTGGAAAACCAAAAAGTCCTGCTTTTTTATATTTTTCTAATTGATTCGTGATCTTATCTTGTAAATCCTCACCTCTCACCAATCTAGATATGCACTTGTACAAACCTTCCATCACTTCTACATCATTTTCTATGTCAGAATTTGAGGTAAAAAACTCTGGATTCAAAAATATCCGGCTCCGTGTAAAGGTCGATAGAGTTGAATATTCCATCTTTTGTCAATCAATTCAAAAACACTACGATATTTCTCTTCATTATTGTTAAATGACGCAACAATAGCTTCTTTGGCTCTATCTATTGACTCATAAATATAACCCATAGGAGACCTTTTTTCACCGTCAACCAGCCGCAATACTTTCACCAATGGGCCGCCAACTTTTAATGCAAAAATCATATTTTTCAAAAAAGAAGGCATCAATATCACTTCTACTACACGTTTTCCGGCTGCCTCTTTAGAAAATCGACTATTTGCCCACTTTTCAGATGGAAATATCTTTTTCAGATTTGCTTGTTGTACGCGAAACCGCTTTAAAGTCAAAAAAGCAATTGCGAAACGTGTTTTTGTTGTTCTTACCATGTCTCTCTGTCCAGTAAACTCCCTCATCATGCTCAATACTTGTGGTTTATTGTAAATATAACCATGTCTCTCTGCGGAGGCCAACGAGCATTGATGGTGAATGTATTGAGCATGATGAGGGAGTTTACTGAACAAGGGTCACCATCAATGCTTGTTGGCCTCCCCAGAGAGACATGGTTATATTTACA
Source organism: Wurfbainia villosa (assembly GCA_025175895.1). Lineage (NCBI taxonomy): Eukaryota > Viridiplantae > Streptophyta > Magnoliopsida > Zingiberales > Zingiberaceae > Wurfbainia > Wurfbainia villosa. Next base: position 94,748,519 of record CM046003.1, read on the forward strand.
ATAGACCACAAGTATTGAGCATGATGAGGGAGTTTACTAGACAGAGAGACATGGTAAGAACAGCAAAAACACATTTCGCAACTATTTTTTTTACTTTGAAGTGGTTTCACATACAACAAGCAAATCTGAGAAAGATATTTCCATCTGAAAAGTGGACAAATAGTCGATTTTCTAAAGAGGCAGCCGGAAAACGTGTAGCAGAAGTGATATTGATGCCTTCTTTTTGGAAAAATATGGTTTTTGCATTAAAAGTTGGCGGCCCATTGGTGAAAGTATTGCGGCTGGTTGACGGTGAAAAAAGGTCTCCTATGGATTATATTTATGAGTCAATCGACAGAGCCAAATTATTGCTGCGTCATTTAACAATAATGAAGAGAAATATCGTAGTGTTTTTGAATTGATTGACAAAAGATGGAACATTCAACTCTATCGACCTTTACACGCAGCTGGATATTTTTTGAATCCAAAGATTTTTTACTCAAATTCTGACATAGAAAATGATGTAGAACTGATGGAAGGTTTGTACAAGTGCATATCTAGATTGGTGAGAAGTGAGGATTTACAAGATAAGATCACAAATCAATTGGAAAAATACAAAAAAGCAAGACTTTTTGGTTTTCTAATGGTTATCAGACAAAGAGCTTTAAAATCACCAGGTAAATTCATAAATAATATATTGTGCAATGCAATATTAGATGATAATGAAGTTAATCTTATATGTTTTTGTATTTCAAGCTGATTGATGGTGTTCTTATGGTGCATCAACCCCTGAATTAAAAACATTTGCAATGAAGATTTTGAATCTCACATGCTCTTCTTCAGGCTGTGAACGTAATTGGAGTGTTTTTGAACATGCAAGTTGGAGTTTTTTCATACATATTAAAATTTATATTATGGACTTAACTTCTTACTTTTAAATTTTTTGGCAGATACATTCTAAGAAAAGAAATAGATTGTCTCAACAACGATTGAATGATTTGGTATCAAGTACAATAGAGCTTTAAGGCAAAGATATGACATGCGAGATAAGATCGATCCTATTACTTTGTCAGAGATAGATGATAGTAATGAATGGTTGATGGGAAAATTAGATGACAGTGATAAAGACGATGATAATGATTTTATCTATGAAGGTGAAGATTTGCATTGGAGTGATGTAGCACAAGCATCTGGGGTTGGTGAAAGTGAATATGACTTTCGATCTCAAAATACGTCTACTTCAAAAGGAGCATCATCATTTGCTTCAGCAAAAAGAAAGCAATCTTCAGCTCAAATTAGTCTTGCAAATGAAGAAGAGATCAACCTTGATGATGAAACTGATGAAGAAGATACCGATGAATACAAATCAAGTGATGGAGCTGATGACGTAGATTTGGACAATGAAGATGAAGATGATGATTATTTTGATATTTGATAATTTGATACTTGATATTTTGATATTTGCATACTTACTACTTAGTTTCTTGATATTTGGATACTTAGTTTGTTCATTTTTTTTATATCTTTGTTGGATGTTGATATCTACTTTGATACTTTGATAAAATATTTTGTTTATTGCATTTTTTTCCCTAAAGCGTGCGCTTCGCTTTGCACTTTAAGCCCCAAGACCCTTGAGCGCTTTTTTGCGCCTTGCGCTTTTGACAACTATGGTTGGTATAGTAGAAAACAACATTGTGTTGTTTTGTCTACTACTGAAGCAGAATACGTAGCTATTGGTGAGTGTGTAGCTCAACTTCTTTGGATGAAGCACGCTCTAAATGACTTCCAACTAAACTTTAGTAATACTAAAGTCATGATCGATAATATTAGCTCAATTAATCTAATTAAAAATCTTATACATCATTTTAAAACTAAACACATAGAAGTAAAACACTTTGTAAGAGAACATATAGCTAATGGAGACATAAAACTTGAATACGTTGAATATAAATCGAACCTAGCATATATTTTTACTAAACCATTACCTGAAGCAGAGTTTAGTTCGCTTAGACGAAAACTAGGTATGTGCATAGTAGAGTAGGAATTGTTTTTACTTAACTAGTTAACTATCATTTTCTTTTATGCTACATGGAACTAGCATAGGACTTACCATAGAAAGCATGAGCCTATAGCTTTAAGGAGTCAATGCATCTCACAACACATAGGTTTAATGTGATTGTGTACTGAGCCACGTAGATGGGTGTAAGATGTTAGGACCTTACTCCTGATTCCAGATGTAGAACAAGTGCATTAGCATGAATCATGAAGTATAATTTTTCAAGTGAACAACTCTGTCCAAGACTAAGTGATAATTTGATATCATTTGAGTCAAAATAGAGTTGAACATTTTGATAAGGACAATTTATTAGATGGTTTATTTTAAAATATTATTTTTTATATAAAGGGGCATATGCTTGGATTAATAAACGTGATTAGCCACTTCAAGTGTTTCTTAGCTTGAAAATGTTTTTACAACTCTGAGTTTCCAAGTTAAACATTGGATATAAGTTCTTTTGCTTTTTGACATGTGTTAAAGAGGGAGAGGTAAAAGCTAATTCAAAGTTAATTCAAAAATACTATTATTCTGTCATCAAGAATTAAGAGGGTGGTATCCTTAAGGGGAAGCTTAGTTAAGGGAGAGTTGTATTTAAGTTATGCACTTATTTTCCTTAACTTTGAATTGTGTTGCTATAGATCAAAAAGGAGAAGATTATTGGTGCTGGGGCACCAGATAATCGAACCTAGATTTTGATAATGGCAAAGATTTAAAATTAAGTTATTTTGTTATCTCATATGCTATGTTGAGTGAGCAGTTAATGTATTTGACTTTGCTAACATCAAAGACGCTAGGAGAATCTCGATGGAACAAGAATCCTCAGGGGTCGGTTGACCAGGTCAATAGACGCCAGGAGAATCTCGGGAAGTCGAGAAACCTCGGTGATCGAGTGACCGGAAGCTAAGCGACAGGTCAGAAGGACCAAAGGTAAGCAAGGTAAGAACCTTATGTGGAGAGGACAGATCGCGTCCTCAGTACGGAGACAACCTTAGGCGACGATCCGACTAAGGTTTCTGAAGGAAGACCAAAGTCGAGATCAAACGATTCAGGACTGTCACACTGCATATCATTATACATCTTTTGTGCTAACTATGTAACTATGTGATGCAAGTAACTACTCAAGACATCAGTCGACTGGAGGAAATATTAGTCGATTAATGGACGTAGCAATCGACTGATAATGAACGTGGACACATTGAAGCAAAGTCAAAATAAGAGCCACAAAGTTAGGGATAAAGATAAAGTTTGATCCAGATCTGGATCTCAACGTACTAGGATTTGGAAGGCTATAAAAGAAGGGGTGAGGCACCCCCATTAATTAATGAAAAGGTTCCCAAAGTGCTCCATCACTCCAAGGCGTTCTTCTCTGCGCAACGACGTGGTAACGCCGACCAAGCTTCTTTTGTCTACTCTTAAGTCGATACTTGTTTCTATTTCATTGCTTATCACTTGCTAAGAGGAGAGGTTGGATTGTTACCTCTTTATCTACATTTCTTGTATTTTCTCATATCTCTTACCTCCAACGTGGAAGAGATTTATAATGGATTACCCCTCGAAAGCGATCAAGGATCGTAGGCCTTGGACTAACAGCCGGTTGGTTGTGAACCGAGTAAAAAAAAGATTTTTTTATCTCTTCATCTTGCTTTCTATTTTCCGTTGTGCTTTTACTTTGTTTTACGAAAAGAAAGGTTTTTAAAAGGTACGCTATTCACCCCCCCCCCCCTCCTCCTCCTCTAGCGTCTTCTCGATCCTACATCCTCTAGAATAGAGAGGCTCGATAGCCCAAAGCTAATTAGTCAATTTATAATTGGGGTCAATGAGCACGAAGGAAAACATTACTAGGCAACATGAGAGATATAGACTGAACCTCAACTGAATACCTTTGGGTCCTATGACTTTGTTAACATGAGGCTAAAAGAGTATTATGTAGTAGAATCTATGATATTATCGATGAATACCAATGGCAAATCCTTTAGATTATAGCTCTTCACATCTTGTATGATCAATATGGTGATATAGTCTCATTCATGAGGACAATTGTTAGATCAAATGTGGCTATTGAATAGAAACCATACACAAGATTACTTATAAATTTCTCTTTCAAACTTGTATACCAGTATAGTGTGCACATGACAATTTCCCCCCCTAAATTAGCATGCTCACCCAATAGGACCATTTCTACCAAGAAGAATATGATTAAGTGCCTAATACTTTGGTACTTAGAAAACCACTTACCTACATGGTCTACAGCACCCTTCTCAAGTTTGTGTGCTTGATGAAATTTGAGAGCATGTAGGGAATTGGTTGATGAATGATGATATATATTTGGGATTAATTGCACCGATGATAAATGATTTAGAATTTAGGTTAATAAACTCCAAGAAATATTAACTCGAAGTTTAGAAAACATGACTTTGTTAGAATTCCCACAAATCACATGCGACGCATACTATTAATAAGTTGTCTTACTTTCAAAAACTTCCTTTATAGGGCTCACAGTTGTGGTTCATTAAATCTTTGGATGTCTACTTTAAAGCACAAAGATAAATTTTATGTGCAACTCTTTTATTTTTCTCACAATCTTATGTATGCACAAAAAATTGGCTACATGTACAATTATAAACAAAACGAGTCAAGTCGAGCTTGATTGTATTCAAGCTTGTTCATTAAAAATCACATCAAGCTTGATACTGGTTTTAGCTTTTCATCAAACTCAACTAGAGATATTTTTGTCTTATAATTTAGTTAAAACAATAGTTTAAAATTCTATACCATGCCGAACGGTACGAGCAATACCAGCACCGACACCACAGGGCGCCACAACAACTCTACAGGATCACAAATCCACAATGTCGTGAAGGCTAACGCAACCCCGCGGCGACCTCCGCACGATCACAGTGACCTTTGCGGGATCGCAACAACCCTGTGACCGCATGAAGGTCGCAACACCCTTATGACCCCACGAAGATGGCAGCGGGATCGCAATGCGACCTCCATGGGATTGCTAGGCACCACATGTTTTTTTTCCTTTTCTTTTTTAATTATTTTTTCTTTTTTTATTTTTGTTTAGTTTAAGATAAGATTTTTATTTTTAATTAATATATTCTATATTTAAAAAGTATCAAAACTATATCAGCACTGTACAATATGTTATTGAAACCATATCATTCCGCTCATGGATCAAAATCTTGCCACGGGTCGAAATTTTAAACTATGGTTAAAACATTGAGGTACTTAAATCATTCTCTCATTTTTAACAAAAGTTACAAAAAAAAAATAAGTATTATCTTTTATATATTTGAATAAAAAATAATATAATAAGAACGTAATTGGCATTTGGACAAGTTAATAAATAAATTTGTTCATAAATTGGCCGTGAATTTTGTTGATGAATGTTAATGAGTTGAGCACAGGTATTCAAACTTTTTATTGTGATAAGTTCGTTTATTTAGGATATTTTAACTTATCAAATAAACATAAATGAGTCCTCAACAAACTGAATATCAAGTTTGTTTAAGAACATCATGTTCATTTCTGACCTAGCTACATGAGGCAAAATGTGTCACTTTCAAAATTTAAATCCTGGTTTAACCTTTGGGCTTAGGACAACAGTGTTCAGTCAATAGAGGACGATGCCAGATTCTGTTTAAGGATGTCTAAATATGAATATAATCGGGAAACAGAGTCATACTCACCATCTCAAAACCATAACTACCGTCAACTAGCATCAATGCGAGGTCAGCAATTTTTGCTGCATCTATCATACCATTAATATCATTTGGGCACTCGATAAACTGCACCCGCCTTGACTTTCCTAGGAAATTAAAAAAATATTTTATTATTTCGTATTAAGTTCTAAAGACATGTCAGATAAAAGGGAAGGTAATGCAACAGCAAAGCAAGAAAAAAATATAAACCTGACACGACAGTAATTGGGCCACGAACTTCAGAAAGATTGTGCTTAGTGTAATGTTTTACCAAACACTTGATCAGAAGAGATTTTCCAACCTGCAAAATATTTTTTGGCCAATCATGCCTATTTCTCAAACTACCCTCTCAAAGCAATTAGACCAAAGCAACTTAAAATTTTATTGTAATTGAGAAACTAAAATTTGACCTTGGGAGGTCCCTGCACAACAACAACAAAAGGAGGTTGCTCCCCAGTAGAACGATCTATGGTGGGAACATGAAGCCTGCGTTGTTCTTTCTCTGCAGCTCGAGACTGTAGTCGCTTGGCCTTCACAGACGAATTAAAAGCGAATGCCTACGGGAAGACAAAATAAAATAAAATCGTTTTAATGGTTACAGAGAAAAAAAAACCCCAAAAAAAATAGAAAAGGAGTTCGCTTGGCATTGGCTGTTCCATGAACCTTTGGATTTTTCTTCTTTCCATCTTCCTCTGAATTCCCCTTCTTGTTCTTCTTTTTGGCAGAAGCACCCGTTTTATGTGATCGATGGGACTTGTGCGATTGTTCCTGATCCATTGCCAATGTCCACCTAAGAAACGAGGTTCCAGAGCACATCAGAAAAATTATTCATCAAGTAATTAAATAAAATTAGAAAAGTAAGGGAGAAAAGCTAATCTAGAATGAAGAAATATACAAAACTCTAAAGCCCCAGGACCTCTTCCCACTGACTCTCGGTTGCTGCCGGAAAAGGCACTGGCAGAATGGCGTGCGTTAGGAGGGAAGAAGGGCTGCTGATAGAGGAAAATGATGGCAAGAGATGGACGCGAATGAAAGAGAGGCTGCTACGGTTCAGGGTGACAAAGGGGCGGAAAAAGGAAGCTGGGGAATTACGGCGTGTAGGGTTTGGGGGTTTGAGGTTGCAATTCTCCCGATTTGGATTGCGCTGTTAGAGCACGGAGCGGGGAGGGGTATTGCGTTGTGAGAGAATGCGAGGTAATTAAGTCGGATTGCTATCCCGACGCCGGTGCCGGAGTTCGGAGAGGAGGAGGAGGCGTGGGAGAAGACGGCGGCAGGTGTCGTCGTACGCGCTAGGGTAATAACGGTAGGTTTTCAAGGGGAGAGGAGGAGGAGGAGGAGGAGGAGGCGGCGGCGTGGGAGAAAGACGGCGGCGAGTGGCGCGTGGTGCATGCTTAGGTTAAGAACGGTGGGTTTTAAGGGGCCAATCCGGTTCGATACGACGAAATAATAAGAAAATTAATCAATTTTTTATTTAATTTACTGATTAATTAAAAATTTTAATTTTAAGGAAAAATTAATTTAGTATTTTAAAAATATTTTTAAAACGATATGATCTCTGGAAAAAAAATGTTTTTAATGTATAATTATTTAATTTGTTTCTTTTTAAATTATTTAATTGGAACTACATTTGTTTTGAGGCAAGTAACAATGTCAACAAAATAAAATTGTTGAGGGGATGATTTTTAAAAATCAAATGAGTTCATGACGTTGATTTATATTGACTACAATAATAACAATCAAGACTCATCCACTATGTAGCCTCCACAGATGTGTCGTAATAATCATCGAGTGGTAGATCTGTATCAAAAAAATAAGCATTAATTCTCGACGGGGTGCATGTCCACGAGGACAATTCCTCCCATCTGAATGGTCATATGGTTGTCGACTATAAATTAATCTTGTGATTTACCTCCTTCCATACTACTGTGAGATCGACATTGAGGGACGTTTAAGGTGAGCGTTATCATCTTTTACATCAAAGGATCTATCCACTGTGAGATCAACTATATGAATTATCTTATAGCATTAGTTTTGTCTCTTACTATATCATCATATATATTTAAATAAATTTCATTTTGTTTTATTATTGCTAACTAAATCTTTTTTATCTTTCTTTTTTCTCATTTAATTTGTATATCTATAATAATTTCACATCACCTAACTAGAGCATATATCGGTCATCTAAGTATATGTTCATATCATTTTAAACGTATCTCTTGAAGTTTTCCTTCGATAGGTGCAACCCTAACTTTAGCTCTAATGTTCTCATTCTTATTTTATCCATTTTTATATGTTCACACATTTATTTTAACATCCTCATCTTTTCAACTCTCATTTTGTGTTCATGTGCTCGGATCGTAGTCAAACATTCAACTTCATATAACATAGCAAGTCTAACTATCATTTTCTAAAATTTCTCTTTAAGTTTTAAAGGTACTTTACGAACACAAATAATATTTGATGTTCTCCTCTACTTTAACCATCTTAATTGTATTCTATGTAAAAATCTCTCTCAGCGCTTCCATCTTTTGTAAAAATGATGCTAAACATTTAAAATTTTCAATTAAAGACAACTCATTATCTCATAACTTAACAATTGTCTCATTTTATCTACTAAATTTAAATTTTATATATTACGTTTTTATTTTGCTAAGTGGACAACCTTGCACTTCTAGTGTTTCCCTTCAAAATTTAAATTTAGCATTTACTCTTTCATACATCTCATCTACCAAAATAAGATATTTACAAATAACATGTACTGTGGTATCATATTTTGAATGCATGTGACATACATTTTTACTCCTGTACCATAGTCTATACTAACACATTTCTTTTCTAGAATTCTCTACGTAATTTTTCTTGGACTCTATGATAGGCTTTTTCAATATTAATAAATACTTTGTAAAAGTCTTATTTTCATTTTCGATACTTTTCAATTAATTGTCTGAGAAGATGTATAACCTCTATTGTCGATTTTTTCAATATAAATCTAAATTGATTTTTGATCACTGTGATTTCTTTTCTTAGTTTTTTTTCTATTATTTTTCATATAATTTTATAGTACGATTCATTAATTTAATACTATTATAATTTATACAATTTTATGTCTTTTCTGTTTTCATATAAAACTTATCATCCACTCATTAGATTTTTTTTTTCATTTTCAATATCAAACTGAATAATTTTGTAAGTTATTTAATATCTTACTTGGCTAGGTATTTTCATATCTCTATCAAAATCTTATCTAACTACTTCTCCATTTTGTATTCTATTTAAAAATTATTTTACTTTTTGAGTGTTGAATTTTACGATAAAAATTTAAATTTTTATATTCCTTTAATATATTTAAATTACCTAATTTAATTTGATAATTAAATTTTTATTGAGAAATTGCTAAAAATATATTTTCCATCGTGGATTTATATTGACTACAAAAGCAAAATAGCAATTAATCAAGGAATTAAGAAATCAAATTATTTTTGACATTTTACTATAAAGTAAAAAAAATCTATTTATTTATTTATTTATTTAACTGATTAATTGATTTTTTTTTTTAAAGGAAAATTAATTTATTAATTAATTTAGAAATGTAATACCACCTTGTGTATATCTTTCATTGCACCCCGTATACACCCATGAATGCAAAGTATTTTCAAAGTGTGTTGTTGTTTCGATGGACACTATAGCTAATCCCCTAAATTCGTCGGAGTTTACGTCGTCGCCATTGGACTAATGACGTGCATCAAAAGTGTTAGTGTAATCGACCTATATCATGATTGATAAGGCTCAAGTGGCACTCAAGTAGAGTTTTGATGTTTGACAATGGATTAACAATGAGCTTGACCATTATTTGACAATAAGGTTGGACCATATGTTACTATATGGCTAGCGGATGATTGGGATATCCAAAGTTATATGAGGGAGATTATTTGAGAGAGATTGTTGGAGCAATCAAACCTCAAGTCATGGTTGACTAGACTCAAGTGAGTCTCGAGAGAAAGTCCAAGCTAGAATGGTTTTGGCATGAAAGTCTAAATTTGGATACTTGACATGGAAAATCCAAGAATGTTTTTGGCATGGAAATTCCAAGCATGGTCTTGGCATGGAAATCCAAGTTTGAATACTTTGCATGGAAAGTCCAAATATGATCTTGACAATGAAAGTCCAAGTTATGAATATTTAGCAAAGGAAAAGTCCAAGGGTGTAGTCTTGACCAAGTAAGTCCAAGTGTGTAGTCTTGGCGGTGAAAGTTCAAGCATTGAGGCTTGACAATCGAAAAGTCCAAGGGTGAGATTTTGACAGCATAAAGTCCAAGCAAGTAATCTTAGCGGCATAAGTCCAAATGAACCTTGGCAAAGGTACCCAAAGGCATGACATAGCCGATGAAAGTACCTGAAGGCTAGCACGAATGGTGAATAAGTCATGGAAGACTCAGACGGACCCTGATAGAGGGGTGAGGTTGATGGAGGTGGCTAGAAGACTTAAGTCTAGGTCAAAGGTGATCGATCAAGTATGAGGGGATCATACTTGGGTTAAACCTCATGGTTGAGTTTTATCAATCGATTGGGACTTTGGATTAGTCGACTGGTTAAATGTTCAACACTCGAGAGCCTAGTTTAACTTGAGCAGTCGATTGCGATTATGACCAGTCGACTAGTCGAGGAGTTGACTAAGGCTTGACGGCTCAACTATGGCTCTAGCAGTCGATTGACCTATATCAGTCGACTAGAATTAAGTGGCAGGACACAGAATGTTGGTAAGTCAACTACTAGCTTATAGCAGTTGATTGGTGCCTACAACAGTCGACTGCTATGTCAAGACAGTCGATTGGTCTACTTAATCTGACGTAGATTAAGTCGTTGTGAGGCAATGATATAGTGTCCAGTCGACTGGAAGGTGGAAATCAATCCGAGTTACAGCTTTATAAGGAGTTTAAGAGGGAGGAGATGGATGCCAATTTTTTGGTGATATTGAAGGAGAATTACTGCTACATTCCAGACCTTCCAAGCTCATTCAAAGCAACCAAAGTGCAATAAATCAAAAGCGAAATCTTGTAAAGTATTCCACTTATAGTTTTTATTTGCTTATTGTGTTTGCTTGTATCTTGTTGTTTATTATTATAAACATCTTGTAAGAGGTTTCTCCACCTTCGATGTCACACCGAGAATGAGAAGTTTGTTAGTGGTGGTGTGCATCACTAAAGCCCACTCTAAAGCTCGATCGTGGAGTAGAAACTAGGGTTCCAAATCACGTTAAATCGCTATTATGTTTGTGCTTGTGTTGTATTTTTGTTTGTGCATTTTATTTTGTATATTTCGATGCACACTAACGTATTGTAGACAAGCAAGCGATCGAATCAAACGACGAAAGCGAAAATGTTATTCACTACCCCCCCCCTCTAGCGCGACAATCGATCCCCAACAGTGGTATCAGAGCTCGATGCGCTCAGAAGAATAAGTTACCCTAATTACCAACCCAACAAATGGTATCAGAGCGAGGGCACTCTTTAAGGATTAACAATCGAGGGACCAAAGCGCTAGAGGAAGATGGAGCTACCCAATTATGGATTGGGCTACGATATCAATGCTCCACCCATCTTCGATCGTGAAGATTTCGGGTATTGAAAAGGTAGAATAAAATATTTTTTTATCTGTAATTTAGAGAATTGACTTATCTTGGTAAAAGGGTTCAAAGTTCCGATGGACAAGAAGGGAAGGATCCTCAAGAAGAAGAAATGGATGAAGGATCAAATTCAAGAATTTGAGACAAATGAAAAGGTAACCAAAATGTTAATAAATTTGGTACCTAATAATATCTTGTCAAAGTTAGGTAGCTATAAGGATGTTAAAGAGTTATGGAGCAAGTTGATTGAGCTCCATAAGAATCCCTCACTGGCTCAAGAAGTAGAAGAGAAAGCCAAAGAAGAATAAGTTATTCATCAGCTCAAGAAAGTGAAGAATCGGAGGTTGAGAGGTGCTCAACGTTTGAGGTAGAAGAGGTCTCGGTAGCTTCCACTTCAATGATTGAGGGGGAGGAGATTAGACAACCAATATCGGAGTAGGAATAAGAGGAGTCATCTACCTCCGGGAGCCATGAAGAATCCGACCAAGCTTCCCTTACCATTCTAGGAAACTCAAGCATTGCCAATAAAGATAAAAATCATATAACATGCTTTGAGTGTAGGGAAGTAGGACATTACAAGAAATTGTCCAAGTAAGATCAAGAAGAAGGCACAACCAACACCAAAGGCCAAGAAGAAAATCGAGGAGCATATTGTGTGCTTCAAATGTCAATAGAAAGGACATTACCGAAGTCAATGTCTTAGGGGGAGGCACAAACACTCTAGCAAAGACAAAGGAGGAGCTTCATATGTAGGGGGAGCTAAGGTAAACCCTAAGGTATATTTTCAATAATGCTCGTTCCTTATGTAAGAATAAAAAGCATGCTAGGAATGATTTTAATTTACTTGTAATTGTTCATGAGAAAAAGCATGCTAATAATAATAAATATTTTTTTTTCTTAGGTGCTAAATCTTATAATATTAGGCCTAAGGACAATGGTAGATCTATTCTACCTAATGATAAGAAGAACCTATGCATTAATCTGAAAAAGATTAGACTTATGCCTAGGAAGATAAATTCCCAAAATAAGAATGAAAAATCATAAATTGAGAAATTAGAGGTTGAAAATCAAGCTTTGGGGTCAAGACTTGAAAAAATAGAAAAGACCATTCAAATTATATCAAATTCAATTAAAGAGTTTATGAGTCAAAACTTAGGTGTCAGGAGGTAAGAACCTTCTAAGGACAAGAAAGATTTGGGTTACAAACCTAAGTCCAAGGAATCCTTGCCAACCTACCACAATGTTCCATTTAATTATGAAACAATTCCTAGGTTTAGAAATACTAAGATCATAAGGGAAGTCATCCCTAGGGTTGACCATGGTAGATGTCTAGTGGCTAAGGCTTCGAAGAAGTCTAGCAAAGTCACTAAGAAGGTCGCAAGGGAAGTCATCCCTAGAGTTGACCTAGACAAGATCAAAATGACCAAGACTTTGAAGCCTAGGAGGGTTATTAGAAAGGTTATCTCTAGTGAGTACCTTGTGAACCAAATGAGTTCAAATAGGTTTTGGATTCCTGGGAGCGCGATTCCTTCACACTAGATGAGTTTAGGGTGTGTCAACCTTGAACGAATGGGTAGTTAACCTAACCATGATAAATGTGACACTTTAGGGTATTTTTAAAGTATTATAATACTTCAAAAATGAAATTAAAAATGTATCCTAAAAGATTTTAGGATGTGTTAATAAAATTTGAGAAAGTTTGGAAAGTCAATCAAAATTGGCATAAGATAGGCTAGAGTCAATGGTGTGTCATTTTGAATTTTTTGCACACTTAGAAAATTGATTTATTATGACAAAATAGGATTTAATTCTAACAAATGACAATTAGAATTGAAATCGAGGTATTCTTATACCTTTATATTTTATTTGTCATGCTTTGTTTGTCATATGTCATGTCATGACATCATATTTCATTTGATTATATAAATTGTCATGAAAATATTTAAGTTAATATGTCATATTAGTATTTAGGTTTATCTTTATACTATGATATCATGATTATTGACAAATATTTTAATTTATACAATATTTTTATGTCATGATCATCATTCATGCATTTAGGATAATTAAAATGAAATTAAGGATAATGACATGATTTGAAGTTCCAAGATAAGGGAATCAAATAAAGTTGCCTAGATAAAATGCATGAGACCTTAAATTAGGGAAGAACCTAAACCCACATCTCACTAGGACTATAAATTGACATGTATGTGTATTGATCCATCCTAAACACATGTGAGATGCTCGAGAATGTCTAATGTAAAAGTCAGGTACATCTAGCCCATAGACTATAGTTTAAAATAAGGTTTTAAAATCATTTTAGAAAACCTTATCGAAGCTTATCTTTTGATAGCAATCACTATTGAGAATGTTGATACAAGTTAGTGAAGGTCGAAGCTTCGCTTCCCGCTTCAACTTGGTCGCTTGTGCATGGCGATCCTATCTACGTTCCCGGATTAAAAAAATTAATCCTTGACTAAGATGGATTACCCAAGCAACCGATCCATCATCGTGCTATTCGATTCGAGTAGTCTCTTGAATAAACTTGTTATTCAAGCAACCTAACTCTTTTCCTCGATTAGCCGCGGAATAGATGATGTACGGATCGTCGGTTTTTGTTTTTATCTTCAGAGTCCAAGTAAATTAGCCACATACAATTACATACAAATTGCATATAACAAGAAAGAAACTTAAACAAGAATTATACCTCTTGTTTACCTCTTGGTCTTCTATTGTATGACCTATCCTCTTCTTGGACGTAGTGTGGGCAATGATCCTCCAAGAGTTGAAGCCTCTTAGATCTCTAACTTCTTTTCCTTGCTCGCTCCGAACAAAGGGAAGACACACGCTCCCTTCTTCTCCTTACTTGCGCCAACCACCAAGAACCAATCTTTGGTGTCTGCCGGCCAAGGAGAGGGAGAGGAAGATCGGGCGCCGGCCAAGAGTTGAGCTCCAAAGATTGAAGAAGAAGAACCGTGGGCCAAGCTTCAAGGAAAGAGCGCCGACCCTTAGGGAAGGAGAAGAGATGTCGGCTCAACCTTAGGAAGAGAGGAAACAAAACCCTAAACCTCTCCTCCACTTCTTGCCGCTGACCAAGCCAACTCCAAACCCTAAACCTCTTCTAATCTTGCCGCCTAATAATTTGGAAGCAAACCCTAGAATCCTCAATTCATTATTGTCGCCCTAAGCCTTAGCCTCCTTTATATAGATTTAGCCCAAGCCTCCTTTTAATCGTGTTCGTTGGATCTAAGCTTCATGAGGGTTTTAATAGGCTACAATAGAGACCATGAGAAGGAGTTGAATCTTGGCCACCCAATGAATCCGACCCACATAAAATCCGATCCATTAATGATAATCCATTCCACTAGAGGATTATCATTGATCTACCTCACCAACCCCCATAAATAAATATGGACTCCATATATTAATTGTACAAATATCTCATCGTGTTTAAGATATCGAATGCCCATCAATTAATTAATTTACTGATAATTAATTAATCAACATCTAACTCCATGAGTAGTACCACTCAACCTCATCATCATGCCGGACCAAATCCACCTGTAGGGTTTACATGATGATTCTTATGAGCTCCTTAAGGGGACATCATCATCCTAATATATAGGACATGATTTCCTCCTATAATCAATGTTACACCATGTAAATAATATCATTTCTCAACTTACCGAACCTATCGATTTAATCTATAAATCTCGTCCATTGGTAAATCAAAGAAATAAATACTAAGTACATGTATCCGTTATTATATCGGGATTAAGAGCATGTACACCAATAGAATTGTACTAGAGGACCTTATAATTAAGAGCATGTACACTTTACTGAAATAATAAAAAATAATAATGTTCTACGAGAGGACCTTATAATTAGCACCGCAATAGAATTGTACTGATGAATAAAAGTCAATTCTCTAGAATTATAAGCATTTTTGAATATTTGTCCTCCTGCCATACTAACTTTTGATTGAGTAATATGTTTATTATGATTTACTTTTTTTTTATATTGGTTGTGAAGTTGATCAACTTTTGTATCATTAAAAAAAATAAATTAATTATTTAATTGACTAATTAATTGAAAATTTTAATTTTAAGAAAAAATTAATTTAGTAATTTAACTTTTTTTTAAAATAAGGCATGTACTTTTTAGTTTTCATCCTTTAAAAAAAGGTTATCATCTCTGAACAAAAATATTAATGTATAAATTATTTATTTTTCCTTCTTTAAATTAGTTAATTTCGGTTACAAGTGCTCGGGGTACACACAACATTATCGGTGAAGGTTGTTGAGGGAAAGATTTCTGAAAACTAAACCGATTAAATCTGATACAGCGTCAATTTATATCAACTGCATAAGCAAAATATCAACTAATTCTAAAGTGAAGGAACTGAGGAATCGTCTCTATGGACGTGCTGTGATGGACGAGCTACGATAGTCATCAAATAATAGATTTGTATCAAAAGAGTAAATATAAATTTCCGATGAATATATATCGGCAGAGACAATTTCTCCCATCTGAATGACTATATGATGGTAGACTATAAGTGGATCTCATAATTTACCTCTCTTTATATTATTATGGAATCGATATTGAGGAGCACTTGGGATCCTTTATATATCAAAAGAACTAAGGAATCAAAATTATTTTTGACATACTATGAAATAATAAAAAATAATAATCAATTATTTATTTAATTGACTGATTAATTGAAAATTTTATTTTTTTAAAAAAATAATTAATTTAGTAAATTAATTAAAAAAACATATGCTTTTCATCCTTTAAAAAAATGGTATCTATCTCTTGAAAAAAATATAAATTATTTATTTTTTCCTTCTTTCAATTATTTAATTTTGATTGCAAGTTATTGTCTTTCTCCTATGTCCTTTTTCAATATTAAAAAAATATATTTTGAATTATAAATTAGTATATTTCGAAACATAATTATTCATAAGCAATTGGTCCAGAGTAATATAATCAATCTTAAAGGCAGAAATTTTAGATTGATCTTAAATCTCTTATTCAAAATGATAAATCTATCCAAAGAAGTGCATTTACATTTTCGGTCCAAAATCACTGAATGGATTGAATTCTTTGGAGTGGAGTTGTAGATGGACTTTAGAGCATACTTCAACAGGTGAACCTCTCGATTTAACAAGTTAGCAAAGTCCAATTTATACTAGTGGGTCAACTCTTATTAGGTAATTAATGCTTTAATGGTTCAGCGACAGACTAGATTGGTGACTGACTGCTTTTGATCGACTATACGGCGAGTCTATGGACCGTCAGATCTGCTACGATTTAGACCGATAACTACTTAAGTCGACGATCTAACAAACATCCAAGAAGAAAACAATCTTTGTATGGCCGTCGTGAACGATTTATACTTCTCTATGCAGACAAAGAAGAGTAAAGGATGATCATTGACGAGACCCCTCCGAAGTTTAAATCAGACTTCGATAGTGAAATATATATATAAAAAAAAAGAATAGCAGAATAGCATAGATCAATATTTTTTACTTGATCTTCTTCCCTCTCTTTATGCAAACATGATGGTGGATGAATGACTAACATGCTCCATGCTCGGTCGTGTCCTTTCAGTCCGTCACAAATATTTAACTACATAACTATCACAACTATTCAAGTGAAATGTTATAGTGGCCTGCCTTGACTATTAATGTGTGTAATGACTAGAGCTGAGGGGGCACCATGCTATCACTTACTTATCTGCCTTGTTACAACTCTGATTCCTTTCTCCACATCAGAGTTGTAATCAGATTTTCGTATGTCGGAGATGAAGATAAATAGTTCAATAATATCAGTGTCTTGTTTTATCATCGATTTTCACATCAATCCGTTTCAAATCACTAATAACCTGATTGAATACGTTGATGTATTGCATTAGATCGGTGCTCTCTGCTATCTTAATCCCAGATAATTTCTACTTGAGATAAAGTTTGTTTGTCAACGACTTGGACATATATCGACTTTTCAGTTTCTGCCAAACTGCCATCGGTGATTTATTGTCCATGACGTGATACATTACGTTATCCATCAGACAAAGTCTGATGGTTGCCATTACTTTTGCCTGTAATTCCTCCTAGTCAGTTTTCTCCATGCTCTCCGACTTTTTTTTCTCCAAGCGCTTTGACTATGCCTTATTGCACTAGTAGATCCTTAATCATCCTCTGTCACAATTCGAAATTTCTAGTTCCATCGAACTTCACTATGTCGAATTTTGTAGAAGAAATCTCTTCCATGATGAACCTTGGCTTTATACCACTTGTTGTACACACGTGATCACCAATCAATAAAAGTGAAGAACATTGAAGAAAGAAAGAACCAAACGAAAAAGAGAAGAACAATAGAAATTTTAATGTAGTTGGACAAAGATCGTCTACTCCACAAAACGGTTAAGAGAAAACTATGAAAGAACCATAGGTTTAGGATTACAATTATTCTATTTATACATCTCTAGCCAAATATGATATTTTAGATCTAAAATACTATAAATTTCTTAACTTTCTTGAACTCTCCACCGTCTCTAGGACGCAACATGGCTTGGCTGTGCCTCCTGGCACGACCGTATCTTGACAGTGCATTTCTTCCAGTTCGTAGCATGGCTCGATCGTGCCTCCTGATATAGTCGCGTCTCGACCGTGCGTTTTCCTCCAGCGCATAGCATGACTCGACCGTGGTTCCTGACACGATCGTATCTTGGTCGTGCATTTTCCTTCAATGCATATCACGATTCGACCGTGCTTCGTGGCACGACTATGTCTCGGTTGTGTAATTTCCTCCAATGCATAGCATGGACTGGTCGTGCTTCCTAACATGACTGTGTCTCGACCATGCATTTTCCTCCAGCGCATAGCATAACCCGATTGTGCTTCCTGGCACGGTCGTGCATTTTCCTCCATATATCCGAGCTATCTTCAACACCAAGTGATTAACATAGACGGTAGAATTACCCCAAAGCACAAGGATCAATCCCCCGAGGGATGTAAAGCTTTTTCGGGATGTCTACTCTCCCGCTGTACTAGTTTTTGGTTGGACAAAAATACCTCTCGTAATTTATCTCCCTTCATCTCGTGGGACTGATGATGAGAGACACCTAAGGTGAGCGTTTATCCTGAGGAAAGAAAATGTATGACTATACTGGCTTAAATAAAAATCTCATGTCTGCAAATATCGTAATTGAGAATCGAATCAGAAATACTTAAGAGACTATATAGATGTTTTACTGTTGCACCATAGTCCGGAGATAAATATAAAACTATTTTGATAATACTTGCATCAACATCCATAATTTTTAATAATAGAATATGACTAAATTGGCTCCAATAAAAAAATATGGAACCATCTCTACCATTATGATGCCTGAAGGAGAGAGGTAAATCAGGGAGTGCTTATGTGGGCAACTTTAGCTTCCCTATTTTTTCATCACATTTGAAGAAAAATTATACAAATTCATCATAGTTAAGGATTGAACTATGAATATCTGGGAACTAAGTTGAATGCCCTATCATTGCACCGTAGATTCGAGAGCAAATGAGCTCCAATGAACTATCTGACAATCGATTGCAATGATGTCCAGTGATGGTGGAGTGGTATGACGTCCACGCAGCTAACCAAGAATTCCTAGGTTGATCTCTAACTATAGCGTATTTACAAACTTTTTTTCAAATGAGGGTCGATTTTTTGGGACGCTCAAGTCTGCTGAGATAGTCTACACTCGCATCAGCTCAATTTACCTCTCTTCAGTTAAAGATAGTTAAGGAGTGCTAATGTGACGGTTCCACTTTGAGTAAAATTTAAAATGGACTTTAATTTTACTGCATTTCTATTTTCCATTTATATTTTCAGAAAAATAAAAAATAATAAAAGATACCAATTATGAACTTTTAATCACATTTCATAATTCAAACTATTTTTGTATAAACCATGTTTGATCTTGCCATTAAAAAAATATTTAAAAAAAAAGAAAAATGATTAAGAATAACGAACTATTTTCGCAACCCAATAAGCTAAACGTGTAAAAATTAAACCTTCGCCCTCATTATCGAAAAAAATGGAAGACAACATTTACTTTATAGTATTTATTCTTTGTGTCTGTAGTATTTTAAATTGTTTTGTTTTTTCTAAAAAAAAACAAATTATTCTCAATCTACTGGAATTGCAACTGTTTTCATTTATGTAATTATATTTTTAAATACACCTGGTTTCTATTCAATAATAAGAAAAGAAATATATATAATAATTAAATTTGATGAAAAGGCAATATTAATAAATATATCTCCAATATGAGAATATTTTTAGATCACTGAGTTCTTCTAATTAAAAGTAAGTTTTTATTGGGATAACAGAATAATATAGCATAATATCTCAGATCTAACTTAATGCCCATAATTCATATTAAAATATAGCATCTGTTAATCTTTTATTTATCCACTATTAAAATATTGCCGTAGTATCTATGTGATAGTATGTTAGTTTGGGAAAATAATCTCCGTGATTTATCTTTTTTTATCATCATCAAGGAACTGACAATGAAAATCGTTGAAAGCGAGTGTGATTATTTTTTTTACAGGGGGAAAATGATAACATGGTTGACCACCTGATATAGATAACATGGTTGACCACTGCAAAAGATTGGAATCCACCAATCTAGTAGCCCCTATTGATATATCTCACGGTCATTGTGAGGGAGATAAATCACGGAGGGTTTATGAGTCTTGACGTGGTGGCCAAAACATGTAGGGATTATCTGAATCCAAAAAAGAGCTTTAGACCTCCTTCGGAATCGATCTTTGTCTTATCCGTAAATTCCACCGTATCTTAACCACCATGTCAACCCGTGGGAACGATGATAACATGGTTTACCAAGTTGAAATAAATGGTTGGCAATGTTAGAGATGTTTATGTGATCAAATTATTTCATTTATGCTAGCATTTACCTTTTTTTTTTCTTTTAATAAAGGTTAGATTTGATAAAGGACTTTAAGGTCGTGTTATAGTAATCTATTAACTATTCAAATTTTTATTAAGATAATGATATAACTTGCAACATTTAATGAATGACACTGTTGGTTAGTTTGGAAATTACACGTAAAAGGTGAGAAAAAAAAGGGACGATTCGATCCAAAATAATTAGAAGTAGCTTCAGCGAACGATTCTAAAACCTTTTTTTAATCTAAAATATGATTGTTTAATTCCTGAATCAGAAAAGAATACAAAAGTAACTTTATTCAGGAGTTTTTTTTTTTTAATGATGGCGCAATTGTTTTATAGAAAATAGAAGTGATTAAAGATCTCTCTGACGCAAAATTATATTTTGAGTGGAGCATAATTTATATGGAGAGAAGTAACCCTTGATTAATATGCAATGTCATTTTACACACTTAAATGGCTAACCTCCCAAAATTTGAATACCTGTAACTCGAAAGCTTCGAGTTCCTGCCAGTCTATCCACACAGAAATGAACAAGGTGGAAAGAAAAATATGTTCTGTGGTTCTGCTCTGGGCAAGCAGATAAGCAATCTGGTCCATCATCCACAGTCGAAGAACACGGCAGTAATACAAAATTTGAGGCCTTAGATTATGGCTCTCAAAAAGATCGTTTACTTTTTCAGATAAAATTAGACTTCAGGCCCTGAGGCAAATAAGTTGATTAGACCTCTACATACTCGTACAGATACTTGACATGCTTGAAGAATCTCCCCATCCACGTTCCACACACTTTCATTGTGAGGTGAAACAAAGGTAAAGGCAGGGGTCTACAAAGAAAGCAAATATTCGATAGAGAATCCTGAAAAGAAAAAAAAAAAAAAAAACAAGCGGGAAAAAGTAATAACAACCCATGCATACCTTATGATGTTCTACAAATTTGAAGTCGAAAGGATTAGAACCCCTTTGAAGTTTTAACAGATGCCTGCAGTAAACAATTCATCCGGTCAGCATGATCTTATATAACCAAATCCAAAATAAGTCATGAACTAGTTTATGAAATCAAATGCATTTGGATTTGATGACTGAACAACTGGGAAGAACAATTCTATATGAAGAAAATAAGAAACTTCTTCAAGAATCTAACTAATAAAGGACAGTCCGATGTACGAAACTTCCGCAATGCGGGTTCCAGAGAATAATCGATTATACGCATCTTATCTTGTTTTATAAGAGGTGCTTTATAAGAGGTTATTTTCAGAACTCAAATCTGTGATCTCTAGATCACAAGACAACAACTTTACCGTTGCACCGAGACTCTTCTTCAAAGATACCAAGACAGTAAAAATGGACCTCTAGCTAATGGACGCAGTAATTGTAGCAGCCATGAATGGATGGTACACAGGCGCTAGTCATGGTTGCCTGGCAGTTCTTGTCGATGATGATAAATGCTGTAAAGTAAATCAACACTGATATAATATTGTCTAGCTACTCAAAAAATATAATGGAATGTATGTTGCATTACAATTACTTAAATGCAAACAATAAGCAAATCCAAATTGTATTTCTACAAGTCGGTGTGCCACTGATCGAGCATCATCTATAATTGTCAATTAATTTGGAGTATAAGCAAACAGTGAGAAGCCTGTTTTTTCTTATTTCAGTTTGTATAAAATTCCAGAGAAAAGAAACGGGAAGGAAACATGAAGTTCAGTCCTGCTTAATTAAAAGAGATTATAGAAGGCAAAAGAAATATAAAATAAAAAAGAAGATAAAGGGAGAACTAGCCTCCATAGCTAGAGAAGAGGCCATCAATCCATTGGTTCCCAGAGAAACCCCACAAAAGAGGATAAACCAAACAGGATCAACTCAAATATCATTCATGGATTATCTAAAGATATTACTACTGTTAGATTTTACAGCCACTACATCTTTTGTGAACTTGATCCATTTGAACTCAACTACCTATTTGGGCCAAGTCAAATATTGAATATACCTTAGGATTATATAGTAGAAAAGGAACACCCAAACGACAAAAAGTTGTGAATCTACAAACAAATTCTTAAAAAATTAGAAGTTTTATATTTGGATCAAGATCTTCAGAATTTCTTCCACCCAGAGACACCTGAATAAAGGTGATGAATGATGTATAGCTAGGGAAAACAAAGCTCAGCTTGCGTACAAAGCAAATGCAAGATCTTCAGCTTGTTACCCAAGGTTGAGTTGTAGAACTATCAACACTGAAACCAAAATGATCTGATATCACACTCCAAAAATAAATCCAATCTCTATATTGCCAAAGGCAAATCTACAAAAAAACTCTAGAACTGGACATTTGAAAAGTGATAAGCATGCGTATTATATATTTATTGGGCCACAAATAAAAATGAAATTTTGGCAAAAAGGATTGTCAGGAATATGAAAGAATTATAGGTGCCTTGTTCTACTGGTTCAAGAAACTCATGTATTATATTGATCAAAACAAGGGATCCCTATCCGCAACTATTCAGTATCCCCCCCAAAAGAAAATTAAGCCATCTAAGGGTAAAATCTGTGTCAATACCTTATCATCTGATCGAATAATGTGATCATCAGATTAGAACACAAGAAAATTGGGTACCCTCTAGGAGGTGGAATCACCTCTCACTTCCATCAAATAAGGTGTTTGACGAACCTTACTGGTCCCAAGCTCTCCTATTTTTCCTCTCATTTTATACACTCTTTTAGTTAGTTGAAGCTTCTTTACTTTGCTTTAGCCAGTAAATAACCTCATGAACAACAAAGAATCTGAGAATAAAGTGTTGCGATAGGCTTAAAATAATATGCATAATAAGGGAAGAAAAAAGTAAAAAAAGTACTATGAAGATTTTGTTAAGAGACATAATTTGGCTGAAAGTTTATATGCTGAAGTTTGTGGAGCAGCAAAATGAAATTAAGCAAATGGTCAATTAAACTATCAACAAGAAATTATATGAACATTTAAATAATTGCCAGACTATTCAGTTATGCACTCCAAAATAAACACTTTGTGACATGTATTAGTATTAACTATTTGGAATTGACTACTTAAATATTATCTCCCCATTATATTTCTATATTCTATGCAGCTATATCATTAATAATGTTCAAATCTCTTAAATCATTCTATTAAATTCTAAATAGAAATTCCTTTTCATCAATTAGTTACATCTTAAACTCTATATGACTCAACTTATCAAACTATATAATCCAATAGTTGTATTTGAATATTATTAATATCATATTCACCTATTTTCTATTATTTTATCATAACGGAAGCCACCCCTAAATGTTAAAATCCCACATCCTTTTTCATGTTGTTTCCAAACTACCCAACATTCTGATCTATTAAACATTACAAGTCATGTCATTGTCTTAAAAATTGGGTTAATAGATTAATATAACACAACTTTCTAACGCTCTCAAATTCAGCATAACGTCCATAATGTGTCAAAATCTAGAACTATTAATTTTTCATCCATCCATTGTTAAAACATCAATGTGACATCCATGTGACGTTATGCCAACTTACCAAAATACGATGTGGATGCTTAGCATGGATAAATGACTCAATCGTATACCAGTGCAACAACCTTTTTCATCACTATCAATCATCATCATTAATCCATACTCGCATAACATAATGGATGTTACATACTTACATCAACATTTTATCAGTGAATTGACAACAAGTTAACAGGTGCTAGATTTTAACACGAATTATGGATGTTATACTAGAATTTTAAAACAAAATAAAAGGATTTACTATAAAACCTCAATAGGTGTGCTATTTCAATCTATTAAATGTATAAAATTTTCCTTTTAATCAGATTGACACGCCATCATCATTGCAAAAGTTCCTTTTCCAACAACTCACTCTTCATCCTATTAAAGATATCTTTATTAATATAGTCTTTCGGTTAAATGCCCATAGGAATTTCATGCCCATTTAATTTAATTATTCTATACATTCCTTTTCATATTATTGAAGAAACTTGGTATATTTACGAAGATGTGGCATTGATAATGCTAGAGTAGTTATTCGATCTACCCAGAGTCAAACGCTAGATCTAGAATAAGAAGCTTTGTTACAAGAGAGAAAAATCAAATATTGCTATTGCAGAATGATAATCTGGAATTTGTGATAACAAAGGGTCAAAAAGATGCTTTGTGTTGATGAATGGAGAAACAGAGGTAGTTCCAACAATGCACACTCTAATTCTAAGTGTGATTACACTTAAGTTCACATTAATCAACCCAAAGATCATGCAAATAGGCTTCAGTACTGTGGAGCTCCTCAAAGTGCCATAAAAGATAATATATTGTTTCCTAGTATTGATATGATTTGTAAAAGTTAGGAATGAGTAATTCTTTTTGGATATTACACTTACCTAACTCATCATAATATGTGTTTCTGTTTTGATATTGACATTACACGCACAAACTACATTTAGGGTTGTTTAAATTCACAAGTACTAACATACTATTTGTTAGAAATAATAGGATTTAATTGCCAAGTATTTAGGAAAAATAATTTTAAATTACCGAATCTTTGTTTTAGCTAGTCTTTAGGAGGAAAAGTTATTTTTTATTCCTAGAGTTATAATGCTCTGGTGATATAAAAAAGGACAACCCAGTGCATGAAGCTCCTGTCATGCAGGGTCTCGGAAAATAGTCTATTGTACGCATAGACTATTTTCAGGACTCGAACCCATGACCTCTAGGTCACAAGACATCGACTTTACCATTGCGTTAAAGCTCCCCTTCATAATGCTATGGTGATATGCACAACTTAAATTAAAAAGGCCAGTTCGGTGTACGAAGCTCCCACCAATATAGAGTCTCAAGGAATAATCTATTATATACAATCTTATCTTATTTTAAAAGAGGTTATTTCCGTGACTCGAACCTATGATTTCCAAGTTATATGGTAGCAACTTTACCGTTGTGCTAAGGCTTCCCTTCATGCACAACTTAAATTAGAAATATTTAAAAAAAGAGAGAGAAAGAAAAGATAGAGTTTTTAAAAATGGGTTAATTAAAAGTTCTCTTTATCGTGAAGGATGGCTTTTCTCCACCTTTACTGCAAGGGCAACAAAAATAACTATTACCACTGTTAAATAGGAGCGATTCCAAACTTTCTCAAGAACTTCAATTCATCAAATTTTGCTACAACTACCTAAACTTTCTATATTTGTTTAGCGGTAAAATCCAATGCTCCTTGGCTACTTACTTTTTGTGCACCTTCACATATAACAAATAATCACCAATTATTCATCCAATTTTCCACCTCTCTATTGTTAACGGTTCACACCAGTGTTTAAAATCTCGATCTATGTCGAGCGATACGAGTGGAATTTATCGTTCCGCTAGTTGCTTGACATCGGTAGAGGTGGTATCGGTGGTCGTGGGGCCTCGCGTAGCCTTCACGACCTAGCGCAGGGCCACGGTGGCCTCTGTGGGGGCCACAACAATGTATTGTGGCCTCGCGTGATCGCCTTGGCGGCGCGAACTCCTCGTGGGCCTCCACAGGGTCATCGCGATGGCATCACTGGCCTCCATGGGGCGCATGACGGCTGCCGCTACGGACTTTCATGGGGCGCATGAGGCGCCGACAGGAGGCCTCTGCGGCCATGCACGAGAACTTTGAACTTAGGACTTAATAATCAACTCCTCAAACTATAGTTAGGATAAAATAAATAAAATCAATTAAAATTTAATAAAATTATCTTATTAATTCAAAAATATTTCATAAATTATTTTATTAATTATTTTATTAATTATATATTATGAATAATATTTTTATTATTATTAAAATTTATTTTATTTTTAAAATCCTATTTAAATTAATTTTACTATTATAATTATTTTTTGATATTTTTTCTTTCCATAATTATTTTGTTTATTTTTAATATTTAAGTTGAAATTTTTATTTTTAATTTATATATTTTATATTTAAAAATTATTGAAATTTATCGATATGGCAAGATACGATATCGAAACCGTATCATTCCGATAGTATATCGAAACTTTGATACGGGTCAAAATTTTAAACCTCGGTTCACACATACCCGTCAAAGCTTTGACAAGGTTCCTTAAGTAACATCTCTAGGATTAATAGTCTATATTCTAAAATTTCCATGAATTTATTATTCACTAGTTCTTTTACCAAATCCTAACTATTTGAACAACTTTTATCAATATTCCACCCTCCTTAACTAAGCTTCAATATGAAGCATCTAAGTTAGGTACTTGGGTAAGTATCATCATGCATCATTTCCTTTTAGTACTCACAAAACTTAATATTCACTTTTTAGTCTTGTCCATTCTAACATATGGGGATCCAAGTTCTATATCTAGCAATTACCGATTTTATTATTTTTAACCATGATTGCATAAGTATGACATTACTTTCTTACAACTCAATATGAGGCTCTTGATAATTTAAAAAAAAAATAGTCCGGTGCACGAAGCTCTCGGTAATGTAGAATCTTAGGGAAAGGTCTATTGTATGCAAACTTACTCTGTTTTGCAAGAGGTTCGAATCCATGACCTCTAGATCACATGAGAACAATTTTACCGTTGCGTTAAGGCTCCTCTTCAATCTGAAGCTCTTGATATATTAAACAAAAACTACGAAATATAAACATGACTCTCTACTTCTAAAAAAAAAAAAACCGAGTATAAATTTACCAAACCAAAGCATATCAAGCTTTAATCTTTTGTATGCTTCACAATGCATACTTCACCAAACCACTTGTGCTTATACATCTCAACAAAATGGAATTCCTAAATGTAAGGATTGACATTGCATGCACCATATTGTCTTATGTGTATGTCAAGCAATATCAGGGAGAGACGACCCAACTCATGTCATCTAATCATCTACCTTCATTTTGTAATTAACAACGGAACCCTTCTCATGTTTTTGTTCTAACCAAATTGTGAGGTTTTTACCATTAGAAGTTTTGGTTGTTTACATTTTTTTCATCTTCTAGAATGTGGACATGATAAACTTTGCCCAAAAGCTAATATGTATCTTTCATATATAAAGAAGGCTATAGATGTTTAACCAAATATCTCATTACTTACTATATTTTTGTCAATGAAACTTTATTCTAAAACCATTCTATATCTTTTAAATTCTTCAACATCATTTTGTGAAACCATACCACAATGACCACCAACCATATTCACAACCCATCAAAACCATTCAACAAACTCGTCCATTACAAGCATATCGACAACATGTGGAGGCATCCTCATATTCTCAACCTATATTAACAACTTCACTAGCAGATCACAGATCCACCGCCAAAAATTGACTTAACTATTTCCCAGTAGAAACGTAAACATACTACCATACTTCATTTTTCATGCATTTGTCATGCCCTTAACATTGTGAAAATTGCCAAGTCATATCATGAAGCTCTTAGCGACCAACATTGGAAACAAGGAATGGATGAGATGTTTGTTTTTCTGTCACAAAGGACATAGGAAGTTGTCCATCCTCCTGTTGCTCACATTATATCTTGTTGATGGGTATTCACAATCAATATCTACCTAATTTTTAGATCGAATGCTATAAATCAATACCAATTGCTAGGGGATACACAAACACATGTAGATTACTTTTAGATATTCTCAGCTATAGCTTGTCTTCGCTCACAGTTTGTATACTATGTTTCTGTTGATCAATCAAGGTTAGCAAATGTTTTAGATGAGTGTCAAAAGTTTCTTTCTCGATGATGACCTTCTGAAAAAGTATATATGGAGTAACCCACAAGTTATGTTACTCATAGGAGATTAAAGTATGTAGGCTAAAAAAGACAATTTAATGTGGTAGAAAAGTTCTACCAAGAAGATATGCAACTTGGACTCAAGCATAGCAAAATAGACCACTCAATTTTTGTTTAACGCAACAACACTTCTATTCTAATTTTGATTATGTTGGTGACATATTTATAACAAGAAATGATGTAGAAGGTATGATAGAAGTCAAAACTCCCTTGAAAAATAAAAACGTTATTAAAGATTTGGGGTGACTATGCTACTTTTTTGGAGTCAAAATTGCTTATATAGCTCTGAAGAAATATCATCGTCCCAAAGAAAATAAGTGATGATCTCTTACAAGAAATTAAAATGTTTATGCTTAATCCTACAAAAACTTCAATTATCCAAATCATAATCTTCGGTCAAAAAATAATAACTTTGAAGACCCTTTTCGTTTCAATTATCCAAAATCATAATCTATGGAAAATAATAAATTTGAAGACCTTTCCTGTTTCAATTATCCAAAATCATAATCTGGCAAAGAAAATAATAACTTTGGAGATCCTTCCTGTTATTGAAGACTAGTAGTGGGTAAAATCATTTATCTCATACTTAATAAAACATATCCTTTGCAATTGGAGTTGCATGTCAATTCATGCATCACCCTGAAAAGTGTCATTGGGAGGTAATTTTAAGAAAATTTCAATATAGCAACGCATCAAGAAAGTACTTGCTATACAAGAAGCACGAACACCTAAATGTTAATTGTGTCTTAGTTGTTAATTATGCTAGATTAAAAATTAATAGAAGACCAATCTTAAAATTCTGCACATATATTGGAGGCAATTTTTTAACTTTGAAAAGCAAAATGTGGCAGTGCAATCTAGTGTTAAAGTAGAGTGCAGAACAATGGCACGTGCAACCTGAGA
Source organism: Wurfbainia villosa (assembly GCA_025175895.1). Classification (NCBI taxonomy): domain Eukaryota; kingdom Viridiplantae; phylum Streptophyta; class Magnoliopsida; order Zingiberales; family Zingiberaceae; genus Wurfbainia; species Wurfbainia villosa. The sequence goes on from CM046003.1 coordinate 94,777,561, forward strand.
TGGTGCAGGCAAATCCTTTTTTGAAAGCCTTATCTTCAGCATCATTGGATCAATGAATATGTATTGTGACAATCAGGTCACTATCAACATGGCAAATAATTCAATATTTCAAAAGCACACAAAACACATCAAAATTGATTGTCAGTTCATATAGCACACCACACACTTCTTTCAATGAACCCAACAAACATTTTATCCAAACCTCTTTATACTACTAAATTTTTATCTTTATGTGACAAGGGGTGCATAACTCTGCCCATGATAAGTTAATCTTGTCGTGGCCGGTCTCAAGCCCGGATAAAGGAGGAGGGTTGCGTTAGGTTGCCAACCAACATTAAACTAAGGTAAATATTCAATGAATGGATCAATCAAACTATTGTGCTAATACTAGATTGTTCTTCGGAAGAAACGCGTTACAGAGTCTGACTGTAACGTCTCGGCAATGACTGCTACATTTCTAGAACTCTAGAACTCGGGTGTAGTGAAAAATATGTAAGAGTTCGTGTTGCAGGGTCCGACTGCAACGTATCGACAAGGACCGCTACATCTCCATGAGAACTTGAGTGTAGTGTTAAATAAGTAAGAATTCTCACACCATAGATTGGGTAAAAACAAATATTATAGAAAAACTAATAGTTTAAGATTTGAGACATGGAATATAGGAACCCTCACTGGTAAAACAATGGAGATAGTAGATACGATGATTAGGAGAAAAATTAATATTGTATGTGTACAAGAGACAAAATGGGTACGTGAGAAGGTAAAGATGATAAAGAACTTGAGTTTTAAGTTATGGTATACAGGAAAGAGTAAAACAAAAAATGGAGTGAGTATTATTGTAGATAGTTCGTTAAAGGATGAAGTTGGAGTAATTAGAAAGGGGATAGAATTATAGCTCTCAAAATAGTAGTGGAGAAAAAAACTATGAACGTAATTAGTGTATATGCACCTCAAATAGGATTAGATGAAAATACTAAATTAAGATTTTGGGATGACTTGGATGAAGTATTACAAAATATTCCGTCAAATGAGATGATTTTAATAGGAGGCGATTTAAATGAGCATGTCAGAGTGAAAAATGACGAATATGAGAGAGTCCATGGGGATTATGGGTTTGGAACAATAAATGAAGAAGGTAAAACTATATTGGATTTTGCAATACCATATGATCTTATACTAGCTAATATATTTTTTAAGAAAAGAGAAGAATACTTGGTCACGTTCAAAAGTGGAAATAATAAATCACAAATTGACTTTCTTATGGTTAGGAAGAAAGATAGAAAGATTTGTAAAGATTGTAAGATCATCTCTGGAGAAAGTTTAACTACTCAACATAGGTTAGTAGTATTGGATATATGCCTCAAACATAATATTAATAGAAGAAAAATATATATGATTCCTAGAATTAAGTAGTGGAAGTTAAAGGATGAAAAACTAAATATATTCAAAGAGAAGGTAGGAGTACATGTATTATATGAAATATATAGTAACCCTAATACGACATTTGATAAGATGATATCAAAGTTGAAAATAGTAGCCAAGAGTGTACTCGGTGAGTCAAAGGGATATGCACCACCAAGTAAAGAATCTTAGTGGTAGAATGAGAAAGTGCAAGAGAAAGTCAAGGAAAAACGAACGACATATAAGAAATTATATATTTGTAAAAATGAGGAAAATTTGAAAAAATATACAATAGCCAAGAAAGAAGCTAAGAAAGCAGTGAATGAAGCTAAGATTGAAACTTTTGAACGGTTATATCGAAAATTAGATACAAAAGAAGGGGAAAGAGACATTTATAGAATAGCTAAAGTGAGAGAGAAGAAGACAAAATATCTTAATCAAATAAGATGTATTAAAGAAGAATGCAATAGGGTACTAGTAAATGATGAAGAAATAAAAGAACGGTGGAAGAGATATTTTCATCAACTTTTTAATGAAGGTTTAGGAGACTAACTTAATTTAGATAATTTAACTAGGTCAGATGAGTATAAAAATTTAAATTTTTATCATAGAATTCAAATTTCAGAAGTAGAACAAGCTATAAATGAAATGCAAAATGGAAAAGCCGTTGGACCCGATGATATTCCGATAGAGGTATGGAAGTGTCTAGGGAAACAAGGTATTAAATGACTTACAAAATTATTTAACATGATATTGAAAACAAAAAGGATGCCTGATCAATAGAGGGTAAGTATCCTAATTCCCTTATATAAGAATAAGGGAGACATACAAACTTGTGAAAATTATAGAGGTATTAAACTAATGAGTCATACTATGAAACTTTGGGAAAGAGTAATAGAAAAAAGATTAAGGAATGAGACTACGGTTCTCGAAAATCAATTTGGATTCATGCCAGGAAGATTGACAATAGAAGTTATACATCTTCTCAGACAACTAATTGAAAAGTATAGAGAGCAAAAGTAGGATCTACACATGGTATTCATTGATTTATAAAAAACTTATGATAGAGTTTCAAAAGAAATTATATGGAGAATTTTAGAAAAAAAAGTGTTAGTGTAACATATATTGAACTAATTAAGGATATATATGAGGAAGTAACAATAAGAGTGAAGACTTCAGGCGGATTAACTGAAGCATTTCCAATAAAGATAGGGTTACATCAAGGATCAACTTTAAGTCCATATTTTTTTACACTAATCATAGACGAACTCACTAGACATATTCAAAACACAGTACCGTGGTGTATGTTGTTTGCAGATGATATTGTTTTGGTAGATGAGACACGTGAAGGAGTAAATGTTAAACTAGAATCTTGACGGGAAACACTAGAAGGGAAAGGTTTTAGGCTTAATAGAGTAAAGACAGAATATATAGAATTTAAGTTTAGCGATGTTAGATGTAATGAGACAAGTGTTAAGATAGGAGATGACGAGTTTTCTGGAACTAAGAGCTTTAAATATTTAGGATTATTTTTGCAAGATGATAGAGGGATTGAGAGAGATATCTTACATAGAATACAAGCAGAATGGTTGAAATGGAGGAAAGCGTCGGGTGTTTTATGTGATTGTAAAGTGCCTCTAAAACTTAAAGGGTAGTTCTACAAAACAGCGATTAGACCTGTTATGTTATATGACACTGAATGTCGGGCTACGACTCAAGCACATGGAGCAAAAGATGAGAATTGCAGAGATGAGGATGTTAAAGTGGATGTGCGGACATACGAGGATGAACAGAATAAGAAATGAGAGCATTAGAGAAAAAGTCGGTGTTGCATCTATTGAAGGAAAGCTCCGAGAGACACGTTTAAGGTGGTACAAACATGTACTTAGACGGCCAATAAATGCTCCAGTTAGGCATGTGAAACGATGACAAATATACAGATCAAACGAGGAAGAGGAAGACCAAAAAAGACTTGGTTAGCAACAATAAAACAAGATAAAATTTATTTAAATATAAATGATGATATAGTAGGGGATAGAGTCCAATGACATAGAAGGATCCATATAGCCGACCCCACCTAGTGGGATAAAGTTTTATTGTTGTTGACAAGGGGTGCATAATAGATACTACTCTCTAGCTTAAAGTGTTAGAAATAATAAATTTTAATTACTGAATATTTAGGAAGAATAGTTTAAAATAGCAAGGATTTGTTTTACTTAGTTCTTAGGAGAAATAGCTAGTTTTGATATTTGATTGCAATTCTTTTTATACAACAACAATAACAACTAAGCCTTATCCCATTAGGTGGGTCGGCTATATGGATCTTTCTATGCCATTGAACTCTATCCTCTACTATATCGTTATTTATATTTAAATAAATTTTATTTTGTTTTATCATTGTTAATCAAGTCTTCTTCGATCTTCCTTTTTCTCGTTTGATTTGCATATTTGTATTAGTTTCACATCACTATGTCCGTATCATCTTAAATGTATTTTCCAGAGTTTTCTCTCAATAGGTTCAATCCTAACTGTCACTCTATTGTGTTCATTTCTTAGCTTGTCCATCCTTAAATGGACACACATCCACCTTAACATTCTCATATCGTTGCAATTCCTTTTATGATATATAAAATAGAATATTATCTCAACCCTACAAATTCAATTAGGTAGTTTTGATAGCTAGTTTTGATATCTGATTGCAATTACTTTTATACAATAATAACTAAGCCTTATCCCATTAGGTGAGATCGGCTATATGGGTCCATCTACGTCATTGGACTCTATCTCCTACTACATCATTTATATTTAAATAAATTTTATCCTGTTTTATCATTGTTAATCAAGTCTTCTTTGATCTTCCTCTTTCTCGTTTGATTTGTACATTTGTAATAGTTTTACATCACCATGTCCGTATTATCTTAAATGTATTTTCCAAAGTTTTCTCTCAATAGGTGTAATCTTAACTGTTGCTCTAATGTGTTCATGTCTTATCTTGTCCACCCTCATATGTCCACACATCCACCTTAACATCCTTGTATCGTTGCAATTCCTTTTATGATATATAAAATAGAATATTATCTTAACTCTACAAATTCAATCAGGTATTAGGGAGATTGGGTGAAAAATAAAAGTTAACAATGGTTTGGCTAGCATGCGTGGTTTCAAATGCGACTTCAGTCGACATGGGATAAACATCTTGTTTTGCTATAGCCAACTAGAACTAATGTTGTTTCAACACAAGACGAGATGCAACAAGGGCTTCTATTGCTTTGCAATATGGTGAGGGCTTCTTCTGCCTTTGAGTTGCATCTACTTCTGGCTATTAGAGACATGACACTTTATCCCACAAATACAGGTAACAAAAGCACCTCTTCTTATTTCTTTGAGACGTGAACAACAAGAATCACCTCCTTTTCCTTCTTAGAGAGGCAGCGATAACACCTTTTATTCAAGATGTGATGGGCAATGACAACTACAAAAAGGTCCTCATCTTCTTCCTTCCTCTAACTACATTTTCTGTTGCCACAACACCATTTTGGTACATCTTGAGCACCATTGGCACCATTTCAATACGCCTTCAAAGCCATCAACACCATCTCAGTTCAAGTGAGGATCAAAACCCATACATGGAATGACGCTTAAAACCTTGAGGCCAAGTAACCCGGTTCAGGTTGGGATGGTAGCAAAATTATTGGCACAAAATTTGTCATGATTGTACAAGACGTTAACATTGAGAAATATCATATTAGACAACTTAACTAAGGGAACTGGCATGGTCTCTTCGGTGACAATAGAAAAGCATTGTATGAAATATTCTTTCATGCCACTCCTATTAAAAAAGAAAGTTCTTCCCTATATATATATATATAATCTGCATGTTTATTCTCAACTCAGTCACTTGATTAAGATTCTGATCTATATTTAACCCTTTTTGTTTCACAAAAATATCCACTTGCCTCCATTTTTATTGAAAGTTCGAGAGTTCTTGGTTATTTTGTGTCCAAAAATATATATTCAGTGATTTTGAAGGAAAAAAAATTGATCGAAACTAGAGTTTATTTAAAAGACCATTCCATACCAATCAACATGGTCAAAACATATCCTTCTGCTAGCTATTGACATGATGAATGGGTCTGAACAAGAAGTCTGCGGAGAACCAGAGACTCACTGATATAGGATTGCCAACTGCTGTGTGGATTGAGATGAGGCATAGCAACACGACAGATGAGGATCCATGATGAGGCAAGACCCATATTTTGGTGAGCCAACTACCTTTTCCATGGGGCTAGGAGAAATGAACATTCCACAGTGAAGCACAGGTGAGGATTCCATGATGAGGCAAGACCCATATTTTGGTAAACAAGAGGCTCCTGCTTCAACTTCTTCCACCAACTAAGTTGAGATGACAATTGACTTACCCAGGCTACTTTCTTTGTCGATAGCTCCTCCTATATTCTCCATTTCTCCCTGCTAATCAGTATCATAGACACCGTGTGTAGGCACACCAGCATACACATGCATGATATTTTTACGACTGGGACCCATATCACAACTCAAAAAGATATTTTAAACCTTGGGAACTAGAAACAACAATTATGGATTGAATTAAAAAAAATCAAAAGTATGAAGTCTAAGTACAGCCTAGATTTGGGATCAAGATTTGGATCTAAACTACAAAACTGAATTATACAAATTGGAAGTTTCACCTGGCAGTTAATTAGAGATTTGATTTTATTCAGTCAATTGCACCATAAATATAGTTATTGCTTGGTACCTTGGCTGTTCCATAAGGAAAACCAAAATTTTGCTACTTAGAATTGATTGTATAGACAAAAAAAACTGTTGTTCAGATAGTTTTAAGATAGAAAAGAGACAGGTGGCATTAAACCAGTTTGCCAGACAGTGGGGCAATCTTTATCTAAAAATAAGATTTCAGCAGTAAGAAATAAAGGAAAAAACTGTTCAACTTACCACAAATAAAAGGGTCGAGGACAATCTTTTATAAGTATAAGATGAAGAAAACCGTCGGCAAGGTGTGCTTCAGCTACCAATCCTTCAGGGGCTCTTTCATTTCTGCATGAAATGACAGCAGCACCCACACTAAGGAAACGCCCCCTATATTGTAGCCACCTTGAATCCTGGGAACTAATGTTGATAATGTCTACATCTGCAGAATCATTAGTATCATTGCAGATGTTGCAGTTTGCTCGGCAAACTACCTTCTTCAAGTCTCCAGGAAAGCGTTCTGAAGTTTGTATCACGTTTTTATTAACATCTTCCTCGGTCTTCAGAAATTTAATCTCTGCTTCATAAGATCTTGAGCAAGAAAAAATCACAATGGTCAAATAGTTCTGTGTATGACTGGAAACAAGACAAACTACCAGTTCTATGTTGTAAGGAACCTGTGCTTCAGGAAAGCCATAGTTCCAGCATAATCATAGCGCTTAGGACCCATCCAACGATAGCCTTCACTCCCCTTGATGACATCACCATAAAAGCCATATCTGGCAATAACTAAATACTCAAGAGGAGCCTTATTTGGTTGCACATAAGTGAAAGAAATTGAATAGGTCAATGGCTCAAGATAACTGGTTTTCAGAAGCATATTAGACATTTCTGTTCCAGTAAATTTCATAAAATAGTTAAAAACCCAATAAATTCCACTTCGTTTCAAGTCTAGAAAGCATGTGGAGGTAAGATCTTTCTCTCGTCCACCAGATCAGAGAAAACAAAGAGTCAAGGAAAATAAGAAATGAAATAGGATCAAGGCACTAAATTTTTCTCAATACGCATCTGCTCATGTTACAGAAACAAATAAGCAATCAATAACTATTATGATCAGACATCAATTTATTGGCATCCAATGAAATATTTAGATTAGGCATGGCAAATGGGGTTTTGACAACTTAACCAATTTTAGCAACTTATCAGGCCATTGTAGTATGCATGTCTACAATGACATACAAATATATGAAAGTTTGCTATTAATATTTTTTCCTATACTACCTAAATGTCATTACTCAAGAACAATGATGAAAATAATATCAATTTTACCAAGCAACATGCTCTACACCAGTCCCTTTCCTACAATCCCACAAGTATTCAAAATAGGACATATGCATACACAACAAGATAACTAGAAAACACAATATAGAAAGGGATAAGATAGGATAAACACTACCGGTTCAGCTACATGTTAAGCAAAATACTTAATCTCAAAATAAAATCACATCTTTATGGAAGAGGGGTTACTGCAGGGTTGACATCCATGTGCTAAAGAAAACTTTGGCCTAAATTTGATCCACACATTGCTATCTTGCTTGAACAACCACCATTGATTTTAAAAAACATGTGAGAGGAGGTTGATTACGGATATCAAATATTAAACAATTTAAACCCAAACTGAGAGTCCGTGTTAATGGGTAAATCCAAGCCAACCAAACCTGGTGGGTTTAAGCTAAATTGTGTTGAGATCAGCAAATCAGCCTACCAAATGCAACCAGTACCAAACCTAACAATAATGCTGGGCATCCTAATCACATATCATTTCTAGTCTGTTCATCACAAGGTCTACCAAAGTACCAGCGCATTTTATTGTCAGAGTATATGAGTGCATGAGAAGTTGTAGTTGGAACTCTCTCAGCATGACAGCTTCAACATCCTAATTCATGAAGGTATTCATTTAATGAAGTAAGAAAACAAGACGTTCAATAAGCTCATGCAAGAAAAACGAATCCAAATTTTATAATCTAGGATGATTAGCCACTACATCATAACCTAACTTAGGTATAGGAGTTATGCAAAAGCATTGAAAGCAAGAACTAAAGACTATTATCTACTGTGCTTCTTACAATAAGATCTGCATCAATGTACTTGGAAACAATTGGAAAAAGAGGAAATAATTTAACATTTTTTCTCCAAATACATTATACAGTTAGTTTTGCCTCCAAAAAGTTTCAAACATTGTGTGTTCTGCAATTTTTTTGCATAGTTGCACATGAAAAAAAAAAGTGGGTTGAATTACCCTGCAAAAGAAGCTGCATAGTGCACAGAAGGCACCTCTTTAGAAGAAGGGCTAGTTTTCCAACGGACCACCTGAGCTATATCAAGTGACATCCTCTTGCCAAGGATGATTTGCAAGGCAGATGTGACAGGATCTCGTGTACCTGTTGTACTGCAAAACTGGGATTACCTAATTGTGAAAACAAAGCCAAATGCCAAGGAATAACAACAAGCACTGGCAAGCACACACTACTCACAGACTTAGTGCCTTTTGATCACAGGAAAGTATAATAGAAGCATAGAATAATCAAGCTTTTTCTCCACAAGACAATCCTATGCTTAGTAAAATCTCAAGCAAAGTAGTAGTATCTATTATTGTGTAATTCAGAATACCTAACTTACATGAAAGAAGCCTTATTTATAGACAAGATTAGGACTTATTCAAAAGAATAAATCAAACCCTATCCTAGGAATAAATCAAAAATTCTATCCTAAGTAATAATTATTCCTAATAATATTTAGGGATAACAATTATCCCTAATCATATCTACAATATTCTAACACTCCCCCTCAAGCTGAAGAATATAAATTATATGCACCCAGCTTGTTACATATGTAGTCAATTCGGGGACCTCTCAGTGACTTAGTAAATATATCTGCTAGCTGATCATGTGAGTTAACAAAACTAGTAGATATTTCTCCAGATATGACTTTCTCTCTGACAAAGTGACAGTCAACTTCTATATGCTTTGTCCTCTCATGAAAAACTGGATTTGAGGCGATATGCATGGCGGTATGGTTATCACATATAAGTGATATTTGTGTAACGTCTCCAAATTTTAGCTCCTGAAGCAACTGTTTGAGCCATATAAGTTCTTGACTGGCTATGGCCATAGCTCGATACTCTGCCTCTGCACTGGATCTTGCCAGACATTACCTTTTGCTTTTCGAACAAGATTATCTCAAGCAAATATACAAAAACCAGTAGATCTCCTATCGATGGGAGATCTGCCCGATCTGCATCGAATATCCTATAACTCGAGTATGTCCTTTGTCTTTCATCTGAGACCCTTTCTGGGCGCCTCGATATATCGAGCAATGTGAATCACCATCGATGTTCTTTACGGAGAGTTGGAAAGCGACTTACTACACTTCTGCAAATGAGATATACGGGCGATGAGTAATGATGAGGTAACTTAGTCTTCCTCTTGTCGCTGTATCGTTCGAGGATCTAGTAGAGCTCCTTGATTTGGTAGGAGCTTGACATTAGGATTAATAGGGTTGTCATTGTCTTTGAGTTTAACATTCTGTTTCTTCTAGAATATCCATTGCATACTTCCTTTGAGATATAATGATCCCATTTACGGGTGTCTTTACTTATTCCCAAGTATTTAAGTCTGTAGAGATCCTTTGTGCGGAAATGTTTGAAAAGATGTTGTTTCACATGTGAGATCAGAGATGATCACTACCTGTGATGACAATATCATCGACATAAACCACTAGGTAGATGCATGGCGATAAAAAAGAATGATCGCCTCGCTCAAGTCATCTGCATTGTTGAATTCTGATATCTTAAATCTAGAACCATGCTCTGGGTGTTGCTTGAGACCGTATAAAGACTTTCATGGCGGCACTGAGACCGAAGACTCCCACGGCAAAAAACGGAGGTTGCTCGATGTAGACTTCCTCGGCGGATCACCATGTAAGAAGCGCATTCTTAATGTCTAGCGATAAAGAGACCGGTGTTGAATCGCGTGATGGACATGAGTAAGCGTATAGAGGGACATCTTTGCAGCGGGAGAAGCGTGTCTCCGAATCGATCAGAAGATCGAGTATAACCTTTTAGCACGAGGCGAGCCTTAAGCCGTCAGCCGTTCGTCTGGACGACCTTCCGTATATACCCATCGACGACCAACAATGGCTTTCTGGTGGTAGAGGCGAGATCCCAAGTCCCCTGACTCTGTAAAGCGGATCGTTTAAATCTAACATGCTTTGTTTCCATCTGGATGGGCAAATGCATCTCTGCGAGTCTTTGGAAGAAAGAGCGAGCGAAGAGGAAAGCAAGAATAATAGGAAGGAGAAAGGCGATGGTAACTCGAAGAAACATAATGTGGAGAAGGATTACGAGTGGAGCGTATACCTTTTCGAGAAGAGCGATGGGAATATCAGTTGAGGAATCTTGGACCCGGAGGAGGGAGGAGCGGAGGATCGCTCGGAGATGATGATTCCGTAGTCGGTGTTAGCCGTAATAGCGAGCGAGCGAGGGCAGCGATAAACTGCTGAGGAGGAATTGGGGTGGGGTGATAGGAAACTTAGGAGGATCAGGTAATCTGAGGCGTAGAAGGATGAAACTCGGACGATGACTCTAAAGACCCGAAGAAAGGCTGAATCGAAGAGCGTGGACATCGGCGGAGATGAAATCTGAAGCGGAGTAGGGAATAACACTTATACCCTTTACGAGACCTTGGATGCGAGGAAAACACGTTTATCACGTAGAGAGAGTTTATCGATGCGGGATCGAAGGCGTAAGCGAAACATGTAGAACCAAAGACCCTAGGTGGTAAGGATGAAGGGCGCCGGATAAAATCGTGATGAGGTATTTGACCTGTAAAGTAGAGGAAGGCATGCGATTGATGAAATAACATGCGATGTCTTGCGTCACCCCAAGCGAAGAGGAGCGTGAGAGTGGAGGAGAAGAGTCAGGGTGGTCTCGAGAAGATGGCGATTCTTGCGTTCTGCGACTCCGTTCTGTTAGGGGTATGAGAATGAGACTTAGATGTAATATCTGTGAGATGCGAAAAGGTTTGAAATGGGTAGATAGATATTCCGTGCGTTATCACTCTGCGAGGATCGAAGAGGATACAATGTGTTTTGACTTCATTAAAAAGATTGAAAAATAGAAAACAATTGGAGCGATCTTTCATCGGATATAACCAAATCTGGGAAAAATCGTCTGAAAATATGAAAATATCGTGACCCCGATGTAGAAGTAACACGACTCGGACCTCGAATATCGAGAATGAACTAAAGCGAGGAGATGTGGCGGACTTATAATGCGAGGGAAAATGAACTACGTCATATGCTTACTGGCAGCGTGACTCATGAGATAAAGACTACAAGTGAGACAGGACTAGGATGTAATTGTTTTAACTTATCGAGCGGGATGTCCCAGTGAGTGGATAACAAGTGGAATCTTTTGTGCCGACAATGAGAGTTTTGGTGAAGTTGATATAGACCGTGAGATTCGTCAGACTCATCCTCCCGTACTCGGTCCTATGATAAACGAAGATTTAGTGAATGAGATGACCTGATCGAGGCCAAAGTGGTGACTTATTGATAATAAATTAAAGGAGCTCAGGAACATAAAACATTACGAATGGGAAGAGATGGAGAAGAATGAGCAATACCAACACCTTGGGGTGAGTTTGAGAACCATTTGCCGTATGGTAAATAACGAAGTAGATAGTGAGGAAAAGAGATCTATTACGGTGATATGATCGGTGGCCCAGTCAAGTACCCGAGGACCGAAGAGCGAGATATGCGTGAAAGGAATTACGACTTATATGCAGCGTGAGAATTAGACTCTGTCGACCCTCGTGTACCATGAGAAAGTCGTCGTAGGAAGCGGTGGAGTTGGGTGGTATTGGTAGGCGGTGGAGTTAGGTGATGTCATTGTGAGAGGCGAAGGCGTGTGAACTACGAGCGATCTGGCGATCTGAGAGGTCGACCATGGAGACTCAGCGTTTATCGATCGTGTGTCTGGTCGGTGTGATGATTACACGAGGGCGTCCTTTGCCATTCTTCTGTGCGGTGGAGGTTTGTTGTTATTTCGAGACCGATCTTTGAAGAGTCAGTGGAGCGGAGGATGGTAATGTCGAGACTTTGGTAGGGACACGAAGGAGAGTCGCCGAGTAGAGTCCGTGGTTCTTATGGAGTGCCCGAGGATCGATCACGAACATGAGAGTAATCGTGGAGGACCGTATAATGCGAACGTAAAAAATTTCTTCCGATTTTGAGCTCTGCGATAGGAGTGGTGCGGTGGGGCGGTCGTTGAACTCGCGAAGGCTAGGCGATCCCGAATAAGTTGACATAGACTCCTTGATCGCGGGCATTAGAATGGTCGTGAGGTTATCCTGAGCTTGATAAGTCGTAGAAGTGTTTGTAAAAGTTGTTGAGCTTGTATCGAACATCCTTGCGGTCTTATGAGTTGGAATACATCCAGAAGAGATGGATGGATGGTGGCTCGGATAATGCAACCTGTTGAGCATCGACTTTTCTCCATGCAGACGATCGACCACTTGAATATCCTCTTGATTTGTGTAAGATACTTTTCGCCAACCACATCGACAAGCTCAATATAAGAGGCCCAAGAGGAGTAGTTCTTACCATCCAAGAACTCAGACGAGCGGTGCCATCACATGGTTGGTAAAATCAAACTCCGGCTAAGTGTTGAGGGTAGCCATGATGAATAAAGGGATGTTCAAAGGAAGTCCGGAAGAGTAGTGTCAGCGGCTCACGCTGGTCACGGAAACGGAGCCAAAAGAAGCGCTGTGAACTCGAGATGAAGCCCTGATTCACCGGGCCTCCGAAGCCGCGTGGAGAGATCAAAGTGAGGGCGAAGGAAGCCCTCGTCTCGAACTTCGAGGAGATCGTGAGCTCCCGAGGACGCAGAGGCCAAGGAGGTTAGTAGGAAGACGGTGAGAGTTTGGATTTGGCGAGGAAGATGGAACGGCAGAAGGCGCTGCGGTGGAAGTGGCAGCTCGCGACGGCAGGTCGAGGAAGAAAGGCTCGCCGGTGAAGACACGCTGATTTCCGGACGAGCAGCGCGAGGCGGGGAGACGGTACGTGAGCGGCGACGATTCCTTGGCCGTGGAGGCCGAAGCGTGCGGAGGAGGGGCGCGGCGCGCCGGTGGACGGCAGCGACGAGCGGTGGGTGGCGAGCGCCGGAGAAGAGGCGCCGGCGGTAGAGAAGTCGACGCCAAGAAACTGAGAGGAGAAGCACCGATCCTGCTGTCGACGCCAAGAAGCCGAGAGGCAGAAGCCAGAGGAGAAGAGCGCTCTCGTGAGAAGATGCTGCGTCGCGGGGAAAGAGATCGCGAGGAGAAGCGCGAACGGAACGCGAACAGAACGGAACGCGTAAGGCAAAACCCTAATGCTCTGATACCATATTATTGTGTAATTCAGAATACCTAACTTACATGAAAGAAGCCCTATTTATAGACAAGATTAGGGCTTATTCAAAAGAATAAATCAAACCCTATCCTAGGAATAAATCAAAAATTCTATCCTAAGTAATAATTATTCCTAATAATATTTAGGGATAACAATTATCCCTAATCATATCTATAATATTCTAACAGTATCTATGCCACCACAAGATTCTATACACAGCATGCACCTTTGTACCATGTTCCTAGTTACACTTTATATACATATTGGCAAAAGACCATTCAAAAGTTGGTTCATTTCCACACAAGTTCCAGGATTAGCATGCAAGCCATGTTATTTCGTTCAATTTGAACAAATTGAAATACAATTTTATTTGCCAAAGCTGGTATCACAGATGCAAAAAATTAACAGACAAGTTACACTTGGTTTCGATTATCAAAAGTTTGACTTCGCATTATTTCTTCACCTCGTATGTTTAGTTGCATCTACTTTTTTTATACTAGTTGGAAAGTTCATTCTGAGTAATTGGGTGTCATATTAGGTCTTCAGTAGGATCTTTGAGACATGATCTTGTCCAGACTTATCTGGTTGGAAGAAAGATTCCTGCTCTTATATTTTGCAAAAAGGAGAAATTAGGACCAATGTTTAAAATTTCGATCTGTGCTAAGATTTTGATCCGCAATCGGAATGATACGATTTCAATATTTTTCTATTATAAATTCGAATTCCGAATTTTTTATTTTAAATTTTATATATTTTCAGATAAAAATATAAATTTATATGTTATAATTACATTAGTTAATTAACAACTTATTTAATTAAATGATTATATTTTTTATTTAAAAATATATTAAAAAAATATTTTAATTGAAGTTCTGAATTCGAATATATATTACCGTTTGAATTTTTATTAAATTTATTCAGAATCCCACAAGCGAATAGTGATCGCAATTCCGCTGTTAATCATGAATTTGTCATGCGATCACGATTGTGAATTCGCCTTTGATCATTATCACGATCACAAATCCATAGTCGATCGCAATCATGATTTCGCTGCCAATCGCAATTCTATTGGGGAGGGGTTGGTTGCGGGGGCGCATGGAGAAAGATTCTTATCAGCTACATGTATATTTAATCCCATCAAATTCTCCTACTCAAGCAAATTGATGCTGAAAATAAAGACCAATCATACCTGACAACAATGGCATCAGTTGAACCAGCAGGAATTAATCCAAGTCTAAACCAATCATTGGGGAAAGAAACTTTGACAGCATCCACATCAGCGGGAAGACCTGGATGGAAAATAGAGGGAATGTTGTATTAAGAAGTAAGATTATTGACCACAATCTTGTAACAATATCAAGCTAAACATCAACTAACCTCTATCCTGTGACCCACCGTTGCTTGCTGCCATTCAAAATAGATCAGAGAACGTGTTAAGCCATTTATAGTTTTTATCCATTTGTCAATTAAAACATGTAGGTACATACTGATGGATCCTACAGCTGACAGAAGAGGTTCACAGTCATCGCTTCTACTTGAAGGTGTAGACAACATGTTAGTTGCACCATTACAAAGAGGCCTACTACACATGGTGTCATTTATCACACACTGAAAATTTTGATCCTTCTTGCATGCATTATTTATCTCCTCAGGCGAAGGAGGGTAAGGAGCATCATATCTTGAGGAAAGAAGCCCGTTCAAAACTTCATTAAATAGACCATCACCCCCCTGTCAAAAAACATATGGAAACATGTTAAGAAACGACTACAGTCCACCATTCAACTCCATTCACTAGAAATATTTATGTCAACTAAATTATTTCTATTACACTCAGAATTTACCTTAGTCTATTTGTCGTCATCGAATACATTTAAGTTTGGGGATTGGAAAAGAAAATTATATTGCAAAAATTGCAAAGGGATACTCCGCCCATGGTGAATAGACTTTGTCATAGTCAGTCCTAAGCTCGGATAAAGTCCCAAGCCCAAATAAAGGACAAAGGTTGTATTAAATTGTCAATCAATGTAAAACATACACAAATGTTATGTATGTATCATCAAACTATTATGTTAATACTAAGTTGTTCCTTGGAAGGAGCACGTTGCAGAATTCGACTAAAACGTCTCGACAAGAACTGCTACACTCTATGAGAACTTAGCATAATGCTAATTATACAAGATTTTTGAAACCGTAGGATGGACAACTTATATTATAGGAACGTATGCTGGCAAATAAATATAATGATTAAGAGAAGAATTAATATTTTGTATTTACAAAAGATAAAATAGATAGGAAAAAAAAACAAAGATGATGCAGAACATAGGTTTTAAGTTATGGTCCACGAGAACCAGTAAAATGAGAAATAGAGTAGATGTTATTGTAAATAGTTCATTAAGAGATGAAGTAGTAGGAATAGATAGAAAAGAAGATAGGATTATAGTTTAAGAGAGTAGCAACAAAAGAAATTATTAATGTAATTAACATATACACACCTCAAGTAGAATTAGATAAAGATACCAAATATAAGTTTTGAGAAGACCTAGATGAGATAATATAAAAAATTCCAACAAAAAAGATAATTTTAAATATGTAGAAGTAAAAAAATAAGGAATATAATAGGGTGCAAGGGACTATGATTTTGGAATAAGAAATGAAGAATAAAGTTATATTAAATTTCACAATAACATATAAACATATAATAACTAATAAATTTCCAAGAAGAGAGAAGAACACATTGATTCATTTAAAAGTGGGAACAGTATGGTTAAGAAGAATAAATTTTTTTATAAAGATTGGAAGGTCATTCCTAGAAAAACATAATCACCTAACATAGGTTAGTCGTTTTAGATATGAGCCTCAAACATAATATCAATAGAAGGAAAATATACATTGCTCCTACAATCAGGTGGTAGAAATTAATGAATTGGAAGCAAAATATCTTTAAAGAGAGGATAAGAGCATAGATATTAAGAGAAATATATGATGAATCAAATATGACATGAGATAAGATGATATCAAATTTGAAAATAGTGAGCAAGACTATATTCAATGAGTCAAGAGGATGGGCACTTCCAAATAGAGAATCTAGGTGGTGGAGTGAAAAGTATATGAAAAAGTAATGGAAAAACAAGTAATTTATAAGCTATTATACACTTATAAGAATAATATATATATATATATATATATATATATACACACGCGCGCGCACACACTAGCTAAGAAAGAAATCAAAAAAGTAGTGAGTGAAACCAAGCATCAGTAGCTTGATATAAAAAAAAAGGAAAAAGGGACATCTACATAATAGCTAAAGCAAGAGAGAGAAATAAATGATCTTACTTCAATAAAATACGTTAAAGATGAATTAAATAGGATACCAGTGAAGGATAAAGAAATAAAGGAGCGATGTAAGATGAAAGTTTAAGTGGATAACTTAGCTTAGAAGATTTAAATAAGTCAAAGGAGCACAACAACAACAACAAAGCCTTATCCCACTAGGTGGGGTCGACTATATGGATCCTTCCTATCCCCTACTATATCATCATCTATATTTAAATAAATTTTATCTTGTTTTATTGTTGCTAACCAAGTCTTTTTTGATCTTCCTCTTCTTCATTTGATGTGTATATTTGTTATCGTTTCACATCGTCTAACTGGAACATTTATTGTCCGTTTAAGTACATGTCCGTACCACCTTAAACATGTCTCTCGGAGCTTTCCTTCAATAGATGCAACACCGACTTTTTCTCTAATGCTCTCATTTCTTATTCTGTCCATCCTCGTATGTCCGCACATCCACCTTAACATCCTCATATCTGCAACTCTCATCTTTTGCTCATATACTCGAGTCGTAGCCCAACATTCAGCGCCATATAACATAGCAGGTCTAATCGTCGTTTTGTAGAATTTTCCTTTAAGTTTTAGAGGCACTTTATGATCACATAAAACACCCGATGCTTTTCTCTATTTCAACCATCCTACTTGTATTCTATATAAGACATCTTTCTCAATCCCTCCATCATCTTGCAAAAATGATCCTAAATATTTAAAGCTCTCAGTTTCAGACAACTCGTCATCTCCTATCTTAACATTTGTCTCATTACGTCTAATATTGCTAAACTTAAATTCTATATATTCTGTCTTTACTCTACTAAGCCTAAAACCTTTCACTTCTAGTGTTTCCCGCCAAGATTCTAGTTTAGCATTTACTCCTTCAAGTATCTCATTTACCAAAACAATATCATCTGCAAACAACATGCACCAGGTACTGTGTCTTGAATGTGTCTAGTGAGTTTGTTCATGATTAATATAAAAAGATAGGGACTTAAAGCTGATTCTTGATGTAACCCTATCTTTATTGGAAATGCTTCAGTTAATCTGCCTGAAGTCTTCATTCTGATTGTTACTTCCTCATACATATCCTTAATTAGTTCAATATATGTTACACTAACACTTTTTTTTCTAAAATTCTCCATATAATTTCTCTTGAAACTCTATCATAAGCTTTTTCTAAATCAATGAATACCATGTGTAGATCCTGCTTTTGCTCTCTATACTTTTCAATTAGTTGTCTGAGAAGATGTATAACTTCTATTGTCAACCTTTCTGGCCTGAATCCAAATTGATTTTCGAGAACCGTGGTCTCATTCCTTAATCTTTTTTCTATTACTCTTTCCCAAAATTTCATGGTATGACTCATTAGTTTAATACCCCTATAATTTTCACAAGTTTATATGTCTCCCTTATTCTTATATAAGGGAATTAGGATACTTATCCTCCATTGATCAGACATCCTTTTTGTTTTCAATATCATGTTAAATAATTTTGTAAGTCATTTAATACTTTGTTTCCCTAGACATTTCCATACCTCTATTGGAATATCATCTGGTCTAGCGACTTTTCCATTTTGCATTCCATTTAAAGCTTGTTCTACTTTTGAAATTTGAATTTTACGATAAAAATTTAAATTTCTATACTCATTTGACCTACTTAAATTACCTAAATTAAGTTGGTCTCTTAAACCTTCATTAAAAAGTTGATGAAAATATCTTTTCCACCACTCTTTATTTCTTCATCATTTACTAGTACCCTATTGCATTCATCTTTAATGCATCTTATTTGATTAAGATATTTTGTCTTCCTCTTTCTCATTTTAACTATTCTATAAATGTCTTTTTCCCCTTTTTTTTTATATCTAATTTTTGATATAACCATTCAAAAGTTTCAGTTTTAGCTTTATTTACTGCTTTCTTAGTTTTTTTCTTGGCTATTGTATATATATTTTTTAAATTTTCTTCATTTTTATAAATATATAATTTCTTATATGCTGTTCATTTTTTTCTTGACTTTCTCATTCCACCCCTAAGATTCTTTACTTGGTGGTGCATGTCCCTTTGACTTAATGAGTACACTCTTGGTTATTATTTTCAACTTTGATCACTGTATATTTCATCTAATACTTGTACTCCTACATTCTCTTTGAATATATTTAGTTTCTCATCCTTTAACTTTCACAACTTAATTCTAGGAGTTGTGTATATTTTCCTTCTATTAAATAAGCCAAAGGAGTATATAAATTTAAATTTTTATCAAAGAATTTAAATTTCAAAAGTAGTACATACGCTAAATGAGATGCAAAATGGAAAGAAGGATATTAAATGGGTTACAAAGTATGGAAGTGTATTGCAAAACAAGGTATTAAATGACTTACAAACTTTTTCAAACTCATATAAAAAACGAAGAAAATGTGTAATTAGTAGATGGGGTAAGTACTCTAATCCCCTATATAAAAACAAAAGAAACTTACAAAATTGTGTAAATCATAAGGGCATTAATCTAATGTGTTATACCATAAAACTTTGAAAAAAAATAACATAAAATAATTCACACATCTAAAACATATTACCATAATACAAGTTGTTTGTAGATAATATTATTATGGACAATAAGACACAAGAAGAAGTAAATGCTAAGCTTGACTTTTGACATGAAATATTTTTGATATGGAATTTAAGTTTAGTAGCAGTGGATGTAGCAAGACAATTATTAAGATAAAAAATACCAAGTTACGTGTAATTGAAAGCTTCAAGTATTTAAGATCGTTTTTGCAAAAGGATAAAAGGGTTGCTAGAAATGTTTTACGTAAGATAGAACCAGACGGACGGGTTAGTACGTTTTAAGGAGTGATGCATAGCTTAGTTCTTCATTGCGTGGGCACCAGATAATTGAACCTAGATTTTGATTATGGTAAAAATCCAAAGTTAAGGTCATATCATATTCCCATAGATTTAATTAAGTGCGTAAGAAACGATTGCTTAAGCCGAGGTCAAATATCAGTCAAGGTCACGACACACCCGAGAATCCTAGTCGGAAAGTGGTGGTTGGGTGACACTAGGAGAACTTCGTGAGAGTCGAAGAACCCAAGTGAAGACCGAAAGCAAAGCGACAGATCATAAAGGACTAGAGGTAAGCACGAGTGTGAAGAGAGATGGTAAAATCGTGTCCTCTGTACGGGGACAATCGTAAGCGGCGATCCGACTAAGACTTCCAGTGGAAGGTCTAGGTTGAGATTGAACGGTAAGGAACCGTCATATTTACTATATTTCGTGCTAACCTCTTACTGCAGGAAAATGACCATCAGTCGACTGTTGGCGATGAATCAGCCTTTGCGTTAGGTCAAAAAGGATAACGTTTGACGTCGTCACTTAGCGATGAGATAAGATGTCACCTCGGGATAAGTTTCACAAATTGAGGATCTTGAACCAAACTAATTCCAAGGCACGAGTCTATAAAAGGAGGGGAGGACTCGAACCCAAAGATCATCAATTTGCTCCTAAGTGCTTCTACAACGCTTGAGGTTCGCATCAGCCTTCTGATAATGTAGCAGCCCACCGCACGAGTTTGACTCCTTAAGTGTCGGTAGCTCAGTTAGTTATTTCATTACTTTGTACTCTGAGCTTTTTTCGTAAATGAGGTGAGGTAGGCTTGTTGTCTCATCCTCGAGTTTTAGTTTTGTTGTAATCGTTGTCTCCTACCTCCAACGAGGAGGAGACTCTATAGTGAATTACCCCTTCGTACTCGGTCAAGGATCGCGAAGCCTTGGAGTAGCAACCACTGGGTTGTGAACTAAGTAAACATAAATTTGTCATATTTATTTTTCTGCTGCATCTCTTTATTTTTAATCGAACGAAAGAAACGAAGATTTCACGCTCGCTATTCACTCCCTCTCTAGCGCGCTTTTCGATCCAACAATTGGTATCAGAACGGGGGCGCTAAGATTTGGTGAAACCACCAATCTAGCACTTTTTGACTTTCTTTTCGTATTTTTCGATTCGTGTTTTTTTAGGCTTTCTTCTCCTGCACTACTAATCCAAGACGAAGTCTTGGTACTCTTCTTTTGGTTGTGTATTTGCAAGAATCAATCGAATTATTCGCTTTTGGAGTAGCCGACGGTAAAAAAGGCATAATTTTTCATACAAGTAGACCCACAAAACGTGTTACCCACCGAATCGAACCTCTCTCAAAGATCTACACTTCTTACGAAGGTTTACCCTCGTAACAAACTGTTTTCATCCCTAAAAAATGACGTTTAATACCCTTTCGGGGACATCGAAGGTCGTAAGTTTCTAATTTTTATTTAGCTTTTTATTTTTTTGTTTATTTCTTTTTATTATTTCATGCATTACTAATCCAAGACCAAGTCTTGGAATTTCTTTTGGTTTTTATTCGTGTTTTGCAAGATAATTAATGACTCACATTAAGGGATATAGCACCACCCGACCTCCGTTCTTTAACGAAAATGATTTTCGTTATTGGAAAGGTCAGATGGAGTGTTTCTCGAAAACACAAGTCGAGACTTGGATAATAATTCAAACCGGCTTTGCTCTACCCACCAATGATCAAGGGGAGCCTTTGGACTTCGACAAATGGACCAACTCAACCAAGAGGCAAATCGAAGTCGATGCAAAAGCAACCCAAATATTGCAATACTGTCCAAGGAGGAGCTCAAACGAATTGAACCGTTCATTAGCGCCAAAGACCTCTGGATCAAGTTAATCGAGCTATACGAAGGGACATCTGATGCTAAGGTATGCAAAAGAGACTTACTATTGAATAAATTATATAATCTAAAGATGCAAGATCACGAGACCACTTCACAATTCCATGTGTGGATCCAAGACATCTTGAACGGTCTACATGCCATCGGACAAAAAGTAGACAATCGAGACATAATAAGGTAGACACTTAATGCATTTCCTAGGACCACATTGTGGGCATTCATGTTTGATGCCTACAAGGTATCTAAAGATTTATCTAAGATTAGGTTAGACGAATTCTTTTCGGAATTTGAGTTGCATGAACAAACTAACGCGGTCTCGGTCAAGAAAGGTGTAGCGTTGTTTGCAGGACGAAGACGAAAAGCAAAGAGCAAGATACCTCCCGAAGAAGAAGAATCCGAATCGGAAGGTGAATCCGAAGAGGAGATGGAGGCCGAACTAGTCAATCTAGTTTGGAGAGTCATCAAAAAGAAAAGGAATCAATTGAAGAGCAAGAAACCCCCACAAACATACACATGCTATGGGTGCAACAAGAAGGGGCATTACAAGTCAGACTACCAAAAAATGAAGCCAAAACACAAGCAATCAAAGCAAGCATTTCAAGCGATGTGGGAGGAGCAAAAAAATCAAGATGATGACTTAGCATTCATGGCAAAGCCAGTAGAGTTTGAGTCCGAGTCCGAAGCCGAGGATGAATTCGAGTCAAGACTCAAAGCTGGATCAAAAGAAAAGATTAAGGTAAGTCGTTCATTAATTGCAAACTTATATCATGCAATTAAGTTGCTAAATAGGAAATTGACTAAGTCCAAGTCTAGAGTTGAGTCGTTACTTGAGGAGGTTGAACTCTCAAGCAAGAGGCTACTCTAACCTCTTTAACTAGTCAAGTTTAAGAGGGAAATTCAACTCAAGTTGAAAAACTTGAGGAGGAGAATTCTCTCTTGAAAGGACGAGTTCAAAAGGTCGAGGCTAGGTTGGAAAGGTTCACGTTGGGATCTAAGAATCTTAACCGACTACTTGGAACTCAAAAAGCCGTGTATAATAAAGCTGGACTCGGATTTAGTTCAAGGACTACGAATAGATTTTATATGTCTATCGTAAATCGTAGTCATCAACGAGTCCAAGCATGGGTCCCAAAGGTTTTATTGAACTCACATATAAGGACCAATAAGTATTGGATTCCCTAAGATCAAGTCCACTATGTGGATAGACTATGTTGGTTCAATGGTCTAGGAGGAGCTAGTACTAAAATAGTGTACCCACTTTCTTAGTTAAAGCTTTGCATGCTTAGTTAATCCTTATTTTAATTGTTAGAATGGTTAGATAGGACAAATAGTTAATCAATCTTGATAACATAGTATCAGGGCGCGGCGAGATGATAGTACGTTAGGGAAACGAAGTCTTATGTGTCCGAACTAGATAAGGTGTATCTAGCTTGGTGCACTCGACTAAGTTGAACTAGCTGAAGCTACTTCGCCGTATCCTAAACTATTTAGACCAGGAAGTAATCTTAAGTGACTCAAGTAATCAATTTCTTGAATTTGACTTTGTCTAAGAAAGTGATCGTTGTTCTGATCAAAGAAGGCCTCTGTGTCTCGCTACGACCTGGAAGCCAATTTCTTGAAAAGCTTACTTGACGAACTAAGGGTTAAATCCGAATCTAACCCAAGGTTGACTAACTTTAATAAGTTAAAATCATCTCACAAAATATATAAGGCAAATACATTTTTGAGACACATAGAATGAGTGAGATGTTAAGGAATAATTATAATATACACAAAACATAACATTTTCAAAATGCTATCTATTTTCTCAACTATTGCACTTAACGAATAATTATAACTTCGATTGGCCAATACTAAGTATACAACTCTCTAGGCTAAAGTTTAGCATCCCCTAAATCTCTTATACTTCATATATTTGACTAAGGGAGAAAGCAAACTAACCCTAAGGGTTATATTACAAACCTTTGAAGTTGGTGCAGAGAGACACACCTTGAACCAATCTATCTAACTAATGCTAGACGCATGCTTGGACTCATAGTTAATTTATCCTTAATAATTTTAGACGCATGTTGTTTTTAAACTTCTATTTTATATAAACACCCCCACTTTTTTTTTTATTTATGGCAAAAAGAGAAGAGTGAAAGTTAAGGGGGAGTAACACAAAATTTATTTTAAAAATTAAAGTATCTCCTTCAAAACTCACCTAGAGTTAAGGGGGAGTTTTTGAAATAGCATTTATCATTTACTCTACTTGTTTTATGTTTTATGTTTTAAATTTCCCTTAACTTTGTGTCAGTTTGTCATAGATCAAAAAGGGGGAGATTGTTGGTGCAGGGGCACCATATAATCGAACCTAGATTTTGATTATGACAAAGATCCAAAGTTAAAGTCATATTGTTATCTAATGAGCTGAATTAAGTGTGAAGGAAATGATTAAGCTAAGTCGAAGGTCAGCGACACCCGGAGAATCCCGAGTCAGGAAACCATGGTGGTCGGACGACACCGGGAGAACTTCGTGGGAGTCGAAGAACCCAGGTGAAGACCGGAAGCAAAGCGATAGATCATAAAAGACCAGAGGTAAGCACGAGTGCGAAGAGAGATAGTAAGGTCGTGTCCTCTGTACGGGGACGACCGTAGACGACGATTCGACTAAGACTTCTAGTGGAAGGTCTAGGTCGAGATATGACGGTAAGGAACCGTCATATTTACCATATTCCGTAATCTCTTCTTGCGAAGGAGTGCTGGTGACGATCAGCTGTTGGCTATTGTGATCGGCTAGCGCACCGATCGATTGATGAAGGGCATCAGTCGACTGATGGCGACGAATTAACTTTGCGCTAGGTCAAAAAGGATAATGTTTAACGTCGCCACTTCGTGATAAGATAAGGTGTCACCTCGTGATAAGTTCCACAAATTGAGGATCTGGAACCAGACTAATTCCAAGACACGAGTCTATAAAAGGAGGGGAGGACTCGAACCCAGATCGTGATTTGCTCTAAGTGCTCCCACAACACGAAGTTCGCATCAGATCAACGCTGTGGCCAACGCGCGCACGAGTTTGACTCCTTAAGCGTCGATAGCTCAGTTAGTTATTTCATTACTTTGTACTCGGAGCTTTTTTCATAAATGAGATGAGGTAGGCTTGTTGCCTCATCCTCGAGTTTTGGTTTTGTTGCGATCGTTGTCTCCTACCTCCAACGAGGAGGAGACTCTATAGTGAATTGCCCCTTCGTACGCGGTCAAAGATCGCGGGGCCTTAGAGTAGTAACCGCTGGGTTGTGAACCAAGTAAAAATAAATTTGTCATATTTATTTTTTCGCTGTATCTCTTTATTTTTAATCGAACCAAAGAAACGAAGATTTCATGCTCGCTATTCACCCCCCCCCCCCTCTAGCGCGCTTTTCAATCCAACATTCTTTGTAGATTGAGATGTAATATTAACCTATTAAACTTCTAGTTATTTTTGCTTCCACTAGTTCTTAAGAAATCTATCGAGATAGATGAGGAAGAGAGAACTAGTCTTCTATTTCTCAATTCTTGAATGAATTTGTACATAAGAATCATTATTTATTTATACACTTCTTCCCTACTTAATTATGGAATGAAATAAATTAAATAAATACTCATAAAAGCTAAATCAACCTATCCATATTTATCCGTCCAAATAAGGTCTCCCTATAAAAATTGCCCATAATATCTAATTCTATTCATATTTATAATATATTCTACAATCCCCCTCAAGTTGGGTTATGCATATTGTATATGCCCAACTTGTTACATAGTTCTTCGAAGTTGATCCTTAGGATAACTTTTGTAAGTATGTTTGTGATTTGATGTTATGAAGGAATATATGAGAGTTCCACAGCTTCTTTTGCCATGTTTTCTGAAACGAAGTGTCTGTCAATTTCTATGTGCTTTGTTCTATCATGGTGAACAAGATTCTTTGCAATGTTGATTGTTGCTAAATTGTCATATTATAGTTTGACAGCTTTATCTGTGATTATTCTGAGTTCTTTTAGGATTCTGCGAATCCATATTCCTTCACAAATTTTGAGTGCAAGAACTCTAAATTCTGCTTCAGCATTGCTTCTTGCAATCACAAACTACTTTTTACTTCTCCATGTTACCAAATTACCCTAAACATACATGCAATAGTTCGAAATCGATCGTCCTTCACATGTATATCTCGAACTAGTATCTCAAGATTCTGTAGACAACATTTATGTGTTCTTTTGTAATACTATTCATAAATTGACTTACTACACTGACGGAAAATTCGATATCAAGCCATGTGTGGGATAGATAGATGAGGCATCTTACAAGTTGTTGATATCTCCCCTTATCTATTGATGCATGGTCTTTTCCAAAGCCAATTTTGTTGGAAGCATTCATCGGAGCATCTATAGGCTTTGCACCCAAGCATGCATGTTTCTTTTAGTAGGTCCAATGTGTATTTCCATTGTGAGAGGAATATTCCGTATTTAGATCGAGCTAGTTCCATGCAAAAAAGAAGTTTGGATTTCCAAGATCTTTAATATCAAATTTCTGAGTGAGAAGTCCCTTTAGATTTGCAATTTCTTTCTTATTATCACCGGTGATGATGATATCATCGACATAAATAATAAATATGATGATTTGCATTTTAGGAGAGATTTTCCCAAATAAAGTGTTATCTGCTTGACACCGAGTATATGCATGCTTTGTCATAGAAGTAGCAAACTTGTCATACCATGCCCTGGGAGATTGCTTAAGACCATATAATGACTTGTGAAGCTTATATACCTTATTGTTATAGGTGCCAAGGCCGGAGGGAATTTTCATGTAAACTTCTTCCAAGTCACCATTTAGAAAGACATTTTTTATGTCTAGTTGTTGTAGATGTCAGTCCTTGTTTACAGTCAGAGAGAATAAAATTTTAACAGTGTTGAGCTTGACTATTGGAGTAAAGGTTTCTAGATAATTGATGACATAGGATTGTGAGAATCTCTTGGTTATAAGATATGCTTTTAGTCTTTCAACTATACCGTCAGTTTTGTGTTTGACTTTAAAAATCCATTTATACCCAATTGCTTTCTTTCCCTTTGGTAGTTCACAGACCGACTATGTGTCATTCTTTTGTAGGGCTTTTACTTTCTCATCAACAACTTTTCTCCATTCAGGGTATTTGAGAGCTTCATTAATGGTGATTGGAACTTGAACATTGTCAAAGGTGGCGACACACTCCTAATAATTTAAGGACGATCCTTTGTAGGAAATAAAGTTAGCGATGGAATGCATCATACAAGATTTAACTCCCTTCTTTAAAGCAATTGTAATATCAAGGTTATCATCCACAAGTGAAGATTCATGATTGAGTGTCGTACTTGAGTGAATGTCTATGGGAGTTAGATCCGGTTCTGACTCTTGAACTGATGTTGAATGTATCTTTCATCTTGTATATATACGAAATTATTTCACTGTGGGAGGAGGCGAAGGAATGGAATGTGACACAAGGGGATTGGATAGAGGATCAATGATGTCAGAGTCTGATCCTGCACAATGTGATGGATGATGATATTCACTTAAATTCTCCCTTATTTCACTGTGGGAGGAGGTGAAGGAATGGAATGTGACACAAGAGAATTGGATAGAGGATCAATGATGTCAGAGTCTGATCCTGCACAGTGTGATGAATGATGATATTCACTTAAATTCTCCCCTTGAATATCAGAACTGGAATAGTAAGGTTATTGTTCGAAGAAAATGACATCTATGTTGTTGTAGGTTTTCATGGTGAAGGGTGAGTAGCATTTATAGCCTTTTTGGAATGGTGAGTAGCCGAGGAAAATGCATTTGGTGGATCTTAGATCAAGTTTACTACGATTGTGTTGGTTGATGTGATCAAATGATGTACAACCAAATACTTTTGTAGGAATATTTTCAGAGAATACCTTGGTGTGGGGGTATGATTTGAGGAGAAGTTGAACTGGACTATAGAAATTGAGAACACGAGAGGGCATTCGATTGATAAGATAGGTGACTGTGGAGACAACAACACCCAAAAAAAAAAAATTGGTACGTTAGAAGAGAACATGAATGAGCGAATTACCTCGAGAAGATGTCTATTCTTGCGTTCGACAATCCCATTTTGTTGAGGAGTGTCAATGCAAGAACTGAGACGGATGATGCCTTTTGAGGATAGAAAGAAGCCAAGATTCGAGGCAAAGTATTATTTGGCATTATCGATTTTGAGTGCTTGAATAGGTGTTTGAAACTGAGTTTGAGTCATAATATAGAACCGTTCGAATATGTGACTTATTGCAAATTTATCTTTCATTAGAAACAACCAAGTCATGTAAGTATGATCATCAACAAATGAAACAAATCAACGATTTTCTATAAGGGTTTTAACATGGGACGATCCCCAAATGTCACTATGTATGAGCGAAAAGGGTTTAGATGGTTTGTAACATAAGCATGGAAAAGATACTCATGTATGTTTAGCAAGTTGATAGAATTCACACTGAAAAGAACTGACATTTTCATTAAGAAATAAGTTTGGAAACAATTTCGCAAGATAAGTAAAGTTTGGATAATTAAGATGATAGTACCATAATATGATTTCGACATTTTTATTATTGGAAGAGGTAGAATGGTAGCTAAATTACCACAGTGAGGTAAGGTCTCGTGAATAATGTAGAGTACGGAGCACAATTCAACATTATCAATTGTCTTCCCCATTTCTGTAACCTGAAATTCACACAACTTAGGAGAAAACTTAGCAAGACACTTTAGATCATGATTCAGCTTCCCTATGGATAATAAATTGCAATTTAGTGTAGGAACATAAAGGATTGTTTCCAAGTATATATTTGGTGTTATCATTACGGAACCAACACCGATGATTTTTGCGACATACCCATTTGCAACACGAATAGTGGAATTGTCTTGGCATGGAACATAATTATGGAGGGATATATCACCCGTCATGTGATCCGATGCATTCGAGTCAATAACCCATCGTCTAAGAGACCTATTTATATTTAAGGTATTAAGAAAAATACCTTCATTGTGGGATGAGTAACCAGTGGGCTCCAGATGGGCTGAGACAACAATGACCCTTTTTGGTCTGAGTGGGCTGAAATTTTAGATTGAGCTTGATTTTCAGTCTTTCCAAGTCTCTCGCTGCTTGGTAGGTCACAAACATCTTTATCGGCAAATTAATTTGTTCGATGCTGAAGGGGTTGGTCATCGATGGCTGATTGTGGGTGACGTGAGCTCGTGGGTGGCGCTCCAATTTAGGCTTCCAGTCGTGTGGCTAGGCGAGAAGAAGACTAGGGTCATCGAGAATTTGTTGTGATTGAAGAAAGAGATAGCTGATGGTTTACTGTTGTAAAATACCGGAAAAAAAAAATAATATTAATAATAAAATAATGCTTGTTAATTAGGAAAATATCCTATGGAATTTTTCCAGGAATTTTTAGGAATTGTTCTGAACTCGAATGGAGATTTCTAATACCCTCTTTGCTTAGAAGGGGTTAAAGGACTTAACGGTCCAAATTGACCGCTATCCGCCAAATCCAACCCGCT
Organism: Wurfbainia villosa; assembly: GCA_025175895.1. Lineage (NCBI taxonomy): Eukaryota > Viridiplantae > Streptophyta > Magnoliopsida > Zingiberales > Zingiberaceae > Wurfbainia > Wurfbainia villosa. Next base: position 94,806,761 of record CM046003.1, read on the forward strand.
CATTAATCTGAGCCGTCTGCCACGATCTTAATTGCTGGCGCTTTCCGATCACGCCCACTTTTATCTCCTCCGCGACTACGGCTTGGCCGACATTTCGTGACGCATTGCATCGCTTCTGCTTTCCCTCCTCCTCCGGTAACCTCTCGACTCGGGCCGAGTGGACGGCGGCGAAAGTACGGGCTGTGCTCGCGATGCACTAAAGCAACGGCTGAAGCTCCAACGGCGAAGCTCGCGATTTGGGGGCTTGGGTCGACGACGACGGCACGGTGCTCGGGTAGGGAAGGCGGCGATTGGCTGTCGGAGCCGGAGGTTCCAGTGTGACCTAGAGCAGTGCGTCGGGGGCGTTGATTTCGTCGGTGAGCAGAGCCGCCGTTGTTGTTCTCACTGCCGACCAGTGCCGGAGCTAGGGCATCAGAGATCGTGGCAGGTGATTGGTGCAACGGTGTTGTCATTAGGTTTCCGACGACCCAAGCCGTCCACTGCCGGTTGTGGTCAGGGAAAGGTAAGCATCGATTTTGGGTCTTGTTACCTTGAATGAGAGTAAGGTGTTCTGTGGATTTTGCTGTGACCTCAATTGTGATTTGGTCAGGGATCCTGAGCGTCGAAGGAAGGGGCTTTCACGGTCAACCATCGCAGCCGGAGCAAGTGGTTGTTTCCGGCCGATTGAGGAATTTGGGAAGGGTGTCTGCCGGTGTTGGCGATTAACTGCCGGTGGAAATTACAACAGCAGGTAAGCGTGATTTAGCTTCTGTCCGGATGTTGTTGATTGTTAATTTTGTTAGTGTGTGGGGAGGAACTGATGGGTGATGTGTTGAACGAAGTGGTTAAATAGTTAGGTATCTAAATTGGTGGAACTGTGTGGCTGTGATTGTGGTTGCAGCAGGCGGTTGGAAGCTGATTCGCGACCTCTGTCGAAATTAGGGCAGCAAGGAACTAATCGGGCAAACGGAGCAATTGGGGGAAAGTTCCAACTGTTGGTAAGCTTAGTTTATCATATGTTCATCAGTGATTATTGTTGTTTGAAGTTCTATTATCGTACAACCGTGAGTGATCGGAGGAATGGAGTAGGCTGAGTGGAGGTTAGTCGGTTGTGAGGTTTGTTTGGGTGTTTAACCGACTGTGAAGCAGTAGCTTTATTTGGGCTACAAATAGAGATGTGTATCGGTGTGAATAAGGGTTAGATTTATACTTAATTTGTTGGTGATCCTGTTACATCAAATTAAGTATAAAAAGATTAAATCTTCATGAGATTGATTTTGTTAAGTGGATATGGTGTTAAATGTACAAGTGGGGGGTTTCTAATTCGTATTCGATAAAGGGATGCGAATATAGAAACAATAAAATAGAGAATTTATATATTGTCGTCTGCTTGCACTAAAATGTAATTGATGCTATTTGCAGGATGTGGATACGAAGCAGGTCTGCGGCTATGAGGATTATTCGAGCTTCGTATCAGGTGGGTAATTTCCTACCTGGTCCGGGTAGATGTATTGCATTCAGATTTAGTCATAGATATGAGCATGTTAGGTGTTCATATTATCTTGATCCTGCTCTTTTTATCGTATGCTTGATCCTTTACCGTTGGCTATTAACTCCATTGTTGATATCATGTTTATTTAATCATGATTAGGAGTTATACATATAGGTGATGCAAGTAACTTAGAGTTTGTTTAAGTTAAGTGCAAATAGTAAAGTCCGGATGACAACCTGATTGTACATTGGGCAAAAAGGTCATCCGTAGGTAGATAATGTCTTTAACCTAGGGTTAGTTCTAGTACCCTTAGGTTGTATGTTACCACCGAACATGTATTGTGTAAATGGTCAGAGGAATGATACTTAGGGTATCGCTACGGACCGGTGGTCCTAGCTTATTATAATCGACGATGAGTCACGATTCTACGGAATGAGAGTGTGTCTATCGGTTGAGTAGGACTCTCTACGAGGATGTAGAGTGCGTCGATTAGATTGGTATGACTCTCTACGGGATAGAGTATTATGATCGATTGAGTATGACTCTCTGCGGGATAGAGAGTGCGTTGATCCGTTAGTATGATTCTCTATAGAATAGAGTACATGGTGGATGTCTGTATGTGAGACATTGCATTAAATGCGTTGCACGCACGGGCGACGAGGTCTCCTTGTGGTTGAGAGTGTCGCCAATCGTCCGCCTCCACTCGCTACTCATGGAGAAGTAATGCAGGTGAGAGGCGAGCATCATAGTGCCGCACTCTACCACTTTAGGCGGTGGTAGTTGGATTGCGTGTCGTAGTCCTGCGTGTGTGGTACTCGACCACTCGTGGGTAGTGGTAGCTCGAGTGACAGCAGCGGGGACCCCATCGTGTGTAGCTTGCTCTTTACGCTTATATGCTACTCGATCATATACTACCCACTCGGCCACTCGAGTAGTGGTTGGTGTTGAGTTAGGGCAGTTGTCACGCTTGAGCCACCGAGGCCACACGCTGGGGTCGTGGTAGCTTTAGGTGAGCCACGTGACCGTACGCGTTCAAGTATCGATGGCGCGCGTATTACCATATATATATACATATATGCATGTATATATATATATATGGATGGTTGAGATTAATATATATATATGGATACAGTCTATATATATATGATTATTGTGATGTTGCATTTGTTTGTACTATGCTTGCTGCATTTGGGTGGACATCATATTCATGCATGTCTCTTACATTTGTTATCTGATTAGTCGGATATTGGTATGTGTTAGACGGACCATGTGATACCTTGACCTGTAGCATGAGTAGATTATATGTTGGTATTACTCTTCCTGTTATATATATGTTGGATATATGTTCAGGTTGGATCAGAGTAGCGTAGCAGACTTCAGGTATGTCTGCATTTTATGTTATTCATTTGATTAGACGGTATATGCTTGTATTTATATACTATGCTGATATACCTGTTGTACATCTAGATTATGTTGTCGAAATACATGTGATATTACATATATACATGCTTTCTATTACCTGCTGAATTTTACTCACCACCCTCCGCGGACCCTGGGTTTTCTGTCCCCCCCGGTAACAGGTAGAAGACTTCGTGATGGCATTGGAGCACCGCCTGCTGACATCATCTCATCTCACCTCCGAGGCTCCCATGTTTTGTTTTGGGTCTTCCGTCCGCCGTGTTATGTATTCGGAATTTTCGTGATGTATATGTTGTATATTCAGATTTTGTCGAGGTTTGTGTTGTTGTGGTGTGTTAGCCATACCGGTATGCATGTGTGAGATTGTTGTATTGTTGTGGTATGTTTCCGCTGTGTCTTGTGTAGTTTTTGTTTTCATACATATATATTATTGTTATTGTGGGCCTACGGGCCTTGTATTAACTCGAAATGTCGCCACGTACAGGGGAGGTGCCGTCCGTTTGATTTTCGGCTCGGTATGCTCTCGGGGCGTGACAACTGTGCCGAAAGTAGTCTTTGTGACATAATAGATTCAATGGCGGATTGTAGACGACTCTGATACCATGAAGAAATCTACCGAGATAGATGAGGAAGAAAGAACTAGTCTTCTATTTTTCAATTCTTGAATAAATTTGTACATAAAGATCATTGTTTATTTATACACTTCTTTCTTATTTAATTATGGAATGAAATAAATTAAATAAATGCCCATAAAAGCTAAATCAATCTATCCATATTTATCTGCCCAAATAAGGTCTCCCTATAAAAGTTGCTCATAATATCTAATCCTGTCTATATTTACAATATATTTAACAAGTTTATAGACTGAAATTGTTACCCAACGCATGGTCTAAAAATCCAATAACTAAAAAAGGCAGCTCGGTGCACGAAGCTCCCGCCATGCGAGGTCCCAGAGAAGGATCAATTGTACGCAGCCTTACCTTGCTTTTTGCAAGAGGCTGTTTCCAGAATTCGAACCCGTGACCTCTTGATCACAAGACAATAATCTTACCGTTGCGCCAAGGCTCGTCTTCTATATGCAACAATAAAATTAAAATATGCAAATGAAATGTTGGACAAACGAAGTAAAAAATGAATCTATAACCTACCAAGCTAAGCTTAAAGATCTAGAAGAAATTGCTATAACCTTAAGAATAAAAACTAGGCTACCTTCCATTGATGACATGAAGACAAGATAACCGAGATTTGAACTGAGATGAACTATGGTTTTGTTTTCAGTGCTTAGTTAAAGAGACAAATCTAGTAAATAACTTTTTCTATCATGCTAAAACTTTATTTCCAGATATTTTTAAAAATTCATCCTGAGTATATTTAAATATAATGGCAAAGGTATGGGTATGAATTGGGCAACGATCATGACAAGAAAAACATCTATAGATGTTGATCATATACAACAACAAGCCATGAGTAACAAGAGTTATTGGTCATATACAATCAAAATATAACACAAAAAACATCATTTATAACCTAAAGGCATACCACAACAACAATCCCATCAAAAGAACTCAATTCCTTGTCTGATAAAGATGCTATAAGGTCATATGCATGTCTTGCCCTCTGAGTAACTGTTACCTGCACATTATCACATAGACTTATATGATGCAAAATAGTAGAAATGAAAGAGAAGCCCATTTTGTACAACTTATAACTTCATTTTCTTACTTTGGTCTGCACATTAGCACGAGAAAACATAGATTCAACCATTTCCCAAGTTTTAACCCCATGTCCTTTTCCACAAAATGGATGAACAAACACCTAAATGGCAGCATAACATAGAGAAACAAAATTCCAAGAAAACAGATAAAAAAATATAAAATTGGACAATGTGACATCGAACTTACCAAAAGATTTTTTGGTCTAACAGCTTCAATATTAGTTTGAGCAATTAATTGCTGCCCCCATGATTCACATGTTCTTAAATCCTTGTGACCAAAGGTATATTCACAGAGAGTCCAAGGAGAACCAGAAGTTCTACCCCTTTGGAATCCATGGACCACAAACCGGTACATCTGCACTAGCATTAGGAAATTTTTATACTATAGCAAAACAAGCATGACAATGAATCAACCACAAAAATTAAGCTCCAACCCTATGGAGTGCACGGCCACAAATCAGTAAACCTTCATATGCATCAGGAAATTATGCAATAGAAAAAAGTCACTATGCCACCAAAGTTTCTTCTTCTTGACAACCACCAATAACAACACCGTACAATACTTTAAACCATAATCCTTATTAATCTCAAGATTCATGAACCTACCAGGATCAGCAAAAAAAGACAAATCATGCTGCATGTCAAGATATCTAACCTCAAGTTTGCTGCCTGATAGAAAACTGCCAGCTCTACCATTAGCATCCTCAAGCAAGCCCCAACCAATGAACTCTACAGCATAAATATTGGCAAATTCAATCCTATTTTCAGATTTTAACTGCAAGTTCATGCACAAACAAGACGTCCAAAAATGGTCCTGAAAAGTGAATAAATAAATAAGCCAGAAATGCTCCGCAGAAGTGGTAAATGTAGGCAACTATGCATATACAAAGCCTTGCCTGAGTAATATAGCAGCTGGAAAACTAATATAAAGGAGTATATGCAATATACATTCCCATAAGTATCAATAGAAATATAGCAATAATGGCACAAAGGCTCAGATCCATAAAAGACAATAATGCATCCCTAACTTTCTTGTATGTTAATTAACCAAGGAGCACAAGAAAGGGATAAAGATGAAAGAAAACATTGTTGGGAAGACAGCAGGAGACATGAAAAATAAGCAAATAAAATGCCTATAATAAAGGAACATAGCGACAACCTATATAAAGAAACTCTATAATCTTCCAAACATATCTAATATCAGAATAAAAAAGTACTAAAAGGCTGAGTGGATGGGGAGAAACTTCAAAATGTGATATCAGTAATATCAAGTTTATCATTAATATTATGTTTCACTAAATAATTTGCAATGCCAGAGTTGATATCCTTTTTCCCGAAAGCCCAAATGCACTTTGCATGTGAGGTCAACAAAAATCGGTCCACTTATGTTGGTCCATATGGTATGTTGCACTGTGGTAACCATCAACAAAAAGTATGAAGCACATACAATTTTAAATTCAATTGTGGCCCAGTGGTTCCAAAAGCTTAAGCTATAAGGGTATGCCTACATTTAAAATCCTCCTCTAGTGAGCACGAGATGAACATAACTCTATTGGCTTTGCATTTTCGTATTTGCACAAGAAGTTATTTTATGAAAAGAACATGTTTGATTAATTACCACTAATTTAAAAAGCTTAAGCTATTTGGAAAGTTTGTCTCAAGATAAAAAAACATATCCTCAGTCAAGACTAGAGCATTGTGGTTGGTATACTGTGTAGCTAAGGCCTTACTCAGAACTCTACAATATAAGATTTACCCAATCTCTTAGACCAATTTCCATTAACTTCGTATTTGAGCTTTCCCACAGAGGTAGAGTAATATGAAAGTCCAGCATCACAACACGAAGGGTACATTTTTGTTTGGATAAAATAACAAACGGCACCAACAACTGAAAGGTAAAAACCATTTTAAGAACATAATATTAAATTAAGCTTAGTAATAACCAAGTGTAAGCATCAAATGATCCAAATGATTCTTTTGGATGCTAAGAGATCAAATGAACTTCTTGGACATTGATGATGATTCATATAAGTTGATGAGAAATTGAAAGATCAACAACTCAGAAGGATAAGAAAATATTTGGTGGTTGTTTAAAAAAATGATCTATAGGGCTAGTTCTATCTGTTGGTGCTCTAAACAAATCAAAATATATTAAAGGCAAGGTTTACATGATTTAGTAATCCTTCTATGGGTTTGATCAATCGACCAAGTGTCAAGATGAAGCAATTGCTTGAACTTTGGCAAAAAAGTTATGAAATTTCAAACGATGAACAATTTGGGCATAGAATATATTTCCCGTAGTTATGCACTAAGCCTAGGGAGTACATGACATGTTTAGATGTTATCACCCTGATTTGAAAGGTGAAAAATTGAGATCAAAGCACCATTTCTAAATTAGAATACAATGCTTGACATGCTGACCTACTTGAATTGTTTTTGACGCGTCCTCATTGCAAAGTTACTCCTTGATCTTGAAGGCGCATTCCATTACCTAATATACACTTTAAACTGATATGCTCCATTTTGATACCTTTGAGCAACTTGACTGAAATTATCATAACAAAATAAAGATTCTCACAAGGGAAACTCAGAATAGCCATCCCAACATGAAAAACTGTAGCAATACTGTCCACAGACCACCCTAAATCTTTCTTCTATCGAGCAAACACATTAAAACCCAAAAACAGCAACTTCTCAGGCATACACATTCGGCTACCAGCTAGATGTCTTCCACCATTAGCTCCACAAAATTCAAATTAACTTAGGTCCCTATAACGATCCTACTAACTCCTTCAAATAGATCGAGCAAAAGAGCTTTTTAACCGATTTCTATCGCCGCTGACCGAGGGAAAAGGTAAGGAAAATCAACAAACAAATCACCGGAAGAACCATACAGGTTAGAAGCAAAAGAAGTTTCTGATCCAACACCAACTCACCGATTCGATTAATTTCCAAGAGAAGCCCCCAGCATCCAGCGTGACGGTGACCACGCCGACGCGATCCAAGAAGAGAGTGGAGTTTGACGTTGTGGCTGACCCATTCCTTTCCATTGACCCAAATGATCAGGACGAGGAGAAAAGCTCAGGAGATTTTTATCCTCCCTCTTTCTTTCGTCCTTTCCGGTTCTTGCGCCGTTACCGATCAGCCCGATCCTTCCTTTCCGTCTCGGTCCTGCGAAGATATTTGTCTACTTCATACGGAGTCAGCCTAAGACGCAGCTGTTACATTGGGAGTTGGAACAGTAAACGCAGAGGCCGGAACTATAGCCAAAACGGACATTAAATATATTCGTTAATATTTAATATATTCATGATTAAATTTATTTATTTGTTTATACTCACTTCATTTGAATTTTGATTTTGCTAGAATAAAAAATATAGAATCATCGTGGAATTGATCTTTGTCCACTTAAAGATGTATTTGGTTCGGAATTATTCTCCGTAACTTTAATTATCAATCCAAGATTATCAATAAAAATCTTGTTTGATTTAGAATTTGAACGATTACTAAGTCATAATGGATGTCCGACACATCATATCACGTCAGCAAAAGGATTATGCATGGGGGAATTGAAAAACCTTCAAGAAGCTTGGTTTTTCTTGATTCATTTGGTTATGAATTTTTTTTTCCAAAAATATTCTTTGATCTTTACCATTTAGAAAAAAATTATCCTTATCAATTTATTAAATAAATAATATTTAGTCAATCGATCGTACGATCCACCGTGTACGGCGGCCATTACCACCACTTCGTCGCTCCGCCGCCATTTCGTCACGTCGTCGCCCGCCCGTACGTGCCGTCGGTCGCGCGTCGGATCGCGATCGTCGCCGACCGTCGATGCCGTGATCGCCGCCGTCGTCCGCCGTCGATCGCGCCCGTCGATCGTCGGATCGATCGCCGATCGCCGCGATCGCCGATCGACGGCGCCGGCCGCCGTGCGGCGAATGTCGACGAGACAATCGACGGATCGACGACATCGATCGACGTCGCGACGAACCATCGAATGGATAATATATGTAATATATAAATTAAATTATGTTGATACTTAAAACCTCGACCAATAAATTTTTTGATGATTTCATTTTTTCATAACCTTGGTAATGTGATTACCTAGTAATTGTTTATAACACATTACCAAGGTTATATATTATAACTGACCAAAAATCAACCATACAGTTACCTTTTAGGATAAAATAAAAAATGCTAATATGTTTGTTTGGAGGTGATGTATAACTATAATTTAACATTTAACATAATCCTTATGATTTGATATATGTGTTAATTCGACAATAAGAAATATTAATGACGAGTTAATGACTAGCGAAATCGACCGGCGACTGGACACGACATAGTTTGATGGCGTGAAGGACATGCGGCGGCGATAAGGCGATGCGGGCATGAAGCCGGGTTAGAGAAGATCGGCATCGGAAGACGGCGGCGGACGGATGTGCGAATAAGTTCAGCTAGGCGGTAAGCGGATAAACTCTCAGTGGAGAGGTGAGACTAGGGTCGCAAAATTTCGGAAGAATAAGCGGCGACGGACGAACCGAACCGATGACCGGCAGCGGCGATTTTCCAAAACGAGGCGATTGGTTTCAAAGCGGCGAAAGTTAATCGATTTGGGGCGATGGATAATAGATCGATCGACTATATCTCGATCGGCACAAGCGTCATTGCGCGGGAACTTAAAAATCACAAAATCACGATCTATTTTGCGGCAGCCCTACCACATCAACTTTTCAGCGGCGGCGACATTTCTTTAACCCCCAACTCGGTAATGATGATGGCGTGGCGAGCTAAGGATCAAGATTCAAGAACATCGAAAAGCCTCTGATCTAAAAGGTAAAAACTTTTCAATAAGCTTAGGGTTTGTGGTTTTTGTTTCATGAAGGTGTCGATTTTATGCTATTTTTCATCACTTTTATTGGTCAAACTAGTTCTGTCCGATAGGTTTTCTAAGTTTGCAACTCTACAAGGTTCGTCGGTTGATGTCGATTTCTAGGTTTTCTTCCATTGAGCAACGATGACTTTGATTCTTGTTGATGTCTTCATTCGCAATTTTTTTTTGGTTTGAGAAATGCTTCTTTTATTCTACCTATTCTTGATAGGTTTTCTAGGTTTGTCGGTTGATGGACGAAGGGGGTAAGAACTTCATACATTGCTAATTGAAGGGAAATGAAGAATAAGTCTTTGAATTGACTTTTATTTTGTTAGTAAAAGTCTTTCTATTTTGTATTGATTACCGATTGAAGCAGGTGTTTCGCAAATTACTAAATACTAATTGTTCTTCCTTTTTTATCAAGTACAAGTTTAGGATTTTTAATCTAACTTTTCTATGTTCCTTTTTAAGTTGTAATATAACTGTAGTTATATATAATTTTTTAATTAAAATTGTATGTTTATTGGTTTAGATGTCAATACAAGGAAATATTTTAAATATAGACATGGATAATAGTTGTTCAATTCCACAATCTAGACCTTCAGTGGGTACAAGAGAAAAATTAAACAAACGAAGAACAATAAAACCAAGAAGTGAGGTATGAGAGCATTTTACGAAGTTACTAATGTTGCTAATGAGATTAAAGCCAAATGCAAATATTGTGATAAGGAAATATTTTCGTGATCCATACAAGAATGGAACAACATGTTTGAAATCTCATATGACCTCCTGCAAAAAAAATAATTGAGTTTTCAAATAGATGCAAGATAGGGTGAGGGATCACTCATTTCTTGAAAATTTGATCAGGATGCATCTAGAAGAGCATTAGCTAGAATAATTATAATAAATGAATTGCCTTTTAAATTTGTAGAAGGAGAAGGGTTTAAAGCATTTATGGCTATGGTATGTCCAAAGTTTAAAATTCCTTCGAGATGGACAGTAGCACATGATTGTGTAGAATTATATACAATTGAAAGAGAAAAATTGAAAAGTCTATTGCATGATCCAACCCAAAGAATTTCTTTGACCACTGATACATGGACATCAAATCAAAAAAATCAACTATATGGTTTTGACCGCTCATTTTATCGATAAAGATTGGAAGTTGCATAAAAAAAATCTGAATTTTTGTCCAATTACAAGTCATAAAGGCGAGACAATCAGTTTAGCTATTGAAAATTGCTTGAGAGGCTGGGGAACTAATAGAATTTTTACTATTACTGCTGATAATGCAAGTTCAAATGTTGTTGCTATCACACTACAAAAAAACTGTTTTTTGGTGACGAACTTTGGCAACGAAAATAATTTGTTGCAAATCTGCAACAAATTTTGCGACGAATTTTATATTTCGTCGTAAATTTGTAACGAAATTTCCGACGAAAAATAATTTGTTGTAAAAATTATAAAATTTCCAACATTTAAATTTCGTTGTAATTTTCGTCGCAAATTGGGGACGAAAATTATTTTTCGTCGCCAATTTGCGACGAAAAAATAAATTCGTCGCAAATTTCTGCAACGAATTTAAAATTCGTTGCAAAATCTACGGCGAATTTTTTTTCGTTGCAAATTCTGCAACGAAAAAATACATTCGTTACAAAAATTTGCGACGAATTTATGTTTCGTCGCTAATTTTGCATATTTTTATTTTATTAAAAAATAAATAAAAAACAAGTGTCTTTTTAAATATTTTGCAACGAATCCATAGATTCGTTGCAAACTCTAATTTTTAGAAAAAAAAATATTAAAAATTCTTCGAAGCCGGTTAAGTGACTTAGAGAGTTCGGAATGAGATGAAACAAGTTCCTATGTGTTCCTCTAGTTCCCCTGATTATATATATATATTTTAAAATCAATTTGACCGAAAATATTGCGATACGTGATTTTTTTGAACGTGAATTAGATTCCTCAGACACACCGATATTCAAAAATGCACTGATTAAAATTTTTTTGACGATATTTATATAATGAGGAGAACTAGACGAACATATTGACACTGATTTTATCTCATTCCGAGATCTATAAGTCAGTTTACGAGTTTCAAGTATTTTATTTATTTTTAAAAAAAATTATTTGCAACGAATCTGTGGATTCGTTGCAAATTTGCAACGAATCCACATATTCGTTGCAAATTCTTAATTTTATAAAAAAAATATTAAAAATTTCAGTTAACGATTTTCAAGTTTTTTAATTTTTAAAAAAAAAATTATTTGCAATTTGCAACGAATCCACATATTCGTTGCAACCTCTGATTTTTAGGAAAAAAAATATTAAAAATTCTTCGAAGCCGGTTAAGTAATTTAGAGAGTTCAGAATGAGATGAAACAAGTTCCTATATATTCGTCTAGTTCCCCTAATTATATATATATTTTTAAAAATCAATTTGACCGAAAATATTGTGATACGTGATTTTTTGAACGCGAATTAGATTCCTCAGACACACCGATATTCAAAAATGCACTGATTAAAATTTTTTTGACGATATTTATATAATGAGGAGAACTAGACGAACATATTGACACTGATTTTATCTCATTCCGAGATCTGTAAGTCAGTTTACGAGTTTCAAGTATTTTATTTATTAAAAAAAAATATTTGCAACGAATCTGTGAATTCGTTGCAAATTTGCAATGAATCTGTGGATTCGTTGCTAATTTTGCAACGAATCCACAGATTTGTTACAAATTCTTAATTTTATAAAAAAAAATATTAAAAAATTCAGTTAACGATTTTCAAGTTTTTTAATTTTTTTAAAAAAAATTATTTGCAATTTGCAACGAATCTGTGGATTTGTTGCAAATTTTGCAACGAATCCACATATTCGTTGCTGATTTTTAGGAAAAAAAATATAAAAAATTCTTCGAAGCCGGTTAAGTGACTTAGAGAGTTTGGAATGAGATGAAACAAGTTTCTATGTATTCGTCTAGTTCCCCTGATTATATATATATTTTTAAAAATCAATTTGACCGAAAATATTGCGATACGTGATTTTTTAAATGTGAATTAGATTCCTCAGACACACCGATATTCAAAAATGCACTGATTAAAATTTTTTTGATGATATTTATATAATGAGGAGAACTAGACGAACATATTGACATTGATTTTATCTCATTCCGAGATCTGTAAGTCAGTTTACGAGTTTCAAATATTTTACTTATTTTTAAAAAAAATTTATTTGCAACGAATCTGTGGATTCGTTGCAAATCTTGCAACAAATCCACATATTCGTTGCAAACTCTGATTTTTAGGAAAAAAAATATTAAAAATTCTTCGAAGCCGGTTAAGTGACTTAGAGAGTTCGGAATGAGATGAAACAAGTTCTTATGTGTTCGTCTAGTTCCCCTGATTATATATATATTTTTAAAAATCAATTTGACCAAAAATATTGCGATACGTGATTTTTTGAACGTGAATTAGATTCCTCAGACACACCGATATTCAAAAATGCACTGATTAAAATTTTTTTGACGATATTTATATAATGAGGAGAACTAGACGAACATATTGACACTGATTTTATCTCATTCCGAGATCTATAAGTCAGTTTACAAGTTTTAAGTATTTTATTTATTAAAAAAAAAAATTATTTGCAACAAATCTGTGGATTCGTTGCAAATTTTCAACGAATCCACAGATTCGTTGCTAATTTTGCAACGAATTCACAGATTCGTTGCAAACTCTTAATTTCATAAAAAAAATATTAAAAATTTCAGTTAACGATTTTCAATTTTTTTTTAATTTTTTTTAAAAAAAATATTTGCAACGAATCGGTGGATTCGTTGCAAAGTTGCAACGAATCCTGGATTCGTTGCAAATTTGCAACAAATCCAAAATTCGTTGCAAACTTTCCCCCTAATTTTTTGCCAGCCTCCACGCCCGAGCCCTAATCTCATTTCTCCTTCGCCCGACCTCACGCGCCCGAACACCCGCCCACACCGGACCTCGCGCCGCGAGGTCGCGGTATCGTCGCGGTCGGCGTCCGGCCTGAGCCCGCGGCCCGGCCTGCGAGGCCACCGCCGCCCGTGAGCCTCGTCGCCGAGTGCCCCCGATTGCCGCGAGCCCGCCGTCGCCCGTGAGGCCTTCGCGCCGCCGAGCCGCCCGCCCGCCCGCGAGCCGTCCGATCGATCCGCCCTCGCCGCCGCCCACGAGCACGCCGCCAGCGCCCACGAGGCCGCCCGTCCGCGAGTTCCGCCCTCGCCCGGCCGAGAGAGTTCAGCTAGCCGCAGCGGTGGCCGTCGGCGACCGAGCACTATGATTGATTGGTTTGATTCTCTCCAAGAATATTCTTTCCTTCTGCTGTAGTCTTGGCATTTTGCAACTGTTTGAATTCTTGCTTGCCAACAGGTCTTAGCGAGGAATAAATTGCTGATATGTGTTGCCTTTGAACATGACCATATGATGTTAACTTATATTCTTTCATTTTGTTATATATTAAAGCTTCATTTAATTGCTATCTAATAATATTTATTTATTTATATGTTTTCTAATAAACGCAAACATCAATTTTATCATTTAAATTTCTTACATTAATGTTGTTTTCTAATAGCCAACATACTTGTTTGTAAATATGGCACATTCTACCACAATTATATGTTATTTTACTTTCCCTTAACCTAAGGGGCACATGACAATCACACGAGACTAGAATATCTTGTCAGTTTCTAATTCCTTTTCGCCTAAGGGGGTACACATAATGTTGATTATCCTGTTCCATTTACTTTTAGAATATTTTTTATTTGAAGTAGAGATAAGATCTTAGGATCTATAAAGCCTACATGCATTTTATTATAGCATTTTAGCCTAGTTAATGATTCAGCTTTCTTGTATTCTCTTTCCGTGAACTAGGAACAATTTTGAGCTGAGTTGCTACTATAATGAGGATGCACAGCCTTTCGTGTGGGACTCAATTTGCTCTACATCATATGCCATGTACTTTGACTAATCTAGAGAAGAGGGTTTATATGGCTTCGGCATGTCTATTAGCATCAATTTAAGCTTAACTATTTTCTACAAGTAGTTCATGACTTCATGCCTATAAGATCTGCAGGATGGGTTTTTTCATCAAGATGGATCTGATTTGTTGATATGAGCTAGTTGAAGGAGTTTTCAAGATCATCGTTTTAGTTAGCAGTTTACTACTACATTAGTTTTTCTGCTACAAATTTTTTACTTTAGGGCCAGTGGTTGACAATAATACACACCCCCAGTTTTAATCAGATTGGGTTGTAATAGTAATCTTTTCCCCTCAATTGCATGTGAAGCTTTACCCTTGTTTTTTGTTTGGTTTTATCACTTCAATCATTCTACATTTCTTACATTGGAATCCAATTTATTGTTTACAAGATGTAGATAGCATATATTATTTCTCAATTTTCTTTGTAAATTTTATATTCTTTCCATCCTTTGTCACCGAACTTTTACTTCTATCAACTGAATTTCCCCTTTTCAACATATAACTTTCTTGATTTGTGTTAGGTTTTGAGGGTTTTTCAAGTCATGATGAACGAAAGGAACGAAAATCAGATTTTGGAAATTCAGAAGATGAAAGGAGGACAAAAATTGGATCCTTGAAGAAAAAAGCTTTGGATGCATCAAGAAGAAAATGCTCTGATTAGTTTTTTAATTTGTTTCAGATTATTATTTTATTTCTAACATTCTTATTTTTAGTCTAAGGAATTGGGAAAGAAGCCGAAATTTATAGATACTTTCGTTCGCACTTTCCAAAAAAAAGATAAGACTTGGAGTGGAGATAGAGCTAGAGCAATTAAGGTTTGAATTTATCTTTAAACTTACTTTATAACTTTAATTCTGTTAGTTATGTATATGCTCTGATTAAAATTTTAATTTTGTATAGGAGAGATATGATCAGTTATCCTCATCACAGAGAATTTTAGGAGATGACGGTGATAATGAGGGATCTGAGCCATCTGTTAGTAATAATTTGGATTTATGGCTTGAGGCGAGTGGAGGAGCAAAAGGGGGAAGGATATTAGGTATGAGTTTTCTGAGCAGAATTCATAATGTTCCTCGTAGATCTCTTTCTTCTACTCCACTAGAAGTAGCATCACAGATACATAACTTAACTGAGGAGGTTAGCAATTTGAAGGGCATAATATTTGAAAGAGATCAGCAAATTTTAGAAATACAACAACAAAACTCACAAAAGGATCAAGAAATGATAGAAATGCGACGACAACAAGCTTTTCTTATGCGACAGTTTCAGCAATTTAGTTCCGATCCAAGTCATATTTCTCCTAGTAATGAGGATGATGGTGGCGATGATGATGATATTGTATGCATGTTTGTAATTAGTATTTTTAAAATTTGTTAGTTTATTGAGTTTGTTAATCCTTCATTTTTTTAATTTTTGATTAATACTTTTTATTTTGCTTTAAACAGGATTGATGAAGTCAAGAATGATGTCGGTTGAAAATGCACATCTGAGTAAGTCTTTGCATATTTATTTTTGTGTTAGTTGATAGTTTTTTTTTTAATGTATGATACTTTTTGTTTGTTTATTTTCTAATGCAGGTAGAAGAATGACGACCGTTGCTTAGCAGATGATCTTTTATTTTTTCTTTCGCACGTGTTGAGATATTTTGAGTGGAGATTGTTATTTGGATATCAGAACTATGTAGATGTTTGGAATGTTGTAGGATATAACTTTATTGTTTGGAATGTTGTATTGTTCTTAACTTATTGTGTTAGTTTGTATTTATTTGGATATGGAATATTTTTGGATATTATTGAATGTTATTTTTGTTTTGTATATTTTGTTGTATTGAATGTGTGTGTGTTTTGTTTGTATTAAACAAGTTGTGTGAAATTTGTATATACGATAAAATATCGAAACGGATGGAACTTGCTAAAATTTTTTTTATTTAGCGACAAATTTAGCGACAAAAATACAAATTCGTTGCTAAATTTTGGGACTTATGCGACGAATTCTGCGACGAATTTTTTTTTCGTCGCAAATTAGCGACGAATTTAGCGACGAAAATAACCTGCGACAAATTCTGCGACGAATTCATTTTTCGTAGCAAAATATGGTTTTTTGCGACGAATTTTGCGACGAATTCAGCGATGAATTTTGCGACGAATTTGTATTTTGTCGCAAATTTAGCAACGAAACCCTGATTTCGTCGCAAATTTTCTGCGAGGAATTTATTTTTTCGTCATAAAGTTTTATGACGAATTTATTTTTTTGTCGCGAAAATTAGCAACGAAAATACTTAATTCGTCGCAAAATTTTGCGACGAATTTTTATTTCGTCGCAGATTTGCGACAAAACAAAAATTCAATGCAAATTTTTGCGACAAAAGTTGCGACGAAATTTTGAATTCGTCGCAACGTTTGCAACGAAATTAGCGACGAAAATTTAAATTCGTCGCTAATTTTTGTCGCTAAAATTCGTCACAAGAATTCGTCGCTATTTTTGTCGCTAATATTTGCGACGCTTTATCCGCAACGAAAATATTTTTGTCGCTAAATTCGTCGCTAATTTATTTTGCAACGAATTTTTTTTTTAAATTCGTCGCTAATGGCTATATTTTTTGTAGTGTCAATAGTTTCAAGAAAAAGATTGTTAACTGAGATTCTACTATTTTAAAAGGAGAATTCATTCATATGAGATGTGTAGCTCATATAATCAACTTGATTGTTGTTGATGGCTTGAAAGATATAAATTCATCTATGACGAGCGTTAGAAATGCTATTAAATATATTAAACAATCTCCCTCTAGATTAAGCAAGTTCCAAGAATGTGTAGAAATGAAAAAAAATTGAAAGCAAGAAATCATTGTGTTTGGATGTGCTAACTAGATGGAATTCAACTTATTTGATGTTGAGTGTAGTTGAAAAATTTGAAAGAGCTTTTGATAGGTTTGATGAACAAGACCCATGCTTTAGAATATATCTTCAATATAATGAATGGGATGTTAATAGGAATGAAAATGGAGATGTGATACTTGAATCAGATGGCCAAGCATAAGCAGAATTACATACTTTTGATGGTGTCACGCCCCGAGAGCATGCCGAACCGAAAATCAAACGGACAGCATCTCCCCTGTACGTGGCAACATTTCGGGTTAATACAAGGCCCGTAGGCCCACAATAACAATAATATATATGTATGAAAACAAAAACTACACAAGACACAGCGGAAACAAACCACAACAATACAACAATCCCACACATGCATACCGGTATGACTAACACACCACAACAACACGAAATCTCGATAAGATCTGAATATACAATATATACATCATGAAAACTCCAAAATACAATGCACAACGGATAGCAGACCCAAAACAAAACACGGGAGCCTCGTGAGATGAGATGACGTCAGCCGGCGGTGCTCCAAGCTGTCACGAAGTCTTCTACCATTACAGGCGACAAAACCGTGGTCCGCGGGGTGGTGAGTAAAACTTAGCAGGTAATAGAAAACATGTATATATGTAATATCACATGTATTTCGACAACATAATCTAGATGTACAACATGTATATCAGCATAGTATATAAATACAAGCATATACCGTCTAACTGAAATGAATAACATAAAATGCGACATACGAGTCACTACGCTACTCTGATCCAACGAACATATATCCAACATATATATAACAGAAGAGTAATACCAACACATAATCTACTCATGCTACAAGGCCAAGGTATCTATGGTCTATCCAACCCCATACCAATATCCGAATCAGAGTATAACATATGCAAGAAACATGCATGAATATGATGTCTGATCAAATGCAAAGAAACATAATACAATCAAATGCAACATCACAATAAGCATATATATATAAACTGTATCTATATATGTATACTAATCACAATCATCCATATATATATATATACATGCATATATGTATATATATGGCAATATGCAAAAATGCCATCAGTCGGCAATGCAGCATGCATGGTCATGTCGGCTCACCCTAAAGCTACCACGACCCCAGTGTGGCCTCGGTGGCTCGAGCATGACAACTGTCCCAACTCAACACCAATCACTACTCTCGAGTGGCCGAGTGGGCAGTTGATCGAGTAGCATATAAGCGTAAAGAGCAAGCTACACGATGGGGGTCCCTGCTGTTGACCACTCCGACAGTCACTACCCATGAGTGGTCGAGTGCCACACACGCAGGACTACGACACGCAAATCCAACTACCACCATCTATAGTGGTAGAGTGCGGCACCACAATGCTCTGCCCTCACACGGGTGACTCCTCCTATGAGTAACCGTGGAGGCAGGATGATTGGCGACCCTCTCAACCACAAGGGAGACCTCGTCGCCAGCGTGCATGTATGTAAAATACCACAAAAAAAAAAAATTAAATTATATAATGCTTGTTAATTAGGAAAATACCATATGGATTTTCCCTAGAATTTTAGAAATTTTCCTGGACTTAAATGGAAATTTCTATAGCTATTACGGGGGAAAGATTTAATAGGCTTCGGAAAAGCCTGTTTGGGTCATCTGGGTACGAGAGCTTAATAAGGTTTAATTGACTTAAGTTTAATTGTAAAAACTCTAAGGTCAATGGATTGATCAGTGCCGGATCCAATTATTTTTCCCTAAACCTGACCTGGTATTTTCTTACCCGATCCGCTTCCTTCTCATTAACGCCCAACCCTTACTATTTCCGTTCTCCCGTTTCTCACTGCGGCTTTTATTTCCGAGCATTTTCAACTTCTCACCAACCCGACTTCCCCACGCAATCTCTCTTCTTCCGCGCCTCCACCGCTCGTCGGTCTTCCCCCTCCTCGCGGCAAGTAGCAGCGACTGGACCGCTTGATGACCTCCGCCGCAGACGAGCGGGAGCAGAGAGTGAGCAAGTGGCATGGGGAGCTTGAATCGCGGCGGCGACGGTGTCTTTGCCGATCTAGGATCTCTCTCGGGGAGCGGATGGTGGTCTAGCGATGGTCGGACGGCGATATAGCGCAGGCCGTGGTGGGCGAATTCACTGCCGGTGGTTCCAGCGTGAGCTAGGGTAGTGCGTCGAGGGTGTTGATTTCGCCGATGAGAAGAGCCGTCGGTTGGGGTTCTTACTGTCGATCAGCACCGGAGTTAGGGCACCGGAGATCTTGGCAGGCGAATAGGGCAGGTGAGCTTGGATCTCTCCATCAGTAGGTTTCTTTTCCCTATCTACGATGAGTTGCATCTCCGACCAATTTCGTTCGTTAACTGGATATTGAATTGGGCAGGTGTTGAGTTCGCCGGTGAATAGGGGATCGCCGCCGGAATTGGGTTGGATTTGGGCAGGAGGTGGGTCGGCAAACAGGGGATAGTGAAAGGTTGGCTGCCGGTTGTTAGGGACTTGGCTGCCGACGAGGTTCAACATTTGGTGAGGAAGAGAAACTTTCTTTGTTTGTTCTGTGAATTTCTTACGATAAAGATGGCATGTGGTGATGACTGTATGGTGGGCAATGGTTTCCGGTGAACAGGGGTAGCGGGAATAATTGTCGGTTCCGTGGAGTTGCTGCCGGTGAGGATTTAATTGACGGTGGAGCTTCAATGGTTGGTAAGCACAATCCCCCTCCATTTTTAATTGTGTTCTGTCAGTTCAGTGCAATCTGTTGGATTGGGGTTCTTAATATCGAATTACTGCTGGGTTCATCTCATCGCATTCTGATAGGATTTGATTTATCGATTCACGTAGCAAATGAGCTTGAGTTGACCTTGTTCAGCGTGATTGAGCGTTCTAGTGGGTAGCGAGTATCTCTGATTTTGTGCTCTTTGTTGGCATGGATAACGTAGTAGCTAATCGTATTATTGTTGTATGCTTTCACTGAACGATAATTGATGATATTTGCAGGACGTGGATACGAGACTGGTCCGTGGACGTGAGGACTCTATTACCACGCGCATTGTGCAGTGAGGTAATTTCCCTGCCTGTAGATGTAATGATTTCCAGATTTAGATATAGATATGAACATGTTAGGTGTTCATATTACCTTGATCATGCTCTGTTTATCGTATGCTTGAACTTACCGTTGATATATATGTGTGCTCGATTATTGATAATGCATATTCCCTAGCATGATCTAGAACTTACAGATGTGATGTATGTAGGTCGAACGATTTAGTAGGGTGTAGATGTTAGAGTACGAAGGATGACCTAAATTGTAAATTTGGCAAAAAGATCCTCTGTGGATAAGTATGACCCTAGAAGTAGGACTTATTCCATACTTGTATGTGACACATTTATTCACCAACCACGGGTTGTGTGAATGGTCATGTGAGGCGTGGACAGTGTGTCGCTACGGACCGATGGTCCTAGCTTGTCATGATCTGATGAGTGACTCTCTCTGGGGTAGAGTGTCTTGATCAATGGGTGTGACTCTTGGTTGGACAGAGAGTCTAGGGTAGATGTTCGTATGTGAGACAAGACTCATTTCATTACATGCATCTTCGACATCGTCTCCCCTTGGGGTTGAGAGAGTCGTCAATATCCTCGCCTCCCAGGTTACTTCCAGAGGAGTAACTGGTGTGAGGGCATAGCATTTGTTGTGCCGCACTCTACCATTATTGACGATGGTAGTTGGAGTTGCGTGCAGTTGTCCTGGGTGCGTGGTACTCGACCACTCATTAGTAGTGTTAGTCGGAGTGACCAGTAGCAGGGACCCCCGTTGCGTAGCGAGCTACTTACGATCATATGCTACTGGATCATACTACCCAACTCGGTCACTCGAGAGTGGTGGCGGCTGGAGTCGGGATAGTTGTCATGTCGTGCCACCTAGGCCACACTGGGGTCGTGGTAGCGAGTAGGGGTGAGCAGATATGACCATGCATGTTGCATTGCCGTATCATGCGGTGTTTTGCATATGATTATATATATATATACATACCTGCTTGTATATATATATATATGGACGATGGTGATTAGTATACATATAGATACAGTCTATATGTATACTCACTTTGATGATGCATTTGTATGTACTATGCTTATTGCATTTGTTTGTACATATTCATACATGCTATTGCATATTCCTGTATGGTAGTAGGTTGATACTTGTATACCTATCGGATATTCACAGTGATACTCTTGACTCAGGTTAGGGTATTGTGTTAGTACTATACTTTTATACCCTATGATGTGATTATATGCCCAGGTTGGATCAGGATAGGGTAGTGATCGCTGTGTATGTCAAAGATCGTTGATGTTCAGTTTATTTAGTATATGCATGCATATCTATTGTTATGCTGATGTATACTTGTTGTATGAGTAGATTAAACTGTTGAATGACATGTAATATCGATACATATATTTACATGTTTTCTCTGATTACCTGCTGAGTTTTACTCACCACCTCCGACCCTGGGTTTTTCTGTCGCCCAGGTAATAGGTAGACGCCTTTGTGATGACTTGGAGCTGCGCCGACCGATCCATCCCATCTCCATTTTCCGAGTCTCCCGAAGAGTTCATTTTTTGGTTATGTCTTGGACTTTGATATGTATGGACTTGTTGTTGTTATGGATTTTGTCGTGATGTCGTGGACTCTATTTGTGTAGTCGTTTTATTTACGGTTTTATGGTTGTGGATTTGTCAGGTGGTGTACACCTGTATGTTTTTGGTATGTATGTTGTGGGTATGTGCTCTTTATTTCCGGTGCTGTTATTATGATATATTATGTTGTTGTTGTGGGCCTACGGGCCTTGTATTAACCCGAAATGTTGCCACGTACAGGGGAGATGCCGTCCGTTTGATTTTCGGCTCGGCATGCTCTCGGGGCGTGACAACTTTACAGGATCACTTGGTTACCAGGATTCATAAACTTTAGTACTTAGCCTGGAGGTCTAGAGTTCGAATCCTGGGGAAGGCAAAAACCCACTTCCAGGGGTGGGAAGTCCAGGTGAGTAACGACGGACCAACAGGGGCGACGGTCATCGACCAATAGGGGTCGCCGAATTCCGCCAATAGGGGCCCGGTCGTTACAATAAAAAGGCGCCTTTTATGTGATCGAGCCTGTTGGAATGACTATTGTCGCCATCGATCGTCGCGCTGTCTTCGCTGACTTCACACGAAGTAGGTTTTGCCTTCCCGAGATTCGAACTCTAGACCTCCAGGTTAAGTACTAAAGTTTATGAATCCTGGTAACCAAGTGATCCACTTAACCTGGAGGTCTAGAGTTCGAATCTTGGGGAAGGCAAAAACCCACTTCCAGGGGTGGGAAGTCCAGGTGAGTAACGACGGGCCAACAGGGGCGACGATCGTTGACCAATAGGGGTCACCGAATTCCGCCAATAGGGGCCCGGTCGTTACAATGTAAATGCATGAATGCAATGTCTCACATACAGACATCCACCATAGACTCTCTATTCTACATAGAATCATACTAACCAGATCACGCACTCTCTATCCTACAGAGAGTCGTACTCAACTGATCATAATACTCTCTATCCTGTAGAGAGTCATACCAATCTACTCACGACTCTCTCCTCGTAGAGTCGTGACTCAATCGATGGACACACTCTCTATCCTGTAGAGAGTCGTACTCATCTGATTATAACAAGCTAGGACCACCGGTCCGTAGCGATACCCTAAGTATCATTCCTCTGACCATTTACACAATATATGTTCGGTGGTAACATACCACCTAAGGGTACAAGGACTAACCCTAGGTTAAAGACATTATCTACCTACGAATGACATTTTTGTCCAATGTACAATCAGGTTGTCATCCGGACTTTACTATTTGCACTTAACTTAAAAAAATTCTAAGTTACTTACATCACCTATATGTATAACTCCTAATCATGATAAAATAAACATGATATCAGCAATGGAGTTAATAGCCACGGTAAAAGATCAAGCATACAAAAATAAGAGCAGGGTCAAGGTAATATGAACACCTAACATGCTCATATCTATAACTAAATCTGAATGCAATACATCTACCCGGACCAGGTAGGAAATTACCCACCTGCTTTGTAGACACCAATCGTCTTCACGTCCGTGAGTGTCTCGAACCAAAATCCTCACATAGAATCCACAAGTAATTCTTCACACCCTTCCTCCCTTGGATCTGTCGATCGGAGCATTCAAATTGCCATGAACTACAACTGTGTCGTGCTTCCTGATCACAATGGCAATTCCGAGTCCTCGCTATAGAGCTTGTTCATAGCTGGTGTTGTTGTTCATGACCAATGCAGCTCCCTACAGTGAAGATCTAACCCAAATCAGGTAGTCGTGGCTACCAGCAACGATCGCCAGTGATGCAGGCACAACAATGATCCACTAGTTGCTTGTGTTCTTCCCAGCCACGACGAACGCACCATTTTCGCTGCACGACCCTGGCAGTTCTTGAGATCTAACCGAGGCAGCGCTTGAGATCTGACGAGTAAGCTTCGAGGTGGATCTCCAAATCAGAATCGAAGAGGAAACTTGAGGGATTGAAGATAGCGCACCGAAACAAGGAAGAAGCCGGCGAGGATCGCAATCGGTGACATGGGGGGTGATCTGCTCGATCGAGAAAAAAAATAGAGGAAATCAACGACTCCATCACAAAAACCGGACTCGCGGCGGCAGCGGTGACTTGGGGCGCCGGCGATCGAAGAGGAGCTCGTGAAAAGGACCAAGTTAGGCGGCTGTCGCTGGTGCTAGCAGCGTCCAACCGCGAGATCGGGAGAAATAGGGCAACCAATGAGGATAAATGGCCGATCGGAAGAAGAAATACAGAGACATCACGGCGGTCGGCGCTGTCTATCCGGCGACAGAGATGAGGGAAACGCACAGTGGACGTGGGCTATGGCGATGGGGCAGCAGTAGATCTCTCGCGGTGGTGGCGAGTGGAGCGGCGACGACACTCGCTGTTGTTGGATCAGAGGAAAAAGGAAGCCGACGACGGTGAGGTGGATGATGGCAGAGATTGGCCGGAAGGTGGAAGAGAGCATGGCGGAAGGGCACTGTGGCGAGGATGAGAAAGAGGGAAAAGGAGTGTCGGGGAAGAAGAGGAGAAGCGGCGGAGAAACGCCTGAGCGGAGTAAAACCGCGTGTGGATTTTTGGTTTGGCATTACGAAGGGGAAAACGGATCGGGTAGACCTGTTTAACGGGTTGGACTTAAAATGCTGTTTGGGTTCTTACCCTATAGAACCAACCCTAGCTTTAATCAACCCCTATCAATTGAACCCATAACTTCCGTTTAAATCCAGAAAAACTTCTACAAATTTTTGAAAAATTCTATAAGGTATTTTATCAATTACCGAGGAATATATATTATTATTATTATTTTTTTTCCGGTATTTTACATTCTCCCCACTTATAAAAATTTGGTCCCCAAATTTCGTACTTAACCACCATGAGGAGCACTATCATGCTAATCAACTCAAGTACTTCGAGAAAAGTAAGGCACCTAAAGTAACCCTGTGGTGTATAGAGCTCGAATATTATTTTCCAGCTCTCATATAACCTCCTCATCAGTCGGATACTATCATCCAACCTTTACGAGTCGGATGATTTTCGTCTCACTTCTGTCGCTCCTTGCGACCAAAAATTTGCACCGGAATCTAGGTCGCCTTAGACTGAGGTAGAATCGGAACCCCTAATAACTCTCATCCGATAATGTGCACCAACTCTGCATCATGTCCTTCACGGGTTCTAGGCAATCCCGTAACGCAATCAATAGTGATATGCTCCCACTTTTATTCCGAAATGGGAATTTCCTGGAGCAATCTCGCGGGTTTCTAATGTTCAACCTTCACCTACTGGCATACTAAACATCGAGCAGCAAAATCTGCTATAACTCTCTTTATACCGTTCCACCAGTATAAACGTTTCAACTCTCGGGACATTTGAGTACCACCAAGGCATATAGCCCATCTCGAATGATGTGCTTTCTGTAGCAACTCCTCCTTAAACACTGCAACTCCGGAATCCACTATCCTTCTCAGAGATGGGGAATTATCTTCTCAAAAGAGAAGTCTATCAATCATT
The DNA here is from genome assembly GCA_025175895.1 of Wurfbainia villosa. Classification (NCBI taxonomy): domain Eukaryota; kingdom Viridiplantae; phylum Streptophyta; class Magnoliopsida; order Zingiberales; family Zingiberaceae; genus Wurfbainia; species Wurfbainia villosa. The sequence continues at coordinate 94,832,255 of CM046003.1, forward strand.
CAAAATCCACTCTACCACACACTCTGTAAGTGCATGGAAGACTATAGCGATCAATCTCCCTTGTTGCAATTGTTGCAACTGTTCGCACTCCAACAACTCCCTTGTAGCTACCCAGTAGCTTGTTAAATTCAATGAGCACTTCTGCTCCATACAACTACAAATTCAGATAATAACTACTAAAGTCACATCATGTATACGACAGACTATCTCGTAGTTCCTTAACTGACATAGACATAAGATACACTTCATTCAACTACATCAAATTCGTTCTGATCCCTGAAACGACGCGTCCGCGTACATCATCCTTTTATCCACTCTGGAAGGATTTACCTAATACTCGTGTAAAAGTTAACCGCCGTCTAAGTCTTGTAAACTGGTTTCACCAGCTTCCGACTAAATGATTTTCATCATCACCTTTGTCAAACAAATCCGCGGTATAGTAATGCTAAAACATCCTATCCACATATACTGTACTAACTAAACCATGCAAGGCAAACCGCCATCTACGGTGGTCGAGTGCGCAACTCCAACTACCACAATCGACAGTGGCCAGGTTACGCAACTCCAACAACTACAAAAGGATCCAATCGTGTTCAGGATACACGATTCTCAAATCCAGTGGCGACTAAATCGTTAATTAGTCTAACAACTTAATCAAAACTCATACAGTTCATACCAAGTATGAAATTGGCGTATCTACACACCTGCATCTCCTTTACTCTAAGCTGATGATATATATTAATCATCACATCGACAATGATAATCGTATGACATCATGTCACTACAATATCAGTACTCCAGTCGTAAACCAACCTTAGAGTATACACAGGTGTCTTTGGCTGATCTAAATAGATCATCTATCCACAACAAGGATATTCTCTTTTAACTACTATCGCATTCCATCATCGATAATCGATGCATACTTTCAAAGGTTCATCCCTCTTTTATCAAAGAGTTCTGGATCCTTCTCAAGGAGAAATACTGGGATAGATAAATATCCCCTCCAACATCTCCTATAATCGCAACTCACGTTATTCCAATTCTTTTATAGTGTTTAGCAACACTGATACCAACAAAAATATCACTCAATATGTGATCTTCGATACCGAAACTATTCTCGCAATCATTTTGATCACCTACTCCACTGGCCTATGCAACGGCAAGCCTTGGAGTTCATCCAAAATTACATCTGAATGCTCTCAGATTATATGCACATCTGAGAGACATATCGTACCATACTTCCAACAATTTGACCATCCATAAGGATATGTCCATAGTAAAAGTATGTATCTCAAAGTCTAAGGGTCTCCCTTGACTTCTTAATTGTTGGTCCACTTCTCACTAGACGGTAGAGATACCACCGACCCACAAGTCGATGTAAAGGACCCTTCTAATCAACTAAGAATGTTCTAGATACAGATACCTGTAACTACAAGCATCTCCCAACATATTAACCTTGAGGGTAAACTAAAGTAATACCCTGAATCATCAATTATCTATCGATCCGATCCAAAGGCTCCTCGTAGGTCTCGACCTTTCTCCGAAGAGAACCAGATCAGATCCAACAGTTCGCGACAAGGGGTCACATTTCTGCGATGAATGATCCTAGAATTTTTTCCTAGATCATCCGATCCCATCACTTAATCCTACGAGCTGCAACTGTAGAATACCAAATAGATACGACCTTCGTCGTATACTTTCTCTTCTGTACTAAGCAAAACATATCTGGAGGTAACTGTTTGTTGTTGTCTGCTGAGTCTTCTACAATGTCTTCTGCTGATGCTGCTTCTGTGTTGATATCTGCTGTAGGGAAGTATCAAGAAACTTCAACCACGCCTAAGGTAGTAGGTTGCTGCTGTTGAGATAACTCAATTTTCTGTGCTGATCTCTCCTGTCGAGCTGATACATCATCCTCCCGGAACACCATTGATAGTCTTCAACTGAGTCTTCAAAGTACACCACCTCCACTGTACTGATTGCTCACAATAGCAACTGATGAATTGATCCAACGGATTATCTGACTTTACGTGTCTTCGTGATCTGCACTATATGCTTATAATCCCTTCAGAGTCTTTGTTCTGATTTTTCTGATGTGCATGAGAACATCCTGATGATCTGCGGTTGGTCTTCTATAATCGAAAAGTAGCTCAAGGCCTATGACCCTGATCTTACTCCTTTAATCCAACAGTCGGAGACTTCTAACTCTATTAAGTTGACCAGCAATATTTGCTTATCGGTCTCCAACTCTTAAACCCTTGTATGGAGTCATTTATAAACTCCTGTCTCAATCAAACGTCTTCCGGCAAGATCTGGTAAAAGATCCCGACATCCTTATCCAACTATAAGTCAATAACTCTAGGTGGCTTAAATCATCCATTCATCTTCTTGAGCTATTAGGTGGTCGTAACCTTTGCAAGTCTCACGACTCTGTACAGTACACTATTACTAATCGAGCACCCTTTCTTGAAGCTCAAGAATTCCTTACAATGTGTCACCAAAAGTAACACGGGGAAATACTCTCCTTCAACATCACTAAACCATGATCAAGTGATATATTATTTTCCGAAGATTATTTTCTGCATTTATCACCAAATACCGGCTTGATCCCGATAATGGTATGCAAACAACTCTTCTTTCTCGATATAACATGAGTTAAGTACTCAAAAGTACTCTCAAAGTTATACAACTCAGTACGAACAACTCAGGGATAAAATCCCTATGAAACATCGTAACCTAGCCTTCCACTATCTGCATCACAATAGACAATTTGTCTTGTCCATTACCCAACAGGTAATGATCTGACTAGCACCGTTAGTGAAAATCTCTAAGGTTGAAATCTCTGATTTCAACCAGAAATGTGACGACTTGACCCATGTTTTTCCGACTCGGTATCAGTCGGCTCTCAGAGGTAAATCACCTCCTCGACACAGGTTCAAGACTCACAGACTCAACAAGTCATTCCCGTGGTCAACTCATACCACGGTTACGAATAATAACCAACACACTACAGGTTATTTCCTGGTATAAGCATCTAAATGCACAACCAACATAACCGAGAGTATAAATCCTAAAGGTGACTCCGATTGGTCGCCTCGGTGGACGACCCCTACTACAAGTCTGCACAAGTGTCATAACTATATTGTATAACCCTACTGATCAAGTTTAGATAAATATCTAGTAAACCAGAAGTTATCAGGAATTCTTACCTCGTGCTGCTTGGAGCTCAGGCCGCTATCCATCTCATCTCAGAAAAACAAAACCGAATAAATCGACTCCCGAGAATCCAAGACTTGACTCAAAAACAACATTGTATGACATCGCAGAACCTTGGGCTCTGATACCACTAAAGTTGTCACACCCTGAGAGCATGCCGAACCGAAAATCAAACGGACAACATCTCCCCTGTATGTAGCAACATTTCGGGTTAATAAAAGGCCCGTAGGCCCACAATAACAACAATATATATGTATGAAAACAAAAACTACACAAGACAGCGGAAAAAAACCACAACAATACAACAATCCCACACATGCATACCGGTATGACTAACACACCACAACAACACGAAATCTCGACAAGATCTAAATATACAACATATACATCACGAAAACTCCAAAATACAATGCACAACGGACAGCAGACCCAAAACAAAACACGGTAGCCTCGTGAGATGAGATGACGTCAGCCGGCGATGCTCCAAGCTGTCATGAAGTCTTCTACCTGTTACCTGGGAGACAGAAAACCCAGGGTCTGCGGGGGTGATGAGTAAAACTCAGCAGGTAATAGAAAACATGTATATATGTAATATCACATGTATTTCGACAACATAATCTAGATGTACAACAGGTATATCAGCATAGTATATAAATACAAGCATATATCGTCTAACTGAAATGAATAACATAAAATACAGACATACCTGAAGTCTGCTACGCTACTCTGATCCAACCTGAATATATATCCAACATATATATAACAGGAAGAGTAATACCAACACATAATCTACTCATGCTACATGCCAAGGTATCTATGGTCTATCCAACCCATACCAATATCCGACACAACTGTATAACATATGCAAGAAACATGTATGAATATGATGTACAATCAAATGCAGCAAACATAATACAATCAAATGCAACATCACAATAAGCATATATATATAAACTGTATCTATATATGTATACTAATCACAATCATCCATATATATATATACATGCATATATGTATATATATGGCAATATGCAAAAATGCCATCAGTCAGCAATGCAACATGCACGGTCATGTCGGCTCACCCTAAAGCTACCACGACCCCAGTGTGGCCTCGGTGGCTCGAGCATGACAACTATCCCAACTCAACACCAACCACTACTCTCGAGTGGCCGAGTGGGCAGTATGATCGAGTAGCATATAAGCGTAAAGAGCAAGCTACACGATGGGGGTCCCTGCTGTTGACCACTCCGACAGTCACTACCTATGAGTGGTCGAGTGCCACACACGCAGGACTACGATACGCAAATCCAACTACCACCGTCTATAGTGGTAGAGTGCGGCACCACAATGCTCTGCCCTCACACGGGTGACTCCTCCTATGAGTAACTGTGGAGGCAGGATGACTGGCGACCCTCTCAACCACAAGGGAGACCTCGTCGCCAGCGTGCATGTAAATGCATGAATGCAATGTCTCACATACAGACATCCACCATAGACTCTCTATTCTACAGAGAATCATACTAACCAGATCACGCACTCTCTATCCTACAGAGAGTCGTACTCAACTGATCATAATACTCTCTATCCTGTAGAGAGGCATACCAATCTACTCGACGCACTCTCTATCCTGTAGAGAGTCGTACTCAACTGATGGACACACTCTCTATCCTGTAGAGAGTCGTACTCATCTGATTATAACAAGCTAGGACCACCGGTCCGTAGCGATACCCTAAGTATCATTCCTCTGACCATTTACACAATATATGTTCGGTGGTAACATACCACCTAAGGGTACTAGGACTAACCCTAGGTTAAAGACATTATCTACCTATGAATGACATTTTTGCCCAATGTACAATCAGGTTGTCATCCGGACTTTACTATTTGCACTTAACTTAAACAAATTCTAAGTTACTTACATCACCTATATGTATAACTCCTAATCATAATAAAATAAACATGATATCAGCAATGGAGTTAATAGCCACGGTAAAAGATCAAGCATACAAAAATAAGAGCAGGGTCAAGGTAATATGAACACCTAACATGCTCATATCTATAACTAAATCTGAATGCAATACATCTACCCGGACCAGGTAGGAAATTACCCACCTGCTTTGTAGACACCAATCGTCTTCACGTCCGTGAGTGTCTCGAACCAAAATCCTCACATAGAATCCACAAGTAATTCTTCACACCCTTCCTCCCTTGGATCTGTCGATCGGAGCATTCAAATTGCCATGAACTACAACTGTGTCGTGCTTCCTGATCACAATGGCAATTCCGAGTCCTCGCTATAGAGCTTGTTCATAGCTGGTGTTGTTGTTCATGACCAATGCAGCTCCCTGTTGGCGGAATTCGGTGACCCCTATTGGTCAAAGGGGGAGAAATGTGAGAGTTTAAGTTAATTATGCTAGAGGGGAAATAGCATGTGTTAAGGGGGAGTTGCATGTATTAGGGGGGAATGTTTTGATACTCATGTTATGTTTACATGCTTTCCTTTCCTTAGTGTTTTGTAAATGTTTTCCTTAACTTAAACATGTTGCCACACATCAAAAAGGGGAAGATTGTTAGGGCAATCAACCCAAGTAATGTGTGTCAAGGAAGAAGCCGGCGAGGATCGCAATCGGTGACATGGGGGGTGATCTGCTCGATCGGGAAAAAAAAACATAGGAAATCAACGACTCCATCACCAAAACCGGACTCGCAGTGGCAGCGACGACTTGGGGCACCGGCGATCGAAGAGGAGCTCGTGAAAAGGACCAAGTCAGGCGGCTGTCACTAGTGCTAGCAGCGTCCAACCGCGAGATCGGGAGAAATAGGGCAACCAATGAGGATAAATGGCCGATCGGAAGAAGAAATACAGAGACATCGCAGTGGTCGGCGCTGTCTATCCGGCGACGGAGATGAGGGAAACACACAGTGGACGTGGGCTATGGCGATGGGGCAGCAGTAGATCTCTCGCGGTGGCGGCGAGTGGAGCGGCGACGTCACTCGCTGTTGTTGGATCGGAGGAAAAAGGAAGCCGGCGGCGGTGAGGTGGATGATGGCAGAGATTGGCCGGAAGGTGGAAGAGAGCATGGCGGAAGGGCACTGCGGCGAGGATGAGAAAGAGGGAAAAGGAGTGTCGGGGAAGGAGAGGAGAAGCGGCGGAGAAACGCCTGCGCGGAGTAAAACCGTGTGTGGATTTTTGGTTTGGCGTTACGAAGGGGAAAACGGATCGGGTAGACCTGTTTAACGGGTTGGACTTAAAATGCTGTTTGGGTTCTTACCCTATAGAACCAACCTTAGCTTTAATCAACCCCTATCAATTGAACCCATAACTTCCGTTTAAATCCAGAAAAACTTCTAAAAATTTCTGAAAAATTCTATAAGGTATTTTATCAATTACCGAGGAATATATATTATTATTAATTTTTTTTCCCGGTATTTTATAGATGGAAAGCCAACAAGTATTGATTGGAATAATGTTAAACTTTTTGCATCTCTATTGCAAGTTTTTTATGAGTTGACATTAAAAGTTTCTGGATCTTTATATGTCACTTCTAACACTTTTTCACATGAAATCAGTTCTATTCATTCTATACTAAAGGAGTGGCAAGAAAGTGATGATCGTGATGTATATTCAATGGGATTAAGAATGAAAATTAAATTTGACAAGTATTGGAGAGATCCATTGAAGATGAACAAGTTGCTTTATATTGCAGTGATACTTGATCCAAGGCATAAATTAGATTTTGTGAAATTTATATTGATTGAATTATATGGAGATGAAGCAGGTGCAATAACATGAAAGAATGTTAAGGAGACTTTATTTGCTTTGTATAAAAATTAAAAGGAGAAAATGGAATCTCAGAGTAGCACTTCAAAAATTTCAGTTATTTCAGAATCAGGTGATAACGATATTGTGCCTAAAAATATATGTTAAATAGATTTGAAAAGACAATCAATATTTGCAAAGTACAAGAAACAAAAGGCACAAATATTTAGTGATGGCAACATGTTAGAATTAGACAAGTATCTGAATGAAATAGTGGAAGAATATTATGAGACTTTTGATATTTTGGGATGGTGGAAGTAAAATTTTCATAGATTTCCTATACTTGCTCAAATTGCTCGTGATGTATTAGTTATTCCAATATCAACAGTTACTTCAGAATTCTCTTTCAGTACTGGTGGTCAGGTACTTGATTGTTTTAGGAGTTCATTGACTCATATAGTGGTAGAAAGTCTGATTTGTACCCAATATTGGCTTCGATCAAGTTTGGAGTCCATTAATGTCGAAGAAATGTTAAAAGATGTAGAAAACTTGAAAGCGGTACGTTTTGTTAAAAGAAAATTTTATAGTTAGTTATTTGTTTACAATTAAAAATGTATAGAGTATTAATTTGTTTGACTTGCATCATGTTATACTTTTTTATCAGAGTTCTCAAAAGTAATAATGGATTTGTCTTCTTCGACAACACCATTTGAGGTGTAATTAATCGCTTTTTGGTATGTTTCAATTATTTTAATTTAGTTACAAGTGTATTTACTTTTTAATTATCTTGTTCAAATAGTAATAACAATTTTGTACTTCTTGATCATTATTATTAGGATAAACACAAGTGGTGAAGCAGACAAGTCTGAACTCTGAAGTCAAGTCACAATTTATAAGGAGTCAAGGAGTGAAGGAAGAACCAAGGACTCAACTCTCAAGTCTCAATTGACAATTTTCAAAATCTAAGGATATGTTGTATTCATTTTGACATTTGACATGTTCTATAAACTCATAACTTAAGTGTAAAAAAGTTAAAATTATATGCTTGAATCTTGATTGCTATGTTGCAACTTGATTGCTTGAATGTTTTAATTTTAACGAGATATTTTTTATACATTTTGATGTGTTGACATTTATTAAATTGTGTCGTAAAATTGTGCTCTTATTGAGAATTGGTGTAATATTGAATGTTTTAACTTTTAACAGTGAAATTTAAGAATGTATAGGAAAAATAAATTTTATAATTATAGGGGAGGTATTTTTATTTTTATTTTAAATTATAATAAATCGTGTAAATTAAAGGTTCCACACAATAGGTATAACATCTTCTAATCATATATATTCATTAAATGCATGAAATGACATCAAATTTGAGTTTAATAATAGAATTTTACAACATACAATCGATCGCTTCGTGAATCACCAACTGCTTATCGTGAAATTCATTCGACAACGCATGCATAGCTTAACTGATGACACTATGTTGATCGGTGATTCAACTCATCGATTGATTTGGTTTGAGCCATCAGTCGACTAAGAAATATTCTGTGCTCCTATCCACTGGATCTAATCGACTGCTATTATATAGCAGTCGACTAAAAAACATTCTGTCTTTCGGTTCACTAGATTCAATCGACTGCTATATAACAACAGTCGACTGATAGGGATCATCAGTCGATTGATTTGAGCCATCGGTTGATTGGTCGTAAAAATCGATTTTTTCATTTTTTAATCGAAAAAATTGATTTTTTTTGCCAAATCGGTTCGGTTTGGTGAAAAATTTCGATCAGTTCAGTTTAGTTAAAAATTTTTTGGTTTATTTGGTTTCGATCTTAATCGATTTGGTCGGTTCAATTTTAACTGATTGCACACCCTTAGGTGAGACTGAGTTCTTAGTCGGGGCAAGGTAAGCGTCGATCCGACGGAGAGTCCGTGTTGGATTCAAAAGTCGAGATCGGGCAATATTACTACTGCCAAGTGATATTTTATTATACATTGTGCTAACTCTATATTGCAGGGCTCTAGGCGACAGTACAGAGTCCAGGCCCTCAGACCCAGTTGATTGGACCAAGTCCAGGCAACTAGGATGACAAGTTGGCAAGCGAGTTGTTGTTCGACTAGAGATCTTATGATCGAGATGGTAGGCGTTCTAGTCGACTAGACCGGGTCCAAGCGACTGAGATATGAAAATTTCAGAATTGCGGAGGAGCGGAGGCAACTGACTTTGAATCGACTGGATCATGTCTAGGTGACTGGAAATGCCAGAATACCATATCGACGGACTAATGTGGAGTCGACTGGAGGGTGATCCAGGCCACTAGAATGAACTTATAAAAGAAATGGAGGGTCGGCTCCGAATTCAAGTTTTTCCACTACTTATCTAAGTGTTGCTACTTCATTTGTTGTCGCAAGATCCTCGTCACGTCACAACTCTACAGCTCCAACACTAAGAACTCCAAGTTCAACCTTCGAGTGTCGGTATACTTATTTTTGTGCACTTCTCTTTCGCTTATTGTACTTAAATTGTAGAAGGAAGGTAGCTTGTTACCTTACCCTCATCTTTTGTAAAAGCGAACCCCTCCGAAGTCAAGAGTTCTTAATTCGGAGGGCTTTTTAGTGAATTGGCTGATGAGGTGACTCTTGGAGAGTCGCGAACCTTGAAGTAGCAATCTGACTAGGATTGTGAACCAAGTAAAAAGCCTTGAGTATTTTGTTCTTAATTTCTTTTAATTCCACTGCATATTACTCTTGATTTTGAAAAAGAATAAGAAGAGTTTTAAAAGTAAAAAAAATATTTAAACATCGAGATTCACCCCCTCTTTCGGTAGACTCGATCCTACAATTGATATTGGAGTGGGGGCGCTCTGATTTTGGTGCAACCACCAGAGATCGAAAAATTTTCTTTACATTTGTCATTCATGCTATAGTTTAAATTTTTTGCATTAATTTATATTTTTTGCAATTTTTTAATAGATTAAAATGTCACATCTAGAGGGTTATAACACCGTTCACTCTCCTCTCTTTAACAGAGAGGACTTTGCTATTGGAAGAGACAAATAGAGTGCTTTTTAAAAATCAATCTAGATGCTTGGTTTCCCATTAGGAAAGGTTTGTAGCCCCGATAGACGACTTAGGAGAGTTGTTAAGATCCGAAGAAATTGACCTTAGAAAATAGTAGAAAAGCTCAAGTCAATTACAAATCCCTTAATTCCTTGCAATGCAATCTTACCAAAGAAAAACTTAATAGCATCGGACCATTTGAAAATGCTAAAGAATTATGGGACAAATTGATAGATTTGCATGAAGGGTCTAGTGATACAAAAATAGCAAAAAGGGGCATGCTATTAAATAAACTTTTTAACTGCAAAATGATCGATGGTGAAAATGTTAGTTAATTGCATACTAGAATAAAAGATATATTAAATGGTTTGCATTTCATTGAGCATCAAGTAGAAAACTGCAATATAATCTGGTATACACTTAAAGCATTTCTCATGAATGCTTTATGGACATCAATAGTCAATGCCTATAAAGTATCTAGGGATCTCTCTTTGATTAGAATAGATGAACTCTTTTGCGAACTTGAATTGCATGAACAAACTAACTCGGGTCAAGTCGAGAATGGTATAACATTGATTGCAGATTCAAATAAGATTAAAGAAGGAAAGAAAATGAAGCCAAAAAATGAGTCTGAAGATGAATCGGAGTCGGATGTAAATGGAGAAGAAGAAATGGTTAACTTGGTCCAGAAGATGTTCAACCGGAGGAAGAAGTTCACGAAAAGGGAGGCAAAGAGAATGGTTGATAACAAGCGTAGTAGGCCAAGATCGGAGGTTACATTCTACGAGTGCAATGGGAAAAGTCACTACAAGTCCGAGTGCATAAATCTAAAAAAAGGAAGAGAAGCCGAAAAAGGAAAAGAAGTAGAAAGTGTAGGATCCTTTGGAATGGCTAGGGGGGGGGGAGGTGAATATGTCTTCTTCGATTTCTACAATTTTGTTAGCGGAAGTAATACAAAGAACACAATAAATAATACTAAAATCAGAGAAGACAATGCTAACAAAGATGATGTAACGTGGTTCGGAGATGATGCTCATACTCCATGATAATCCGTAAGGTGGATCACTCCTAGTAAGCTTTCACTAAAACCTCCTTTTGATGAGAACACCAAGGTAGAGAGGCCTTCTTATAATGCACACTCTTTTTCTTACAAGATGATTGAGTTAAGCTAGCGAAGAAGAGGTTAGAAACACTTGAAAGCTTAGAGGAAGGCTTGGTGAGCTTGAAAAGAAAGATTTGAATGAGAGCACTAGCCTTCTTTAAGCTCCCCCAAGTCCCTATTCATGGAATTTGGCTGTCTTTATCCATTGAGCTCGACTCTAGTTGACTACTGTATATCGTCAGTCGAATGTTGCCATTGTTGACCGAATACAATGGCTTCTAACGAAGCCTAATCGTGATCATCACCACTCAAAGGACACTTGATCAGTCGATTGCTCATACTAGAAGTCGATTGTTCAGGCTCAGTCGACTGGTCAGTCAACTACCAAATATTCTGTGCTTTGATTAATTCTAGTCAACTGCCAAACCCTAATAGTCGACTGATGTGGACCAGTCGACTGGTGCAAGCCACCAATCGATTGCCAAGACATAGTTGACAGTCAGACCATCAATCAACTGATCGATCAGTCGACTGGTTATAACCCCAGTTGACTGCTCTGAGTCAGCCTGAGTTCTTGAGTGCTAAACACTCGAGACCAGTCGACTAATACAAGATACCAGTCGATTGGTATACCTCAAGTATGACTAACTCATACTTGAAAACATACCCAAAGTCTAAACTAAACCTTCTAGATTCTTCATCAGCCTTGTGCCTCCAGGATCCCTCCGAGTCCATGAATCTTTCATCCTTGCACTTGCCTTCAAAAGCTTCCTTTGGTTTCGTCATGCTTTGGGTTACTTCTTGCCAAGGTTCACTTGGACTTTACGTTGCCAAGACTACATGTTTGAACTTATGCTACCAAGACTCACCTTTAGACTGCCTTGCCAAGATCCACTTGGGCTTACGTCGCCAAGACTATAAGCTTGGACGTATGCCACCAAGTCCACATTCTTGGACTTCTCTTGCCAAGACTTCACCCTTGGACTTTCCTTGCTAAGTCTTCACACTTGAACTTCCTTTGGCAAGATTCACACTTGGACTTTCCTGTCACTTAAACATTCCATTGTTATATTACAATTATTGCCTAACTTCAAATGATTATCCAAACATCAAAATACATTAATACTTGGGGCATTGTTGCACTAACAATCCCTTCCTTTTTGATGTTTGTCAATCATTTAAGTTAAGTCTTAAAATATACAATAAAAGCACAATATGAATCTAACTTAAATTTTTCCTTCTCCCCCTTTGACACACATCAAAAAGAGAAGGACAAATATCAAATGAAGACATTTTTGAATAAGATTGTTTATGTCTTGAACTAAGGTATAGAATGTGTTGGTGTAGGGGCACCAGATAATCAAACTTAAGTTTTGATAATGGAAAAGATTCAAAGTTAAGCTATTTTGTTATCTCATATGCTATGTTGAGTGTGCATGTAATGTATTGGACTTTACTAAGGTCAAAGACGCCAGGAGAATCTCGGGATGAGAAACCTCGGTGGTCAGGTAACGCTAGGAGGATCTCAGGAAGGAGGAGCCTCGGTAGTCAAGTGACCGAAAGCTAAGTGACGGGTAAGCAAGGTAATAACCTTGTGTGGAGAGGATAGGTCGCATCCTCAGTACAGGGGCAACCGTAGGCGATGATCTGACTAAGATTCTGGAGGAAGGACGAAGTCAAGATTAGACAGTCTAGGACTGTCACATTGCATATCATTATGCTTTTCTTGTGCTAACCTTTTGTTGTAGGTGTCAAGTTGGATTCTCAAGTGTAGCAGTCGACTAGAAGTTTCAGTAGTCGACTGGGGTAGTCAACTGCCAATAGGATCAGTCGACTGATGTGTGCGAGAAGAACCAAGTGCCACCTCAAGGATAAGATTTGTAGATAAACTTTTATCTAGATATGGATCCAAATTTAGATCTGAACGTGCTAGGATTTGGAAAACTATAAAAGAAGGGGTGAGGCACCCTCCATTCATTAACAAAAAGATTCCTAAAGTGCTCCATCGCTTCAAGACTCTCTTTCACACGTGATGACATCGTAATGCTGACTGAGCTCCCTTCATTTTCTTTTAAGTCAGTACATTTTATTTCCTTGCTTTTAATTGTTAAGAGGAGAGGTAGGATTGTTACCTCTTCCTCTACATATCTTATAATCGATTTTGTCTCTTACCTCCAACAAGGAAGAGACACCATTAGTGATTGCCCCTTGAAAGGTATCAAGGATCGCATGAGCCTTGGACTAACAACTGGTAGGCTGTGAACTAAGTAAATCCTTTTGTGTCTTGTGTCATGTGTCTTTTATTTTCCTCTGTAAGATTTGGTTTTAACAACGAAACGAAAAGAAAAGATTTTGGGATGCTATTTGGCCCCCTCCCCCCTCTAGCGTCTTTCTTGATCCTACATTTGGTATCAGAGCGAGGGCACTCAAAATAGGTGCAACCATCTTTTTGAGCAATTTTATTTTCTTTCTTTCGTGTTTTGTTTAGTTTTTTTTTTCTCTCTTCTCCCGCACTACTAATCCAAGATCAAGTCTTGGAAGTTTTCTTGTTGTTCGTGTTTTTTTAGGTATTTAAGGACCCACATTGAGGGGTATAGCATCGCCCGACCTCCATTCTTTAACGGAGATGACTTCCATTATTGGAAGGGTCAGATGGAGTGTTTCCTAAAAAAATAAGTCGATATGTGGATTAACCGACTTTGCTTTACCCACCAATGACCAAGGGGAATCATTGGACTATGACAAATGAACTAATGCAATGAAAAGGCAAATCGAAGCCGACGCAAAAGCAACCCAGATATTGCAATGTGGCTTATCCAAGGAGGAGCTTAACCAAATCGTACCTTTCATTAGCACTAAGGATCTATGGAATAAGCTCATTGAACTTCATGAAGGATCATTCGACATGAAGGTATGTAAGAGGGATCTTCTAGTAAATAAATTATATAATTTGAAAATGTAGGATAATGAGACCATGAGCCAACTCCATGCTCGCATTCAAGATATCCTAAATAGACTTCACGCTATCAAACAGAAGGTGGAGAACCGCGACATCATAAGGTACACTCTAAGAGCTTTTTCTAGGACCACTTTGTGGGCATCCATGGTTGATGCTCACAAAGTATCTAGAGATCTTTCTAAAATTAGGTTGGATAAATTATTTTCTAAATTTGAGCTTAATGAGCAGTCTAACTCGGCCCTGGTAGAGAAAGGTATTGCTTTGTTTGCAGGTCGAAGAAAGGTGAAAAGCAAGCCTCCACCCGAAGAAGATGAATCCGAATTGGAATTAGGCGAAGAGATGGAGACCGAACTAGTCAATCTAGTTTGAAAGATTATCAAGCGTAGAAGGCAACCAACTAGGCCAACGACGGAGAAGAGACCCAACCCAAGTCAAAACTACAAGTATTACGAGTATAATAAGAAGGGGCACTTCAAGAAGGCAAAGCCCGACTCCATTTTGATGGTGCAAAAGAAGAAAGGCAAGGGAAAGCCTAAAAGTAAGGGAAAGTCCCAAGCCAAGGGCAAAGGCAAGACACTGAAACCTAAAGGAGGGGTGGCCAAGGAAGGGATTTGCTTCCACTGTAAGGAAGTTGGACACTGGAAGCGGAATTGCAAAGCATACCTGGAAGATCTTAAGAAGAAAAGAAGTGAAACTTCTACTTCAGGTATATATGTTATAGAAGTCAATCTATCTATTTCTTCATCGTGGGTATTTGATACCGGATGTGCATCTCACATTTGTACTAATGTGCAGGCGCTGAGAAATAGCAGGGCATTGACGAAGGGCGAGGTAGACCTACAAGTAGGCAATGGAGCAAGGGTTGCTATTGTTGCTGTAGGAACTTATTTTCTATCTTTGCCCTCTGGGCTTGTACTAGAATTAGATGAATGTTGTTATGTGCCTGCTCTCACAAAGAACATCATTTCAGTTTCTTGTTTAGATAAGAAAGGCTTTTCATTTATAATAAAGAACAAACGTTGTTCCATTTATTTAAATGATATGTTCTATTGTAGTGCACCTCTGATGAACGAACTCTACATTCTAGACTTAGAGAATCCCATCTATAACATAAGTACCAAAAGATTCAAGTCAAATGAGTTGAACCAAACCTATCTCTGGCAATGTCGCTTAGGTCACATAAATGAGAGTCGCTTATCCCAGCTCCATAAGGATGGGTTGCTGGACTCATTTGATTTTGAATCATATGAGACATGCGAGTCTTGCCTTCTAGACAAGATGACTAAGACTCCCTTTAGTGGACACAGCGAAAAAGCAACAGACTTATTAGGACTTATACATAGTGATGTGTGTGGCCCTTTCAATGTTGCTGCTAGAGGTGGTTATATGGATTTCATTACATTTATTGATGACTTCAGTAGATATGGTTATGTGTATCTGATGACATATAAGTTAGAATCCTTTGAAAAGTTCAAATAATTCAAGAATGAAGTACAAAGCCAGCTCGGCAAGAGTATTAAGATACTTCAATCAGATCGAGGTGGTGAATACCTTAGCCATGAGTTTCGTGACTATCTAGCTGAGTATGAGATTCTATCCCAACTCACTCCTCCTGGAACACCATAGTGGAATGGTGTATCCAAAAGGAGAAATCGTACCCTATTAGATATTGTACGATCTATGATGAGTCACACAGATCTTTCTATATCCTTTTGGGGATATGCTCTAGACATAGCAGCATTTACACTTAACCGTGTTCCATCCAAAGCTGTGATAAAGACACCATATACGATATGGACAGGGAAAAATCCAAGATGTCTTTCATGAGGATTTATGGTTGTGAGGCTTACATTCGACGTCAAGTCTCAGACAAACTAGGACCCAAATTTGATAAGTGATATTTTGTTGGATATTCTAAGGAAACGAAGAGATATTATTTACATTCCAGTCAGCACAAAGTGTTTGTGACAAAGACTGGGATATTTCTAGAAAGAGACTTTGTTTCTAGAAAAACTAGTGGGAGTACATTCGATCTTGAAGAAATTCAAGATATGGACCATAGCACTGAGGCCGAGATGGAGGTTGAATAGGAACCACAAAGTGTTATAGATGATGAGATTGTTGCACAAAAAGTTATGGAACAACAACCTGTTCAGGTAGACCTACCTCTTCGTAGGTCTGATAGGGTACATCGTCAGCCTGAGAGATACTCATTTCTCTTGTCTGACCATGATCATGTTATGCTCGTTGAGAATGAGCCTACCTCTTATCAGGAAGCTGTGATGAGCCCATATTCTGAGAAATGGCTAGAGACTATGAGATCCGAGATGGAATCCATGTACACCAACCAAGTATGGACTTTGGTTGATCCACCTGAAGGCGTCAAACCCATTGGGTGTAAGTAGGTCTTTAAGAGAAAGACTGACATGGATGGACTTACGCATACCTATAAGGGCCGATTGGTAGCTAAAGGTTTCAAAAAAATTCATGGTATTGACTATGATGAAACCTTTTCTCCAGTTGCGATGTTTAAGTCCATTCAGATCATACTTGCTATCTGCAAAGATACCACGATTATGAGATCTAACAGATGGATGTCAAAACCATATTTCCGAATGGAAACATGCTCGAGGATGTGTACATGATACAACCCGAGAGTTTTGTAGATCCACAACATATCGCAAGGTATGCAAGCCGCAAAGGTCCATTTATGGGCTAAAATTTGGAATCTTCGATTCGATGATACGATCAAACAGTTTAGTTTCGTCAAGAATGAAGATGAACCTTGTGTCTATAAGAGGGTTAATGAGAACATAGTTGTCTTCCTTGTATTGTATGTGGATGACATACTACTCATTGGGAATGACATCCCTTCGCTACAGTCTGTAAAGACTTGGTTGGGGAAGTGTTTCTCAAGGAAGGACTTAGGTGAAACAACCTATATTTTATGCATCAAGATCTATAGAGATAAATCTAAGAGATTGCTTGGCCTAAGTCAGAGTACATATATTGACACGGTATTACTACGGTTTGCCATGCTGAATTCCAAGAAGGGATTTTTGCCGATGTCACATGATGTGAGTCTTTCGAAGACTCAAAGTCCCTCTTCTAGAGAGGAGAGAAACCGCATGGATAAGATCCCTTATGCATCTACCATAGGATCTATCATGTATGTCATGCTATGTACTCATCCTGATGTCTCGTATGCTTTGAGCATGATGAGCAGATACCAGTCAGATCTAGGTGAACGTCACTGGATAGCGGTCAAGAATATTCTTAAGTACTTAAGAAGGACTAAAAAATATTTCTTTATATTTGGAGGCGATACGGAATTAGCTATAAAGGGTTGCAGTGATGCCAGCTTCCAAACTGACAAGGATGATTATAGATCGCAGTCATGGTTCATGTTTTGCTTGAATGGTGGCACTGTGAGTTAGAAGAGTTCGAAGCAGGACACAGTTGTTAATTCTACAACAGAGGCCGAGTATATTGCTGCATCAGAGGCAGCAAAGGAGGCAGTTTGGATCCGCAAGTTCATTATTGAGCTTGGGGTGGTTCCTAGCATAGCAGATCCTATAGAGCTCTATTGTGACAACAATGGAGCGATTGCACAGGCTAAGGAACCTCGCTCATACCAGCGGACCAAATACATACTACGACACTTCTATCTTATTCGAGAGATTATCAATAGAGGAGATGTGAAGATTTGTAGAGTACCCACAGATGCTAACGTCGCAGATCCCTTGACCAAGGCTTTGACACAAAAAAAACATGATGGTCACACTAGGTCATTGGGTATTAGATACTACAGTGATTGACACTAGTGCTAGTGGAAGATTATTAGTGAAAGCCCTAGAGACGATCATGTGATGATTATTGTATGGACTTGTTGTATCATATTCCTATATATATCAATAAAGGTATTGCTTTATGGTTATTATACTTACTTGTATTGGTGTCAAATAACTAAGTATAATAGCGTCTTTGAGTAGAAGGTTCTTATCTATATCAATCGATTGGTAGAATCGATAATGAGATGATATAGAGAATACTACTCTTAAATCATTCCTAGTCAAGTATTAATATTCAGGGACAATATTAATGGGAAGAGACTAACATGTAGGTCAACTCGATGACTTGATCTCACAAGTCATGGATATAAGATATCAAGTTGACACATGAGTATGCATTGGAGAATGTATACTGAATGACCCACCATGAGAAAGTATCATGGATCGTTATATGAGTGTCATATACTTTCTCATGTGACTATTAGTATGACTATTAGTCCTTGGACCTGAAGTCACCATGGTTCCCTACATAAGGAGTTGCATACTTTGGCTTCGTCAAACGTTACCCGTAAATGGGTGGACTATAAAGACAATTACTGGATATGTAACAAATTATGCGGAAGGATGTGAATGATGTAGATGAGATCTATCCCTCCTATATGACGAGAGTGATATCATGATTCTTGATAGAGTGAGACCACTAAGTGCATGGTCATGCCCAAATGAGTCAATATGAGATATTGAGCTCGTTTGATTATGGTGAGTCTACTTGGAGTTCAAGATATAGATTGTACAGAGGATGACATGGTCTATGCCTCAATTGAACAATCTAGATGTCAAGGATAGAGGAATATTGTCACATATTGTGAGAGTCACAATTAGTAGTCACAAAAATGATATTGCATCTCAACATTCTTGTAACTTGGGTAGCAATGATGTGTTGCTAGATACCGCTCATTGTTTATGTTTCTAAATCGGTTTAGGAGCATTGCCAATGTTATAAGAACTTATAGGGTCACACACAAAGGATAATTAGATGGAGATTAAATTCATATGATGGACCAAGAGGATTAGGTTCATGTGATGAACGAAATTGGATTAAGAGTAATCCAAATTAGACTAATTGAGTTGGACTCAATTTGATTCAAGTGTTGAATGAGTTTAATTTAGATTTAATTCATTGAGTCAATTTAAACTAATGAATAGAGATTCATTAAATTAAATTGACTTGAATCAAAGGTTGAATTTGATCAACCATGGGAGATAAGAGGTCAAGTTTGACTTGACTTGAGAGGGAAGATGTAGGGTCAAGTTTGACTTGACCACATGCCACTTCATGGTGACTTGGCAAAGGGGTCGGCCAATGATGATGTTCCACATCATAATGTACACATCATGGTGTGTCACCTCATGAGGGAGACCAAGAGCCATGGCTCTTAGTATTACACATATGTATTTAACCCTCCATGAAGTGGCCGACCAAATGAATGAGTTAGAGTGGTGAATTGAATGTTGGATTGAATTCATCTTCTTCCTTCTCCTCTTCTTGCTCTCTCTCTCATCCTCCGCTGTGAGACTTCCTAAGGGTGCTAGCACACTCTAAATGGTCTTCCCACCTTTTGTTCGTGTGGATACATGTAGAGGAGTATACACTTGACACTCTACGAGATCCGGCAACCATTTGGACGAGCAAGATAAGCGAAGGGCGTCGCTACAAGGGTAATGCTCTTCTCATGTAGATCTAAGGTAGATCTAGGTTTTCTAAATATGTACATGAATTTATTTTATTAATCTTTGCATGGATCCGTGGCTGACTTCCGAGGTTTTCGCAATGCAAAAAGCGATTTTTACGGCTCGGAGAGTCTAACACTAAGCTTATTCTTCATCATCTTGTAAAAGGAAGAGTGTTTATTGTAAGAAAAGGCTTCTCCACTTTGGTGTTCTTATCAAAAGGAGACTTTAGTGAAAGCTTGCTTGGAGTAATCCACCTTACGAATTGCCGTGGAGTAGGAGCATCATCTCCGAACCATATTACATACCCGTGTTAACTTGTTTTCTTTGTTTTCGCATTTAAATTTGTGTTTCTCTATTGCTTCTGCTAATGACTCTTGTAGAAAAATGAAGAAGGGCTATTCACCCTCCTCTAGCCATTCCAATGGATCCTACAGTAGATTCAATGCATCAACATGAAGTTTAAACACAAATCGACATTTTTAGTGACTAACTCTTAACCAAAACTTGATCATAAATTCATATCATTGGAGTTTTAAAACAAGAGTTAGATATTTGCTTTAAAGACAAATTTTAGATGTTTATTTTCAAAATACTAATAACAAGTAGGGATTCATGCTTGGATTTTAGTCACTTAAGTTTAATTTGTACTTTATAGTGAGCATTATTTACTTTAAAGCATTGATATTTTGAAAATTTTAAGCATGGAATCAAGGGGAGAAAAATATTTTGAAATTTTTATTTGAAAATTTGCTTTGTTTAAGGGGGAGTCAAGATCTTATTTTGACAAAAGTATATGCATAATTTTAGAGGGAGTTATGCATGAACTAAAGGGGAGACTCTACATTCAAAATATTATTTTAAAAAGAGAGATCGGGAAGATAAGAATCTTCAAAGGTTACTTGTCTTAGAATATTTTCAAAACAATAAGGAAATATTTAGAATATCATTTTTGAAAAATCATAGAAGATATGCTTTCAAAGAGAATTATCTATGCTTAAGGGGAGAGAATGAAAAAAAAATTCTAAGCTTTGAATATTCAAAGTTAAAATAAATAAATTATTTCAAGCATTAATCTTACTCATCTTTGATGTCTAAAGATTGAAACTTATTTAGTGATTTTAAAACACTTAAACATTTTCAAAATTTGTGAAACCTCTATACTCTAAGTCTTTCATGATTGATGGGGGAATTTCTTTTTATATATTATTTTGATGTATGCCAAAGGAGCAGAGAGTGTAAGATTTAAAGTTATAAGTAGATGCATTTACTTATGTGAACTTGATATTGTAAATGCATTTTATTGTATGTGAACTTGATATTGTAAATGCATGTGAACTTGGTATTGCATTTTGCTATATTCCTCGTAACTTCAACCGATGTGTTATTATACATCAAAAAGGAGAAGATTGTTGGTGCGGAGAGCATCACTCCTGAGTTTTGATGTATGAATCATAGTTTAAAGTTAGGATAATCTTGTGATTTGATATATGTATTAAGTGTTAGGACCTTTGTCGTCGCTAGGGGGTGAATAACATTTCACAATTTCTTCGCTTGGATTCATCGTAATTTTTCTACAATCTTTAGTATGCAGCAGAATACACAATACACAGTAGAAATAAATACAAAAGGAAGCACAAGCAAAACACACAATTTTACGTAGTTTAGAACCCTAGTTCATACTCTATGGTTGAGCTCTAGAGTGAGCGCTAGTGATGCACACCACCACTAAACCTTCTTCTTTTTGGAAGCAATCCGGAGGTGGAGAAACCTCTTACAAAATAAATAAAGAAGTGAAAATACTTTACAAATGAGAGCTTTTGATTGCTTAATGATTTGGTTGCTTTGAGATGCTTTAAGGATTGGAAAGCACCAACTGTTCCCCTTCAAGAGCTCCAAGAACTGGCAGCTCGAAACCTCCTATGTAGCCTCCATTTAAAGCATCGCTCGGACTGATTTTTGGCCTAGTAGTCGACTGCCCTTACCCACTAGTCGATTGCCCAATTATCCGTTGTCTCACAATAGACTAAAATAACCAACCAATGATTTCGATTGACTTAGTAGTCAACTGCCATAAACCAGCAGTCAACTATCAAACATTTTGTGCCTTGTCTACTTAAGATCAGTCAACTACTCAACCCTAACATAATCAATCACATGGTCACCGACTAGTCTAACTCACTAGAGTCCTGGCCGATTACATAACCAAGAGATCGGGTCATAACCCCGCCGACTACCCGAGTCAACTGAGCTCTTGAGTGCGAGTATTCACCACCGATCGTCCATAACCCCACCAACTACCAAACACCTCTGATTATTTTAGCTCACTAGTTAACTGAACCAAGTTTTAGTCAATTGGTGAATCTCAGAACTGAGGTTTAACCCAAGTATGATCCCCTCATACTTGACACTCACCCTTAGCCTAGACCTAAGCCTTTATGCCACTTCCATCAGCCTCACACCCTCAGGGTCCATTCGAGTCCTCCATGACTCCTTCACCCTTCATGCTAGCCTTCAAATGCTTTCATCAACTTTGTCATGCCATCGGGTACTCTTAGCCTAGACCTAAACTTTCAAACCATTTTCAATCAGCCTCACACCCTTGGTTTGAGTCCACGACTCCTCACCCTTGGCGCTAGCCTTCAAGTGCTTCCATCAGCTTTGTCATGTTATTAGGTCTACCTTTTCCAGGAGACCGTGCCTCCAGAACTTCCATTGCCAAGTCTCCATACTTGGACCTTCACAACCAAGACTACACCCTTAGACTTACATGACCAAGACTACACACTTTGACTTTCCCTTTGTCAAATATCCATATTTGGGCTTTCTCCGCCAAGACTACACACTTGAACTTTTTCTTTTCCAAGAATCCATTCTTAGACTTCTCCATTGTCAAATATTCATATTTTAGACTTCTCACCGAGTCTCACTGAGCCTTGGCCAAAACCTTGACCTGAGACTGATTGCTCCAACAATCTCCTCCTAATAATTTTCCTCACATGACCATAGATGTCCCAAACTATCCATTAGTCATATGATCATATGTATTGTCAAACTCATTGTCAAACATCAAAACACTACTTGAGTCCCACTCGAGCTTGGTCAATCTTGATTCGAGACCGATTACACCAATATTAAGTGTGCAAGCTTAATAGGAAAGTCCTAGTAGGTCAGGTTGATCGGATACTAGGCAGAAGTCTTGATAGATCAGGAGGACCAGACACTAGGCATGAATTCAGATGGGTCGACTGGACAAGACATCTTGTAGAAGACTGATTGCGTTAGGGAGACCGAACAACCGATATGAAGTCCAGTTGGGTCAGGAAGATCAGACAACTAACATGAAGACTTGGTGGGTCAGATTGGATGTCAAGTGAAGTAAGTCCGACTAGACAACCGACAAGTAAACTCTCGAGTGGAGAGGTGACATCGAGTCCTCAATTGGGGACAAAGTAAGCGTCGATCCGATAGAGGGTCCATGTTGGACTCTGAAATCGAGATCGGACAGTATTACTACTGCCAAGTGAAATTATATTATGCATTGCGCTAACTCTATGTTGCAAGTCTCCACACGACTGGACAAAGTCCAAGCGCCTCAGACCCAGTCGACTGGACCAGGTCTAGGCAATTGGGATGCCGAGTTGGCAAGTGAGCTGTCATTCGACTGTAGATCTTATGATCGAGATGACAGGTGTTCCAGTCGATTGGACCGGGTCTAGGTGACTGGGATAGGAAAATTCCAAAACTGCGAAGGAGTGGAGCTAGCTGACTTGGAGTCGACTGGACCAGGTACAGGTGACTAGAAATGCTAGAATATCATATCGACGGGCTGATATAGAGTCTACTGGAGGGTGGTCCAAGTGACTAGAATGAGCTTATAAAAGAAATGGAGGACCAACTCCGAATTCAAGTTTTTCTACTATTGATCTAAGTGCTGCTACTTCATTTGTTGTCCGCAAGATCCTTGTCACGTCGCAACTCCACAACTCCAACACTAAGAACTCCAAGTTCAACACCTTCGAGTGTTAGTATACTTATTTTTGTGCACTTCTTTTTCATTTATTGTACTTAAATTGTAGAGGGTAGGTAGCTTGTTATCTTATCCTCATCTTTTTTAAAAGTGAACCCTCCAAATAGAGAGTTCTTGATTGAGGGTTTTTATTGAATTGTCCGACGAGGTGACTATTGGAGTCACAGGCCTTGGAGTAGAAATCCGACTAGGATTGTGAACCAAGTAAAAATCCTTGTGTATTTTGTTCTTAGTTTCTTTTAATTCCGTTGCATATTACTCTTGATTTTGAAAAAGAATAAGAAAAATTTTAAAAGTAAAAAAAAAATATTTAAACCCTCCTTTCTCGATAGATTCAATCCTACAATGTTATGATAATATATATTTGCCAACTTAAATAAATAACAATAAAAGTTATATACAAATTACAAGTTTATAATTTTATGGAAGTACTGAAATCTAAATAATTAATTAAATTATCTACCAAATAAATTTTATAAATATAGACTAATTTATCAAAAATATAATTTTATGATTCTAATGATTTTTATTAAAAATTATCTTTTTCTACTGTACTTTCAGTTACAATTTACAATTGCAATATATAAAATATTTTATAATTTATAAATAATCATACAGGAGAGAGTTAATCCTTTTATAAAAAAAATATATTGGATTTTAAAAAATATTGCTTAATATGATCGAAGTTTATAGTGGTAAAAAATTTTATATTTTGAAGGAGTAATTTACGTGTCAATTAGTAAATTAGGTTGTATTTTAAAAATAAGAATAAATTAACACTAACTGATTTATAAAAATAAATTACAAACATATTTAAATTAAAATAACTCTTCTAGACTCAAATTTTAATATTCAAATTAGGATATTCTGTAGTTTAAATGGTTAGTTATTTTTTTTATTTTTAATACATAAGAAATTTATAAATCAATTTATATTAAAAAAATTGACACAATAATTTCATACTAATTTATTAAATAATTTTTGGACAAATTATTTTTATTAAACAAAAGGATAAATTTTCTATTTAGAATGTTTAACAATTTATAATAGTCTTGAAAGTGTAATTGATTAAAAATTATCTTAAAATATAATTTTGAATCAAAATGATTTTTATCTTAAAAATTGATTCATTATTTCTTTTTAATGTATATATGTATTAATAATAGTCAATTCAATTAATTTATTTTAATTTTATGTGAATATTAAATGATAGATCGAGAAATATTTTATTTATAATATTAAATATATTTCAAATTCTTGATAAAAAAATTTAAGTGTTATTTTTTAAATTTGTTATGAATATTTTTGTCAATTTTTTTTTAAAATCCTTCCTAATTACTCCCTATCTTATCATTAAATTTACTTTTTCTTTACCAATTTCTAAATGTGTAACGTGTGCTCTTTTATTTATTTTTTAAAATCCTTCTTAAATCCTAATTACTCCCTATCTTATTCATCAAATCAAATCTATCTTTTTCTTTATCAATTTCCAAAGCCTAAGTGTGCTTCCATAATTCAATTCCATGCTCCGTGACTCCACCAATCTCTTCATCTTCCAACGAAAACACTTCCAACTTCCTCATTTATTTTCCTTCTCATTTCTTCCTCTTTCTTTCTCCTCTCCCACAACTTTAGTGCACGCTACTCTTCTTCATCCTCTTGGAGTCTTGGTTCACCAACTAAGATCTT
This sequence comes from Wurfbainia villosa, assembly GCA_025175895.1. Classification (NCBI taxonomy): domain Eukaryota; kingdom Viridiplantae; phylum Streptophyta; class Magnoliopsida; order Zingiberales; family Zingiberaceae; genus Wurfbainia; species Wurfbainia villosa. The sequence goes on from CM046003.1 coordinate 94,857,590, forward strand.
AAACTCTCAAACTCTCAGATCTTGATTATCGACAGATTTCTACAAAAGGTTAATGATTTTTATTTTTTTCTCCTTTTTTTTTCAGTAGTTTCTCCATTGATTTGTTTAATTAAGCATGATATATTTTATTTTATATGTTATCATTGCACTTTGTTGTTTTATTATTCTTATTTCATAAATTTTAAATTACACTTTGTTATAATTAGGGAATTTTTTTTACATCATTTGTTGATTTCACTTAGGATTTTTATTATTTTCAATCATCAATGGAGGAGACAAATGTTTCTATCATTGATCCAAATATTGATATAGAAGTTGAAGAAAATAAGAATAGTCCATTTGATACAAGGAAAATAAAAAGACTTTAAAGGTTTGGGAAGACTTCAATGAAGTTACTCTTGCTTGTGACACAAGATAAGTCAAATGTTTCCAATTATTTGTAATAAATAAAGATGATGCCACAACACAATTATTTAGGCATCTAAAATTTTTTATAAAACCCCAAATTTTATTGAACAAGGGTCAAAAACAACTTTTATAAGTATTGATGAATTATCAAACTTTAGATATGATCAAGGGAGAACTAGAGAAGTTATGTCTCACATGATTATGGTACATGAATTGCCATTTAATTTTGTTGAATATGATTTGTTTAATATCTTAATGAGAATTGCTACTTCAAACTATCAATATATTTCACATGCAACAGCTAAAAGTCATTGCATAACTAGTTATGAGATGGAGAAAAAAATGATTAAGTCCTTATTGAAAGATGCAAATAGAGTTAGTATCACAACATATTTATGGAGATCAGGGCAGAAAGTCAAATATATAGTTTTGACATGTCATTTCATAGATTCTAATTTGAAATTACAAAAGAGGATCTTAAATTTTTGTGATGTTCCACCTCCTCATACTGGAGTTGTCTTGCATGATGCTTTATATAAATATTTGCAAGAATAGAGTATAGAAAGCAAAGTGTAGACAATCACTATTGACGCCTCTAACAACGATTCTGCTGTAAGAATTTTAAGAGAATCTATTGTTCCAAAATAAGCTTTCTTTAAATGGACAACTATTTCATGTTAGATGTTGTGCTCATATTTGAAATATTTTAGTTCAAGATGCATTATCTTAAATGTAGAGTATAATTGAAAATGTTCAAGAAAGTGTAAAGTACATTTCATCTTCTGAGGCATGCCTTCATATTTTTTCTGACATAACCAAACAATTGAGGTTACCTTCTAAAATTGATTCTCGATTGTTGCACTCGGTAGAATTATACTTATGTCATGCCTTAGCTTTGAGTTCAAAGATATATTTCATCGTTATCAATAAAGAGATCTTGATTATTAATATTTACCAAGCGAAGAGGATTGGATTCATGTTTAAGAAGTTTGTTCATTTTTGAAGCTTTTTAATGAATTCACGAAAATCATCTCAGTTATCAATTTCAATTAGTTAAATATTTTTTTTTACATTATCTTTAGCTAATTCAATTATAATATTTAAATCATCACAATAAATATTTTGATAGTGTGAGTGTACTTATCTAATTATTTGCTTTTTTTTATTAATTTTAGTTTATTTAGTTAGTATTGTTGTTGTTTTCTAATATTAACACTTAATTGATATTATTCCTTCTTTTTAATACTAAATATACAAGGAGAAAATGCTAACTAAATAAAATAGGGTAGATTTATCTTTTCTTATAATTGGAAGTACAATTTGATGTTATAAAATCATTCAACTTATGTATTTGATACTAAACCTTTTTAATTTCATATGTATTACAGGCAGTGAATATCCTACTTCAAATTTATTTCTTCTTGAACTTTGGTAAGTGAAAGAGTACTAGATCAACAAATTTTAATTGGGAATTCATTCATGAAAGCAATGACTACAAAGATGAAGACTAAATTTGATAAGTCTTGAGATTGATGCAATTTGGTAATCTCTATAACTATTGTTTTAGATCCTAGGAATAAAATGAAGCTTATTGAGTTTTGTTTTCCTATAATTTACCTCGAGGATGAAGTTAGTACCCATTAAATTGTTTTAGTGAAGAATAGTTTGTATGAGTTATAGAATGTGTTAAGAATTGATGGTCACGCTAGAGGGGGGTGAATAGCATTTTGTGACATCTGATGGAATTCGTTCGTATTCGTCTCTACAATTCGTTAGTATGCACAATGAAAATACAAATAGAAAGAATAAACTAAAACAAAGACAAAAACACAAAACACACCCATAAACACAAGATGTAACGTGGTTCGGAGCCTAGGGTTCATACTCCACGGGTTGAGCTCAAATGAGCTCTAGTGATGCAAACCACCACTAATCAACCATTCCTTCTCGGAAAACACTCTGGAGCTAGAGAAAACCTCTTACAATAGTTCTTACAACAATAAGAAGAAAATACAAGCAAATACAAATGAAATACAATAAACAACGTAAAGAAAACTTTACACAAGGTTGCTTTGAATGCTTGCTTGTTGGTTGCTTGGATGAGCTTGAAAAATCCTAAAATGCACCAACACTTCGCCTTAAATCTCCCTTAGAACCGCTCAAGAAACCTTGGCCGAAATCCTCCACGAATTGCTCCTTTTATGCCTCTGCACAATTTGGATTTCCGCCTGGTAGTCAATTGTCCAAAGGCACCAGTCGACTGCCTACAGTATCATTGTCTCACAACAGACTTAATCCACATTGACATTCCAGCCAACGGATACACTACCAGTCGACTGTCATTATCATCAGTCGACTGCCAAACCCTTAGTCGACTTCCAAGTCGACTACCAAGCTTTATGTGCTCGTGGCTACAAATAACAGTCGACTGGTCTCCATGGCAGTCGACTGCTCAAGGCTAGTCGACTGCCCATAGCTAGCAGTCGATTGCTAAGGGCACACAACCACGGTCGAGCATCAGTCGACTCCTGACCAGTCGACTGATCATAATCCCAATCGATTGCTCAGAGTTGACTCGGTTGTCAAGTGTCAAAACACTTGACCAGTCAATTGGTCCATAACTCCAGTTGACTGCTAAACCTCAAACATGAGATTTACCCCAAGTATGATCCCCTCATACTTGCTAGACCACCCTTAGCCTAGACCTAAGCCTTCTAGCCACCTCCATCAGTATCACACCTATTGGATCCCTCTAAGTCATCCATGACTTGTTCATTCATATGCTAGCCTTCAGGTGCTTCCATCGACTATTATCATGCAAATCGGGTCTACATTGCCAAGGTACATTTGGGCTTACATTGCCAAGACACACGCTTAGACTTTACACCGCCAAATATTGGACTTATGCCGCCAAGACTACCGCTTGGATTTTACGACACCAATATCTCATCCTTGGACTTTCCAATTGCCAAGACCCATGCTTGGACTTTCCAATTGCCAAAACCCATGCTTGGACTTTCCATTGCCAAGTACTCATGACTTGGCCTTTACCATTGCCAAGACTCATGCTTGGACTTGTTAGGCCAATCAACCCAAGTATGGTTTGGTTTTGATGTGTGTACCAAAGGGTTTAAGTTAGGTTGTCATGTGATTTGATATGTGTGTTTAAGTTGTGCAGGACTTAAGTGAATCACACACGTGTTGACTTGATGAAGCATTGGCGAGTTCACCATCTTATAGCTCGGGTCCTTGAGTTGGTGAAGGATGACATTGCGAAAGTCATGCGCTTGGTGCATCTGAGGGATCGCCGGACGAGGAGCAAATGAAGTGAAGCCAGAGGGAGCAGACTTCATGACAAGATGCGAAGGATGGTACTAGAGGAGCCGAGGGCTTAGTGCATCCGAGGGACGCAGGTCGAAGAGAGCTTCGAGGTGAGGGAATTCATGGGAGATGAGAGTGAGCAATTGTATCCCGGGACGGGGTAGCTCAGCTAGGTGAACTTGGCCGAATGACTAAGTCAAGTGTCGGATACTCAAACTTAGGTTTGAGGTTTTACCCGACAAGTCGAACGCTCAAACTTGTGTTTGAGGTTTTACTCGACGATTGGTTAAGTCGGATGCTCAAACATGAGTTTGAGGTTTCTACTCGACGAATGGAAGTGTCGGATGCTCAAACATGTGGTTTGAGGTTTACCCGACGATCGGATGCTCAAACAAGTGTTTGTTTGAGAGTTTACCCGACACCAGTCGACTGCTATAGATAGCAGTCGACTAATCCAAGTCGAGAGCGATCGACTGGTGTTCGAGTGATGGACTTCTAGCCCAATAGTCAACTGCTAGGGTTTAGCAGTCGACTACCATCAGTCGACTGCTGAAGGTGGTCGCGAGCACAGAAGATTTTTGAGTCAACTGATTGCCTGGATCACTCGGTGATGGCTTGATCGATTGGATCGATGGGTATGATCAGTTGACTGATCAAAGTGTCATTGGCTATGATGACCGTGAACTGGTATGGTCAGAAGCCATTGGAACGGCGACAGTCGACTGATACATGCAGCAGTTGACTGTTGCATGCCCAATGGGAAGAAAGCCCTCTTCTCTATAAAAAGAGGGCTTGGGTGCCCTTGGGAGGTTAATGCTTCATTCCGATTCATACTCCCAAGTGACGAAGGTGAATGCTGAAGGTGGTCGCAGGCACAGAAGGTTTTTGAGTCTACTGATTGCTTGGATCACTCAATTGATGGCTTGATCTATCGACTGATGGGCATGATCAGTCAACTGATCAGAGTGTCGTCGGCTGTGATGACCGTGAACTGGTGTGGTTAGAAGTCGTTGGAACGGTGGCAGTCGACTGATGCATGCAACAGTTGACTGTTGCATGTCCAATGGGAAGAAAGCCCTCTTCTCTATAAAAAGAGGGCTTGGGTGCCCTTGGGAGGTTAATGCTTCATTCCGATTCATACTCCCAAGTGCCCTAAATGTTTTTTTCTCCTCTTCCTTGTTCTTATCTCAATTATATTGTAAGAGGGAGAGATTGTGTAAGAAGGTTTACCTCCACCTTGTCTTGCGCTAAAGGAGAGATTAGTGATTTGGTTGGGGAGTGATTCACCTTATGAATCGTCCATGGATTATCAACAAGGGCCGTGAACCATGTTACATCTTCGTGTTTGAGTTTGCTCTCTTTACATCTTGTATTTGTTTTAATTGTCTTTTGTTTAGCATATATTCCGCTGCGCTAATTGTTTGTAGACGATTAAGAATGACCAAATTCCATCTACGACAACGAGGGCTATTCAACCCCCCTTCTAGCCGGGCGATGATCCTCCAACAAGTGGTATTAAAGCGAGGAGCTTGTCGACAGACTCATCGCCAAAACAAGCACGATAACGAAATGGCCGGCTCGAACATTCATCCGCCAAAATTCGAAGGGGACTTCGCTTGGTGGAAAAAGTGTATGGAGGTATTCTTTGAAATGGATTTTGATATTATGGTTATTATGGAAATTAGTTTTGATATACCTAGGGATGAAGAAGGGAAGCCAATCAAAAAATCAAGGTGGACTAAGAAGCAAAGAGAGGAGCACCTTGTAAATTCAAAAGCCAAGCACAATCTCTACAACGTGCTCCCTCAACAAGAAATCAATAGGATTGGAGAGTGTGCTAGTGCCAAGAAGATGTGGGAGAAGCTAGTGGAGCTTCATGAAGGCACATCCGAAGCCAAGCTAGCAAGAAGGGACCTACTCCGATCACAATTAAACAACATCAAGCTAGATAAAGGAGAAAAGGTACTATCCTTGCATTCAAGATTTAAAGAAATAATAAATGGGTTATCTAGTGTAGGAGAAAAGCTCTCGAACTGAGACATGATCATTAAAGCAATAGACACCTTCCCTCAGTCATCGAAATAGAGCTCCATGGTGGACTCATTCTACATCTCAAAGAATCTAGAGGTAAGTACTCTAGAAGAATTCTTTTCTACCATGGAATTACATGAAACTAAGCTTGAAGGTATAGTAGAAGATTCAATCAAGCAATCAAGGGGAGTAGCACTTGTAGTTGACAAAGGAAAGAAGAAGGAGACTCCACCCTCCTCATCGGATGAAGGATCTTCCTCATCAATGAATAGCAATGAAAAGACCTACATGGTAAGAAAGGTGAGACGTGCATTGAAAAATTTTAAATTTAACAAGTCTCATGATAGGAGAAGAAGGACTAGGAGAGTGATATGCTATAATTGCCAAGGAGAGGGACATATGAGAGATGAATGTCCTCTCTTGAACAAAAGCAAGGAAGAAAGGAGAACGAATGACAAGAAGAAGGAAGGGAAGAAGAAAGAAGAAAAGAAGTCAAAAGAAAAGGGAAAGGGAAAAGTAAATCTCAAAGCTACATGGGATGACCCATCTTTATCGGAAGAAGAAGAAATCATCACACACCTTGCACTAATGGGAATAGATGATGTAGCCTCCACCTCATCCGAAAGAGAAGAAGCAAGCTCAAGTGAGGAGGAGAGCTCAAGTGTAGGGGGAGCGTCATCATCATCGAAAGAAGGGGATTGGGTAAGTGAGGTAAATAAACTACCCTCCCATGATGTAATTTCAATGATTACTAGCTTGACTAAGGACTTGTTTAGAATGAAAAAGAAAAACAAATGCATGCTTAATGAAATTAGAACTCTAGAAGAAAAATTGAAAAATGCATGCTCATATGTTAATGATTCTTCTTCTAGTGTTAATGATGCATGTTTAGAAGAGAATAAGTCTTTAAGGGAAAAGGTAGATTTCCTTACTAAGGCCCTAGAGAAATTCACAATTGGATCAAACACTTTGAACATGATAATTGGGAGCCAAAGATCTAGTTTTAACAAGAAGGGCCTAGGATATAAGGGAACCAAAAATAAAAAGACCTACCATTGTCTAATTGCTAGGGGACAATTCAAAACAACAATGGTAGCTAGGAAATGGATCCCAAAGGAGTACTTGGTGAACCCCATTGGAAAGAATTTATATTGGGTTCTCAAGTCAATCCTCAAGAGTTAGAGAAACCTAGGATAGTCAACCATAATTGGACTTATTTCATATTATGATAAATGGTTGACTTATGATGATGTCGGGGTGATAATATTTGACTTATGTTCATGATTGGGTGTTTTTGATAATACTTAACCTTGGTAGAAATTGTATGAAAATTGATGGTTAAGTATAATTAACTTAGGTACATCTCACATTCACCATAAGACTAACTTGATTGAAAACATAGCAATGAGTGAGATGTTAGGTTGATACAAAGTGATTCACTAATGCTTATGACATTTTGATAAATCATTGTAAGTATCATAACATAGTAATCATAGACTAACTATGGGAAAATCATATGTTTAATTCATAGACATATTGCCCAAAGATCATGGTTGGATATTTCAAATGTTTTAAAATCATTTTATGTTTTATAAACTTTGAGTTCATGCTTTGAAAAGTTTCCAAGGCAAAACTAGCTTTCAAGTTAATACAAAATTGAGTTTTTTTTAAACTTTTGAGTTTTTGCTTTATTTTCAAAAATCAATTGAATTTTCATGAAAAACAATTTTTCATTGATAAAGGGACTTATAAGAAATGTGTTCCTCAAATTTCATAAATTTTTAAATTTTTTATAATTTTTAATGCATTTCTGAAATTGAGTTCAGAAATCAAAAATCGAGATTTTTAGGTGCCAGTCGACTGATGGTCTGATGGAGTCGACTGATGTACTGTGCACGAGCACAGTAACCTATTTTAGGTGGATTTAAGTCAGTTTTTGGTCATTTTATTCCCTTAGATATTGATGCTATATTGTATAACATATGTTAGATGTTTTTGATGGTGTCAAAGGGGGAGAAATGTGAGAGTTTAAGTTAATTATGCTAGAGGGGAAATAGCATGTGTTAAGGGGGAGTTGCATGTATTAGGGGGGAATGTTTTGATACTCATGTTATGTTTACATGCTTTCCTTTCCTTAGTGTTTTGTAAATGTTTTCCTTAACTTAAACATGTTGCCACACATCAAAAAGGGGAAGATTGTTAGGGCAATCAACCCAAGTAATGTGTGTGACAAAGGGTTTAAGTTAGGTTGTTATGTGATTTGATATGTGTGTTTAAGTTGTGCAGAACTCAAGTGAATCACACATGTGTTGACGTGATGAAACATTGGCGAGTTTACCATCTCATGGCTCGGGTCCTTGAGTCGGTGAAGGATGGCATTGCGGAAGCCGAGCGCTTGGTGCATCCGAGGGACCGTCGGACGAGGATCAAATGAAGTGAAGCCGGAGGAAGCATACTTCGTGGCAAGATGCGAAGGATGACACTGGAGGAGTCGAGGGATTAGTGCATCCGAGGGACGCATGCCGAAGAGAGCTTTGAGGTGAGGGACTTCATGGGAGATGAGAGTGAGTGATTGTAATCCAAGACAGGGTCGCTGACTGAGCTCCCTTCATTTTCTTTTAAGTCAGTACATTTTATTTCCTTGCTTTTAATTGTTAAGAGGAGAGGTAGGATTGTTACCTCTTCCTCTACATATCTTATAATCGATTTTGTCTCTTACCTCCAACAAGGAAGAGACACCATTAGTGATTGCCCCTTGAAAGGTATCAAGGATCGCATGAGCCTTGGACTAACAACTGGTAGGCTGTGAACTAAGTAAATCCTTTTGTGTCTTGTGTCATGTGTCTTTTATTTTCCTCTGTAAGATTTGGTTTTAACAACGAAACGAAAAGAAAAGATTTTGGGATGCTATTTGGCCCCCTCCCCCCTCTAGCGTCTTTCTTGATCCTACATTTGGTATCAGAGCGAGGGCACTCAAAATAGGTGCAACCATCTTTTTGAGCAATTTTATTTTCTTTCTTTCGTGTTTTGTTTAGTTTTTTTTTTCTCTCTTCTCCCGCACTACTAATCCAAGATCAAGTCTTGGAAGTTTTCTTGTTGTTCGTGTTTTTTTAGGTATTTAAGGACCCACATTGAGGGGTATAGCATCGCCCGACCTCCATTCTTTAACGGAGATGACTTCCATTATTGGAAGGGTCAGATGGAGTGTTTCCTAAAAAAATAAGTCGATATGTGGATTAACCGACTTTGCTTTACCCACCAATGACCAAGGGGAATCATTGGACTATGACAAATGAACTAATGCAATGAAAAGGCAAATCGAAGCCGACGCAAAAGCAACCCAGATATTGCAATGTGGCTTATCCAAGGAGGAGCTTAACCAAATCGTACCTTTCATTAGCACTAAGGATCTATGGAATAAGCTCATTGAACTTCATGAAGGATCATTCGACATGAAGGTATGTAAGAGGGATCTTCTAGTAAATAAATTATATAATTTGAAAATGTAGGATAATGAGACCATGAGCCAACTCCATGCTCGCATTCAAGATATCCTAAATAGACTTCACGCTATCAAACAGAAGGTGGAGAACCGCGACATCATAAGGTACACTCTAAGAGCTTTTTCTAGGACCACTTTGTGGGCATCCATGGTTGATGCTCACAAAGTATCTAGAGATCTTTCTAAAATTAGGTTGGATAAATTATTTTCTAAATTTGAGCTTAATGAGCAGTCTAACTCGGCCCTGGTAGAGAAAGGTATTGCTTTGTTTGCAGGTCGAAGAAAGGTGAAAAGCAAGCCTCCACCCGAAGAAGATGAATCCGAATTGGAATTAGGCGAAGAGATGGAGACCGAACTAGTCAATCTAGTTTGAAAGATTATCAAGCGTAGAAGGCAACCAACTAGGCCAACGACGGAGAAGAGACCCAACCCAAGTCAAAACTACAAGTATTACGAGTATAATAAGAAGGGGCACTTCAAGAAGGCAAAGCCCGACTCCATTTTGATGGTGCAAAAGAAGAAAGACAAGGGAAAGCCTAAAAGTAAGGGAAAGTCCCAAGCCAAGGGCAAAGGCAAGACACTGAAACCTAAAGGAGGGGTGGCCAAGGAAGGGATTTGCTTCCACTGTAAGGAAGTTGGACACTGGAAGCGGAATTGCAAAGCATACCTGGAAGATCTTAAGAAGAAAAGAAGTGAAACTTCTACTTCAGGTATATATGTTATAGAAGTCAATCTATCTATTTCTTCATCGTGGGTATTTGATACCGGATGTGCATCTCACATTTGTACTAATGTGCGCCGTATTTGAAATAGCAGGCATTGTGTGAAGGCGAGACCTACAAGTAGGCAATGGAGCAAGGGTTGCTATTGTTGCTGTAGGAACTTATTTTCTATCTTTGCCCTCTGGGCTTGTACTAGAATTAGATGAATGTTGTTATGTGCCTGCTCTCACAAAGAACATCATTTCAGTTTCTTGTTTAGATAAGAAAGGCTTTTCATTTATAATAAAGAACAAACGTTGTTCCATTTATTTAAATGATATGTTCTATTGTAGTGCACCTCTGATGAACGAACTCTACATTCTAGACTTAGAGAATCCCATCTATAACATAAGTACCAAAAGATTCAAGTCAAATGAGTTGAACCAAACCTATCTCTGGCAATGTCGCTTAGGTCACATAAATGAAAGTCGCTTATCCCAGCTCCATAAGGATGGGTTGCTGGACTCATTTGATTTTGAATCATATGAGACATGCGAGTCTTGCCTTCTAGACAAGATGACTAAGACTCCCTTTAGTGGACACAGCGAAAGAGCAACAGACTTATTAGGACTTATACATAGTGATGTGTGTGGCCCTTTCAATGTTGCTGCTAGAGGTGGTTATATGGATTTCATTACATTTATTGATGACTTCAGTAGATATGGTTATGTGTATCTGATGACATATAAGTTAGAATCCTTTGAAAAGTTCAAATAATTCAAGAATGAAGTACAAAGCCAGCTCGGCAAGAGTATTAAGATACTTCAATCAGATCGAGGTGGTGAATACCTTAGCCATGAGTTTCGTGACTATCTAGCTGAGTATGAGATTCTATCCCAACTCACTCCTCCTGGAACACCATAGTGGAATGGTGTATCCAAAAGGAGAAATCGTACCCTATTAGATATTGTACGATCTATGATGAGTCACACAGATCTTTCTATATCCTTTTGGGGATATGCTCTAGACATAGCAGCATTTACACTTAACCGTGTTCCATCCAAAGCTGTGATAAAGACACCATATACGATATGGACAGGGAAAAATCCAAGATGTCTTTCATGAGGATTTATGGTTGTGAGGCTTACATTCGACGTCAAGTCTCAGACAAACTAGGACCCAAATTTGATAAGTGATATTTTGTTGGATATTCTAAGGAAACGAAGAGATATTACTTCTACATTCCCAGTCAGCACAAAGTGTTTGTGACAAAGACTGGGATATTTCTAGAAAGAGACTTTGTTTCTAGAAAAACTAGTGGGAGTACATTCGATCTTGAAGAAATTCAAGATATGGACCATAGCACTGAGGCCGAGATGGAGGTTGAATAGGAACCACAAAGTGTTATAGATGATGAGATTGTTGCACAAAAAGTTATGGAACAACAACCTGTTCAGGTAGACCTACCTCTTCGTAGGTCTGATAGGGTACATCGTCAGCCTGAGAGATACTCATTTCTCTTGTCTGACCATGATCATGTTATGCTCGTTGAGAATGAGCCTACCTCTTATCAGGAAGCTGTGATGAGCCCATATTCTGAGAAATGGCTAGAGACTATGAGATCCGAGATGGAATCCATGTACACCAACCAAGTATGGACTTTGGTTGATCCACCTGAAGGCGTCAAACCCATTGGGTGTAAGTAGGTCTTTAAGAGAAAGACTGACATGGATGGACTTACGCATACCTATAAGGGCCGATTGGTAGCTAAAGGTTTCAAAAAAATTCATGGTATTGACTATGATGAAACCTTTTCTCCAGTTGCGATGTTTAAGTCCATTCAGATCATACTTGCTATTGCAGCATACCACGATTATGAGATCTAACAGATGGATGTCAAAACCATATTTCTGAATGGAAACATGCTCGAGGATGTGTACATGATACAACCTGAGAGTTTTGTAGATCCACAACATACTGGCAAGGTATGCAAGCTGCAAAGGTCCATTTATGGGCTAAAACAAGCTTCTCGGAGCTGGAATCTTCGATTCGATGATACGATCAAACAGTTTAGTTTCGTCAAGAATGAAGATGAACCTTGTGTCTATAAGAGGGTTAATGAGAACATAGTTGTCTTCCTTGTATTGTATGTGGATGACATACTACTCATTGGGAATGACATCCCTTCGCTACAGTCTGTAAAGACTTGGTTGGGGAAGTGTTTCTCAAGGAAGGACTTAGGTGAAACAACCTATATTTTATGCATCAAGATCTATAGAGATAAATCTAAGAGATTGCTTGGCCTAAGTCAGAGTACATATATTGACACGGTATTACTACGGTTTGCCATGCTGAATTCCAAGAAGGGATTTTTGCCGATGTCACATGATGTGAGTCTTTCGAAGACTCAAAGTCCCTCTTCTAGAGAGGAGAGAAACCGCATGGATAAGATCCCTTATGCATCTACCATAGGATCTATCATGTATGTCATGCTATGTACTCATCCTGATGTCTCGTATGCTTTGAGCATGATGAGCAGATACCAGTCAGATCTAGGTGAACGTCACTGGATAGCGGTCAAGAATATTCTTAAGTACTTAAGAAGGACTAAAAAATATTTCTTTATATTTGGAGGCGATACGGAATTAGCTATAAAGGGTTGCAGTGATGCCAGCTTCCAAACTGACAAGGATGATTATAGATCGCAGTCATGGTTCATGTTTTGCTTGAATGGTGGCACTGTGAGTTAGAAGAGTTCGAAGCAGGACACAGTTGTTAATTCTACAACAGAGGCTGAGTATATTGCTGCATTAGAGGTAGCAAAGGAGGCAGTTTGGATCCGCAAGTTCATTATTGAGCTTGGGGTGGTTCCTAGCATAGCAGATCCTATAGAGCTCTATTGTGACAACAATGGAGCGATTGCACAGGCTAAGGAACCTCGCTCATACCAGCGGACCAAATACATACTACGACACTTCTATCTTATTCGAGAGATTATCAATAGAGGAGATGTGAAGATTTGTAGAGTACCCACAGATGCTAACGTCGCAGATCCCTTGACCAAGGCTTTGACACAAAAAAAACATGATGGTCACACTAGGTCATTGGGTATTAGATACTACAGTGATTGACACTAGTGCTAGTGGAAGATTATTAGTGAAAGCCCTAGAGACGATCATGTGATGATTATTGTATGGACTTGTTGTATCATATTCCTATATATATCAATAAAGGTATTGCTTTATGGTTATTATACTTACTTGTATTGGTGTCAAATAACTAAGTATAATAGCGTCTTTGAGTAGAAGGTTCTTATCTATATCAATCGATTGGTAGAATCGATAATGAGATGATATAGAGAATACTACTCTTAAATCATTCCTAGTCAAGTATTAATATTCAGGGACAATATTAATGGGAAGAGACTAACATGTAGGTCAACTCGATGACTTGATCTCACAAGTCATGGATATAAGATATCAAGTTGACACATGAGTATGCATTGGAGAATGTATACTGAATGACCCACCATGAGAAAGTATCATGGATCGTTATATGAGTGTCATATACTTTCTCATGTGACTATTAGTATGACTATTAGTCCTTGGACCTGAAGTCACCATGGTTCCCTACATAAGGAGTTGCATACTTTGGCTTCGTCAAACGTTACCCGTAAATGGGTGGACTATAAAGACAATTACTGGATATGTAACAAATTATGCGGAAGGATGTGAATGATGTAGATGAGATCTATCCCTCCTATATGACGAGAGTGATATCATGATTCTTGATAGAGTGAGACCACTAAGTGCATGGTCATGCCCAAATGAGTCAATATGAGATATTGAGCTCGTTTGATTATGGTGAGTCTACTTGGAGTTCAAGATATAGATTGTACAGAGGATGACATGGTCTATGCCTCAATTGAACAATCTAGATGTCAAGGATAGAGGAATATTGTCACATATTGTGAGAGTCACAATTAGTAGTCACAAAAATGATATTGCATCTCAACATTCTTGTAACTTGGGTAGCAATGATGTGTTGCTAGATACCGCTCATTGTTTATGTTTCTAAATCGGTTTAGGAGCATTGCCAATGTTATAAGAACTTATAGGGTCACACACAAAGGATAATTAGATGGAGATTAAATTCATATGATGGACCAAGAGGATTAGGTTCATGTGATGAACGAAATTGGATTAAGAGTAATCCAAATTAGACTAATTGAGTTGGACTCAATTTGATTCAAGTGTTGAATGAGTTTAATTTAGATTTAATTCATTGAGTCAATTTAAACTAATGAATAGAGATTCATTAAATTAAATTGACTTGAATCAAAGGTTGAATTTGATCAACCATGGGAGATAAGAGGTCAAGTTTGACTTGACTTGAGAGGGAAGATGTAGGGTCAAGTTTGACTTGACCACATGCCACTTCATGGTGACTTGGCAAAGGGGTCGGCCAATGATGATGTTCCACATCATAATGTACACATCATGGTGTGTCACCTCATGAGGGAGACCAAGAGCCATGGCTCTTAGTATTACACATATGTATTTAACCCTCCATGAAGTGGCCGACCAAATGAATGAGTTAGAGTGGTGAATTGAATGTTGGATTGAATTCATCTTCTTCCTTCTCCTCTTCTTGCTCTCTCTCTCATCCTCCGTTGCCGAGACTTCCTAAGGGTGCTAGCACACTCTAAATGGTCTTCCCACCTTTTGTTCGTGTGGATACATGTAGAGGAGTATACACTTGACACTCTACGAGATCCGGCAACCATTTGGACGAGCAAGATAAGCGAAGGGCGTCGCTACAAGGGTAATGCTCTTCTCATGTAGATCTAAGGTAGATCTAGGTTTTCTAAATATGTACATGAATTTATTTTATTAATCTTTGCATGGATCCGTGGCTGACTTCCGAGGTTTTCGCAATGCAAAAAGCGATTTTTACGGCTCGGAGAGTCTAACACTAAGCTTATTCTTCATCATCTTGTAAAAGGAAGAGTGTTTATTGTAAGAAAAGGCTTCTCCACTTTGGTGTTCTTATCAAAAGGAGACTTTAGTGAAAGCTTGCTTGGAGTAATCCACCTTACGAATTGCCGTGGAGTAGGAGCATCATCTCCGAACCATATTACATACCCGTGTTAACTTGTTTTCTTTGTTTTCGCATTTAAATTTGTGTTTCTCTATTGCTTCTGCTAATGACTCTTGTAGAAAAATGAAGAAGGGCTATTCACCCTCCTCTAGCCATTCCAATGGATCCTACAGTAGATTCAATGCATCAACATGAAGTTTAAACAAAAATCGATTACTTTAGTGACTAACTCTTAACCAAAACTTGATCATAAATTCATATCATTGGAGTTTTAAAACAAGAGTTAGATATTTGCTTTAAAGACAAATTTTAGATGTTTATTTTCAAAATACTAATAACAAGTAGGGATTCATGCTTGGATTTTAGTCACTTAAGTTTAATTTGTACTTTATAGTGAGCATTATTTACTTTAAAGCATTGATATTTTGAAAATTTTAAGCATGGAATCAAGGGGAGAAAAATATTTTGAAATTTTTATTTGAAAATTTGCTTTGTTTAAGGGGGAGTCAAGATCTTATTTTGACAAAAGTATATGCATAATTTTAGAGGGAGTTATGCATGAACTAAAGGGGAGACTCTACATTCAAAATATTATTTTAAAAAGAGAGATCGGGAAGATAAGAATCTTCAAAGGTTACTTGTCTTAGAATATTTTCAAAACAATAAGGAAATATTTAGAATATCATTTTTGAAAAATCATAGAAGATATGCTTTCAAAGAGAATTATCTATGCTTAAGGGGAGAGAATGAAAAAAAAATTCTAAGCTTTGAATATTCAAAGTTAAAATAAATAAATTATTTCAAGCATTAATCTTACTCATCTTTGATGTCTAAAGATTGAAACTTATTTAGTGATTTTAAAACACTTAAACATTTTCAAAATTTGTGAAACCTCTATACTCTAAGTCTTTCATGATTGATGGGGGAATTTCTTTTTATATATTATTTTGATGTATGCCAAAGGAGCAGAGAGTGTAAGATTTAAAGTTATAAGTAGATGCATTTACTTATGTGAACTTGATATTGTAAATGCATTTTATTGTATGTGAACTTGATATTGTAAATGCATGTGAACTTGGTATTGCATTTTGCTATATTCCTCGTAACTTCAACCGATGTGTTATTATACATCAAAAAGGAGAAGATTGTTGGTGCGGAGAGCATCACTCATGAGTTTTGATGTATGAATCATAGTTTAAAGTTAGGATAATCTTGTGATTTGATATATGTATTAAGTGTTAGGACCTTTGTCGTCGCTAGGGGGTGAATAACATTTCACAATTTCTTCGCTTGGATTCATCGTAATTTTTCTACAATCTTTAGTATGCAGCAGAATACACAATACACAGTAGAAATAAATACAAAAGGAAGCACAAGCAAAACACACAATTTTACGTAGTTTAGAACCCTAGTTCATACTCTATGGTTGAGCTCTAGAGTGAGCGCTAGTGATGCACACCACCACTAAACCTTCTTCTTTTTGGAAGCAATCCGGAGGTGGAGAAACCTCTTACAAAATAAATAAAGAAGTGAAAATACTTTACAAATGAGAGCTTTTGATTGCTTAATGATTTGGTTGCTTTGAGATGCTTTAAGGATTGGAAAGCACCAACTGTTCCCCTTCAAGAGCTCCAAGAACTGGCAGCTCGAAACCTCCTATGTAGCCTCCATTTAAAGCATCGCTCGGACTGATTTTTGGCCTAGTAGTCGACTGCCCTTACCCACTAGTCGATTGCCCAATTATCCGTTGTCTCACAATAGACTTATCCACATCGGAAACAGTCAACCAGTCGACTTCCCTGACTTAGTAGTCAACTGCCATAAACCAGCAGTCAACTATCAAACATTTTGTGCCTTGTCTACTTAAGATCAGTCAACTACTCAACCCTAACAATCAACTGTCAGTGGTCAGTCGACTAGTCTAACTCACTAGTCAGCTGCCAAAGCTACAGTTAGCAGTCGAGTCCCAGTCGACTACATAACCAGTAGACTGGGTCATAACCCCAGTCGACTACCCGAGTCAATCTGAGCTCTTGAGTGCAGAGCATTCGACCAGCCGACTGGTCCATAACCCCAGTCAACTACCAAACAATTTGCCCGATTATTTTAGCTCACTAGTTAACTGAACCAAGTTTTAGTCAATTGGTGAATCTCAGAACTGAGGTTTAACCCAAGTATGATCCCCTCATACTTGACACTCACCCTTAGCCTAGACCTAAGCCTTTATGCCACTTCCATCAGCCTCACACCCTCAGGGTCCATTCGAGTCCTCCATGACTCCTTCACCCTTCATGCTAGCCTTCAAATGCTTTCATCAACTTTGTCATGCCATCGGGTACTCTTAGCCTAGACCTAAACTTTCAAACCATTTTCAATCAGCCTCACACCCTTGGTTTGAGTCCACGACTCCTCACCCTTGGCGCTAGCCTTCAAGTGCTTCCATCAGCTTTGTCATGTTATTAGGTCTACCTTTTCCAGGAGACCGTGCCTCCAGAACTTCCATTGCCAAGTCTCCATACTTGGACCTTCACAACCAAGACTACACCCTTAGACTTACATGACCAAGACTACACACTTTGACTTTCCCTTTGTCAAATATCCATATTTGGGCTTTCTCCGCCAAGACTACACACTTGAACTTTTTCTTTTCCAAGAATCCATTCTTAGACTTCTCCATTGTCAAATATTCATACTTAGACTTTCACTCGAGTCTCACTCGAGCTCGGTCAACCTTGACCTGAGACTGATTGCTCCAACAATCTCCTCCTAATAATTTTCCTCACATGACCATAGATGTCCCAAACTATCCATTAGTCATATGATCATATGTATTGTCAAACTCATTGTCAAACATCAAAACACTACTTGAGTCCCACTCGAGCTTGGTCAATCTTGATTCGAGACCGATTACACCAATATTAAGTGTGCAAGCTTAATAGGAAAGTCCTAGTAGGTCAGGTTGATCGGATACTAGGCAGAAGTCTTGATAGATCAGGAGGACCAGACACTAGGCATGAATTCAGATGGGTCGACTGGACAAGACATCTTGTAGAAGACTGATTGCGTTAGGGAGACCGAACAACCGATATGAAGTCCAGTTGGGTCAGGAAGATCAGACAACTAACATGAAGACTTGGTGGGTCAGATTGGATGTCAAGTGAAGTAAGTCCGACTAGACAACCGACAAGTAAACTCTCGAGTGGAGAGGTGACATCGAGTCCTCAATTGGGGACAAAGTAAGCGTCGATCCGATAGAGGGTCCATGTTGGACTCTGAAATCGAGATCGGACAGTATTACTACTGCCAAGTGAAATTATATTATGCATTGCGCTAACTCTATGTTGCAAGTCTCCACACGACTGGACAAAGTCCAAGCGCCTCAGACCCAGTCGACTGGACCAGGTCTAGGCAATTGGGATGCCGAGTTGGCAAGTGAGCTGTCATTCGACTGTAGATCTTATGATCGAGATGAGTGTTCCAAAGATTGACCGTCTAGGTCTAGGATGGATAGGAAAATTCCAAAACTGCGAAGGAGTGGAGCTAGCTGACTTGGAGTCGACTGGACCAGGTACAGGTGACTAGAAATGCTAGAATATCATATCGACGGGCTGATATAGAGTCTACTGGAGGGTGGTCCAAGTGACTAGAATGAGCTTATAAAAGAAATGGAGGACCAACTCCGAATTCAAGTTTTTCTACTATTGATCTAAGTGCTGCTACTTCATTTGTTGTCCGCAAGATCCTTGTCACGTCGCAACTCCACAACTCCAACACTAAGAACTCCAAGTTCAACACCTTCGAGTGTTAGTATACTTATTTTTGTGCACTTCTTTTTCATTTATTGTACTTAAATTGTAGAGGGTAGGTAGCTTGTTATCTTATCCTCATCTTTTTTAAAAGTGAACCCCTCCGAAATAGAGAGTTCTTGATTCAGAGGGTTTTTTATTGAATTGTCCGACGAGGTGACTATTGGAGAGTCACAGGCCTTGGAGTAGAAATCCGACTAGGATTGTGAACCAAGTAAAAATCCTTGTGTATTTTGTTCTTAGTTTCTTTTAATTCCGTTGCATATTACTCTTGATTTTGAAAAAGAATAAGAAAAATTTTAAAAGTAAAAAAAAAATATTTAAACCCTCCTTTCTCGATAGATTCAATCCTACAATGTTATGATAATATATATTTGCCAACTTAAATAAATAACAATAAAAGTTATATACAAATTACAAGTTTATAATTTTATGGAAGTACTGAAATCTAAATAATTAATTAAATTATCTACCAAATAAATTTTATAAATATAGACTAATTTATCAAAAATATAATTTTATGATTCTAATGATTTTTTTATTAAAAATTATCTTTTTCTACTGTACTTTCAGTTACAATTTACAATTGCAATATATAAAATATTTTATAATTTATAAATAATCATACAGGAGAGAGTTAATCCTTTTATAAAAAAAATATATTGGATTTTAAAAAATATTGCTTAATATGATCGAAGTTTATAGTGGTTAAAAATTTTATATTTTGAAGGAGTAATTTACGTGTCAATTAGTAAATTAGGTTGTATTTTAAAAATAAGAATAAATTAACACTAACTGATTTATAAAAATAAATTACAAACATATTTAAATTAAAATAACTCTTCTAGACTCAAATTTTAATATTCAAATTAGGATATTCTGTAGTTTAAATGGTTAGTTATTTTTTTTATTTTTAATACATAAGAAATTTATAAATCAATTTATATTAAAAAAATTGACACAATAATTTCATACTAATTTATTAAATAATTTTTGGACAAATTATTTTTATTAAACAAAAGGATAAATTTTCTATTTAGAATGTTTAACAATTTATAATAGTCTTGAAAGTGTAATTGATTAAAAATTATCTTAAAATATAATTTTGAATCAAAATGATTTTTATCTTAAAAATTGATTCATTATTTCTTTTTAATGTATATATGTATTAATAATAGTCAATTCAATTAATTTATTTTAATTTTATGTGAATATTAAATGATAGATCGAGAAATATTTTATTTATAATATTAAATATATTTCAAATTCTTGATAAAAAAATTTAAGTGTTATTTTTTAAATTTGTTATGAATATTTTTGTCAATTTTTTTTTAAAATCCTTCCTAATTACTCCCTATCTTATCATTAAATTTACTTTTTTTCTTTACCAATTTCTAAATGTGTAACGTGTGCTCTTTTATTTATTTTTTAAAATCCTTCTTAAATCCTAATTACTCCCTATCTTATTCATCAAATCAAATCTATCTTTTTCTTTATCAATTTCCAAAGCCTAAGTGTGCTTCCATAATTCAATTCCATGCTCCGTGACTCCACCAATCTCTTCATCTTCCAACGAAAACACTTCCAACTTCCTCATTTATTTTCCTTCTCATTTCTTCCTCTTTCTTTCTCCTCTCCCACAACTTTAGTGCACGCTACTCTTCTTCATCCTCTTGGAGTCTTGGTTCACCAACTAAGATCTTAAACTCTCAAACTCTCAGATCTTGATTATCGACAGATTTCTACAAAAGGTTAATGATTTTTATTTTTTTCTCCTTTTTTTTTCAGTAGTTTCTCCATTGATTTGTTTAATTAAGCATGATATATTTTATTTTATATGTTATCATTGCACTTTGTTGTTTTATTATTCTTATTTCATAAATTTTAAATTACACTTTGTTATAATTAGGGAATTTTTTTTACATCATTTGTTGATTTCACTTAGGATTTTTATTATTTTCAATCATCAATGGAGGAGACAAATGTTTCTATCATTGATCCAAATATTGATATAGAAGTTGAAGAAAATAAGAATAGTCCATTTGATAAAAGGAAAATAAAAAAAGACTTTAAAGGTTTGGGAAGACTTCAATGAAGTTACTCTTGCTTGTGACACAAGATAAGTCAAATGTTTCCAATTATTTGTAATAAATAAAGATGATGCCACAACACAATTATTTAGGCATCTAAAATTTTTTATAAAACCCCAAATTTTATTGAACAAGGGTCAAAAACAACTTTTATAAGTATTGATGAATTATCAAACTTTAGATATGATCAAGGGAGAACTAGAGAAGTTATGTCTCACATGATTATGGTACATGAATTGCCATTTAATTTTGTTGAATATGATTTGTTTAATATCTTAATGAGAATTGCTACTTCAAACTATCAATATATTTCACATGCAACAGCTAAAAGTCATTGCATAACTAGTTATGAGATGGAGAAAAAAATGATTAAGTCCTTATTGAAAGATGCAAATAGAGTTAGTATCACAACATATTTATGGAGATCAGGGCAGAAAGTCAAATATATAGTTTTGACATGTCATTTCATAGATTCTAATTTGAAATTACAAAAGAGGATCTTAAATTTTTGTGATGTTCCACCTCCTCATACTGGAGTTGTCTTGCATGATGCTTTATATAAATATTTGCAAGAATAGAGTATAGAAAGCAAAGTGTAGACAATCACTATTGACGCCTCTAACAACGATTCTGCTGTAAGAATTTTAAGAGAATCTATTGTTCCAAAATAAGCTTTCTTTAAATGGACAACTATTTCATGTTAGATGTTGTGCTCATATTTGAAATATTTTAGTTCAAGATGCATTATCTTAAATGTAGAGTATAATTGAAAATGTTCAAGAAAGTGTAAAGTACATTTCATCTTCTGAGGCATGCCTTCATATTTTTTCTGACATAACCAAACAATTGAGGTTACCTTCTAAAAAATTGATTCTCGATTGTTGCACTCGGTAGAATTATACTTATGTCATGCTTGCCTTAGCTTTGAGTTCAAAGATATATTTCATCGTTATCAATAAAGAGATCTTGATTATTAATATTTACCAAGCGAAGAGGATTGGATTCATGTTTAAGAAGTTTGTTCATTTTTGAAGCTTTTTAATGAATTCACGAAAATCATCTCAGTTATCAATTTCAATTAGTTAAATATTTTTTTTTACATTATCTTTAGCTAATTCAATTATAATATTTAAATCATCACAATAAATATTTTGATAGTGTGAGTGTACTTATCTAATTATTTGCTTTTTTTTATTAATTTTAGTTTATTTAGTTAGTATTGTTGTTGTTTTCTAATATTAACACTTAATTGATATTATTCCTTCTTTTTAATACTAAATATACAAGGAGAAAATGCTAACTAAATAAAATAGGGTAGATTTATCTTTTCTTATAATTGGAAGTACAATTTGATGTTATAAAATCATTCAACTTATGTATTTGATACTAAACCTTTTTAATTTCATATGTATTACAGGCAGTGAATATCCTACTTCAAATTTATTTCTTCTTGAACTTTGGTAAGTGAAAGAGTACTAGATCAACAAATTTTAATTGGGAATTCATTCATGAAAGCAATGACTACAAAGATGAAGACTAAATTTGATAAGTACTGGGTCAATGCAATTTGGTAATCTCTATAACTATTGTTTTAGATCCTAGGAATAAAATGAAGCTTATTGAGTTTTGTTTTCCTATAATTTACCTCGAGGATGAAGTTAGTACCCATTAAATTGTTTTAGTGAAGAATAGTTTGTATGAGTTATAGAATGTGTTAAGAATTGATGGTCACGCTAGAGGGGGGTGAATAGCATTTTGTGACATCTGATGGAATTCGTTCGTATTCGTCTCTACAATTCGTTAGTATGCACAATGAAAATACAAATAGAAAGAATAAACTAAAACAAAGACAAAAACACAAAACACACCCATAAACACAAGATGTAACGTGGTTCGGAGCCTAGGGTTCATACTCCACGGGTTGAGCTCAAATGAGCTCTAGTGATGCAAACCACCACTAATCAACCATTCCTTCTCGGAAAACACTCTGGAGCTAGAGAAAACCTCTTACAATAGTTCTTACAACAATAAGAAGAAAATACAAGCAAATACAAATGAAATACAATAAACAACGTAAAGAAAACTTTACACAAGGTTGCTTTGAATGCTTGCTTGTTGGTTGCTTGGATGAGCTTGAAAAATCCTAAAATGCACCAACACTTCGCCTTAAATCTCCCTTAGAACCGCTCAAGAAACCTTGGCCGAAATCCTCCACGAATTGCTCCTTTTATGCCTCTGCACAATTTGGATTTCCGCCTGGTAGTCAATTGTCCAAAGGCACCAGTCGACTGCCTACAGTATCATTGTCTCACAACAGACTTAATCCACATTGACATTCCAGCCAACGGATACACTACCAGTCGACTGTCATTATCATCAGTCGACTGCCAAACCCTTAGTCGACTTCCAAGTCGACTACCAAGCTTTATGTGCTCGTGGCTACAATACGATCGTGGTCTCCATGGCGCATTGCTCAAGCTAATCGTGCCCATAGCTAGCAGTCGATTGCTAAGGGCACACAACCACGGTCGAGCATCAGTCGACTCCTGACCAGTCGACTGATCATAATCCCAATCGATTGCTCAGAGTTGACTCGGTTGTCAAGTGTCAAAACACTTGACCAGTCAATTGGTCCATAACTCCAGTTGACTGCTAAACCTCAAACATGAGATTTACCCCAAGTATGATCCCCTCATACTTGCTAGACCACCCTTAGCCTAGACCTAAGCCTTCTAGCCACCTCCATCAGTATCACACCTATTGGATCCCTCTAAGTCATCCATGACTTGTTCATTCATATGCTAGCCTTCAGGTGCTTCCATCGACTATTATCATGCAAATCGGGTCTACATTGCCAAGGTACATTTGGGCTTACATTGCCAAGACACACGCTTAGACTTTACACCGCCAAATATTGGACTTATGCCGCCAAGACTACCGCTTGGATTTTACGACACCAATATCTCATCCTTGGACTTTCCAATTGCCAAGACCCATGCTTGGACTTTCCAATTGCCAAAACCCATGCTTGGACTTTCCATTGCCAAGTACTCATGACTTGGCCTTTACCATTGCCAAGACTCATGCTTGGACTTGTTAGGCCAATCAACCCAAGTATGGTTTGGTTTTGATGTGTGTACCAAAGGGTTTAAGTTAGGTTGTCATGTGATTTGATATGTGTGTTTAAGTTGTGCAGGACTTAAGTGAATCACACACGTGTTGACTTGATGAAGCATTGGCGAGTTCACCATCTTATAGCTCGGGTCCTTGAGTTGGTGAAGGATGACATTGCGAAAGTCATGCGCTTGGTGCATCTGAGGGATCGCCGGACGAGGAGCAAATGAAGTGAAGCCAGAGGGAGCAGACTTCATGACAAGATGCGAAGGATGGTACTAGAGGAGCCGAGGGCTTAGTGCATCCGAGGGACGCAGGTCGAAGAGAGCTTCGAGGTGAGGGAATTCATGGGAGATGAGAGTGAGCAATTGTATCCCGGACGGGTAGCTCACCTAGGTGAACTTGGGCCGAATGACTAAGTCAAGTGTCGGATACTCAAACTTAGGTTTGAGGTTTTACCCGACAAGTCGAACGCTCAAACTTGTGTTTGAGGTTTTACTCGACGATTGGTTAAGTCGGATGCTCAAACATGAGTTTGAGGTTTCTACTCGACGAATGGAAGTGTCGGATGCTCAAACATGTGGTTTGAGGTTTACCCGACGATCGGATGCTCAAACAAGTGTTTGTTTGAGAGTTTACCCGACACCAGTCGACTGCTATAGATAGCAGTCGACTAATCCAAGTCGAGAGCGATCGACTGGTGTTCGAGTGATGGACTTCTAGCCCAATAGTCAACTGCTAGGGTTTAGCAGTCGACTACCATCAGTCGACTGCTGAAGGTGGTCGCGAGCACAGAAGATTTTTGAGTCAACTGATTGCCTGGATCACTCGACTGATGGCTTGATCAGTTGACTGATGGGCATGATCATTTGACTGATCAAAGTGTCATTGGCTATGATGACCGTGAACTGGTATGGTCAGAAGCCATTGGAACGGCGACAGTCGACTGATACATGCAGCAGTTGACTGTTGCATGCCCAATGGGAAGAAAGCCCTCTTCTCTATAAAAAGAGGGCTTGGGTGCCCTTGGGAGGTTAATGCTTCATTCCGATTCATACTCCCAAGTGACGAAGGTGAATGCTGAAGGTGGTCGCAGGCACAGAAGGTTTTTGAGTCTACTGATTGCTTGGATCACTCAATTGATGGCTTGATCTATCGACTGATGGGCATGATCAGTCAACTGATCAGAGTGTCGTCGGCTGTGATGACCGTGAACTGGTGTGGTTAGAAGTCGTTGGAACGGTGGCAGTCGACTGATGCATGCAACAGTTGACTGTTGCATGTCCAATGGGAAGAAAGCCCTCTTCTCTATAAAAAGAGGGCTTGGGTGCCCTTGGGAGGTTAATGCTTCATTCCGATTCATACTCCCAAGTGCCCTAAATGTTTTTTTCTCCTCTTCCTTGTTCTTATCTCAATTATATTGTAAGAGGGAGAGATTGTGTAAGAAGGTTTACCTCCACCTTGTCTTGCGCTAAAGGAGAGATTAGTGATTTGGTTGGGGAGTGATTCACCTTATGAATCGTCCATGGATTATCAACAAGGGCCGTGAACCATGTTACATCTTCGTGTTTGAGTTTGCTCTCTTTACATCTTGTATTTGTTTTAATTGTCTTTTGTTTAGCATATATTCCGCTGCGCTAATTGTTTGTAGACGATTAAGAATGACCAAATTCCATCTACGACAACGAGGGCTATTCAACCCCTTCTGCGATGATCCTCCAACAAGTGGTATTAAAGCGAGGAGCTTGTCGACAGACTCATCGCCAAAACAAGCACGATAACGAAATGGCCGGCTCGAACATTCATCCGCCAAAATTCGAAGGGGACTTCGCTTGGTGGAAAAAGTGTATGGAGGTATTCTTTGAAATGGATTTTGATATTATGGTTATTATGGAAATTAGTTTTGATATACCTAGGGATGAAGAAGGGAAGCCAATCAAAAAATCAAGGTGGACTAAGAAGCAAAGAGAGGAGCACCTTGTAAATTCAAAAGCCAAGCACAATCTCTACAACGTGCTCCCTCAACAAGAAATCAATAGGATTGGAGAGTGTGCTAGTGCCAAGAAGATGTGGGAGAAGCTAGTGGAGCTTCATGAAGGCACATCCGAAGCCAAGCTAGCAAGAAGGGACCTACTCCGATCACAATTAAACAACATCAAGCTAGATAAAGGAGAAAAGGTACTATCCTTGCATTCAAGATTTAAAGAAATAATAAATGGGTTATCTAGTGTAGGAGAAAAGCTCTCGAACTGAGACATGATCATTAAAGCAATAGACACCTTCCTCACCATCGAAATAGAGCTCCATGGTGGACTCATTCTACATCTCAAAGAATCTAGAGGTAAGTACTCTAGAAGAATTCTTTTCTACCATGGAATTACATGAAACTAAGCTTGAAGGTATAGTAGAAGATTCAATCAAGCAATCAAGGGGAGTAGCACTTGTAGTTGACAAAGGAAAGAAGAAGGAGACTCCACCCTCCTCATCGGATGAAGGATCTTCCTCATCAATGAATAGCAATGAAAAGACCTACATGGTAAGAAAGGTGAGACGTGCATTGAAAAATTTTAAATTTAACAAGTCTCATGATAGGAGAAGAAGGACTAGGAGAGTGATATGCTATAATTGCCAAGGAGAGGGACATATGAGAGATGAATGTCCTCTCTTGAACAAAAGCAAGGAAGAAAGGAGAACGAATGACAAGAAGAAGGAAGGGAAGAAGAAAGAAGAAAAGAAGTCAAAAGAAAAGGGAAAGGGAAAAGTAAATCTCAAAGCTACATGGGATGACCCATCTTTATCGGAAGAAGAAGAAATCATCACACACCTTGCACTAATGGGAATAGATGATGTAGCCTCCACCTCATCCGAAAGAGAAGAAGCAAGCTCAAGTGAGGAGGAGAGCTCAAGTGTAGGGGGAGCGTCATCATCATCGAAAGAAGGGGATTGGGTAAGTGAGGTAAATAAACTACCCTCCCATGATGTAATTTCAATGATTACTAGCTTGACTAAGGACTTGTTTAGAATGAAAAAGAAAAACAAATGCATGCTTAGCATGTTTAGAAGAGAATAAGTCTTTAAGGGAAAAGGTAGATTTCCTTACTAAGGCCCTAGAGAAATTCACAATTGGATCAAACACTTTGAACATGATAATTGGGAGCCAAAGATCTAGTTTTAACAAGAAGGGCCTAGGATATAAGGGAACCAAAAATAAAAAGACCTACCATTGTCTAATTGCTAGGGGACAATTCAAAACAACAATGGTAGCTAGGAAATGGATCCCAAAGGAGTACTTGGTGAACCCCATTGGAAAGAATTTATATTGGGTTCTCAAGTCAATCCTCAAGAGTTAGAGAAACCTAGGATAGTCAACCATAATTGGACTTATTTCATATTATGATAAATGGTTGACTTATGATGATGTCGGGGTGATAATATTTGACTTATGTTCATGATTGGGTGTTTTTGATAATACTTAACCTTGGTAGAAATTGTATGAAAATTGATGGTTAAGTATAATTAACTTAGGTACATCTCACATTCACCATAAGACTAACTTGATTGAAAACATAGCAATGAGTGAGATGTTAGGTTGATACAAAGTGATTCACTAATGCTTATGACATTTTGATAAATCATTGTAAGTATCATAACATAGTAATCATAGACTAACTATGGGAAAATCATATGTTTAATTCATAGACATATTGCCCAAAGATCATGGTTGGATATTTCAAATGTTTTAAAATCATTTTATGTTTTATAAACTTTGAGTTCATGCTTTGAAAAGTTTCCAAGGCAAAACTAGCTTTCAAGTTAATACAAAATTGAGTTTTTTTTAAACTTTTGAGTTTTTGCTTTATTTTCAAAAATCAATTGAATTTTCATGAAAAACAATTTTTCATTGATAAAGGGACTTATAAGAAATGTGTTCCTCAAATTTCATAAATTTTTAAATTTTTTATAATTTTTAATGCATTTCTGAAATTGAGTTCAGAAATCAAAATCGAGATTTGATGGTCCGATGGAGTGCGATCATGTAATGCGTCTTACGAGCACAGTAACCTATTTTAGGTGGATTTAAGTCAGTTTTTGGTCATTTTATTCCCTTAGATATTGATGCTATATTGTATAACATATGTTAGATGTTTTTGATGGTGTCAAAGGGGGAGAAATGTGAGAGTTTAAGTTAATTATGCTAGAGGGGAAATAGCATGTGTTAAGGGGGAGTTGCATGTATTAGGGGGGAATGTTTTGATACTCATGTTATGTTTACATGCTTTCCTTTCCTTAGTGTTTTGTAAATGTTTTCCTTAACTTAAACATGTTGCCACACATCAAAAAGGGGAAGATTGTTAGGGCAATCAACCCAAGTAATGTGTGTGACAAAGGGTTTAAGTTAGGTTGTTATGTGATTTGATATGTGTGTTTAAGTTGTGCAGAACTCAAGTGAATCACACATGTGTTGACGTGATGAAACATTGGCGAGTTTACCATCTCATGGCTCGGGTCCTTGAGTCGGTGAAGGATGGCATTGCGGAAGCCGAGCGCTTGGTGCATCCGAGGGACCGTCGGACGAGGATCAAATGAAGTGAAGCCGGAGGAAGCATACTTCGTGGCAAGATGCGAAGGATGACACTGGAGGAGTCGAGGGATTAGTGCATCCGAGGGACGCATGCCGAAGAGAGCTTTGAGGTGAGGGACTTCATGGGAGATGAGAGTGAGTGATTGTAATCCAAGACAGGGTAGCTCAACTAGGTGAACTTGGATGAATGACTAAGTCAAGTGTCGGACGCTCAAACTTAGGTTTGAGGTTTTACCCAATAAGTCGGACGCTTAAACTTGTGTTTGAGGTTTTACTCGATGATTGATTAAGTCGGATGCTCAAATATGAGTTTGAGGTTTCTACCTGACGAATGGAAGTGTCGGATGCTCAAACATGTGGTTTGAGGTTTACCCGATGGTCGGATGCTCAAACAAGTGTTTGTTTGAGATTTTATCCGACACCAGTCGACTGCTATAGATAGTAGTCGACTGATCCAAGTCGAGAGTGATTGACTGGTGTTCGAGTGATGGACTTCTGTCCTAGCAGTCGACTGATAGGGTTTGGCAGTCGACTGCTGCACTATCAGTCGACTGCTAAGGGACGATAGTCGAATGCTGAAGGTGGTCGCAGGCACAGAAGGTTTTTGAGTCTACTGATTGCTTGGATCACTCAATTGATGGCTTGATCTGTCGACTGATGGGCATGATCAGTCAACTGATCAGAGTGTCGTCGGCTGTGATGACCGTGAACTGGTGTGGTTAGAAGTCGTTGGAACGGTGGCAGTCGACTGATGCATGAAGCAGTTGACTGTTGAATGCCCAATGGGAAGAAAGCCCTCTTCTCTATAAAAAGAGGGCTTGGGTGCCCTTGGGAGGTTAATGCTTCATTCCGATTCATACTCCCAAGTGCCCTAAATGTTTTTTTCTCCTCTTCCTTGTTCTTATCTCAATTATATTGTAAGAGGGAGAGATTGTGTAAGAAGGTTTACCTCCACCTTGTCTTGCGCTAAAGGAGAGATTAGTGATTTGGTTGCAGAGTGATTTGCCTTACGAATCATCCGTGGATTAGCGGCAAGGGTCGTGAATCACGTTGCATCTTTGTGTTTGAGTTTGCTCTCTTTACTTCTTGTATTTATTTTAATTGTCTTTTGTTTAGCATATATTCTGCTGCGCTAATTGTTTGTAGACGATTAAGAACGATCAAATTCCATCTATGCCAACGAAGGCTATTCAACCCCCCTTCTAGCCAGGCCACGATCCTCCAACAGGACTTTCCATGCCAAGTACTTAAGACTTGGACTTTTCTTGCCAAGTACCCAAGGCTTGGACTTCCAATGCCAAGTACACAAGACTTGGACTTTCCATGCCAAGTACACAAGACTTGGACTTTCCAATTGCCAAGTGTCCCACTTGGACTTCTCCATCATATGGTCAACCCCATGTCAACCATATAGTCAATCCATCGTCAAACAATGGTCAACCCATTATCAATCATCCTTGTTTACTCAAAATCAGCCTTGGTAGTCGACTCGGTCAGCAACCAGTTGACTATCCTCAATGCTAGTTGACTGCGCAAAGCGATAGTCGACTGATTTTTGCAATGTGCAAAAATCATGTTCAGAATTTGAATTTTGTTAATTCATAAGTAATTATACGTAATTTTAAAAATAATGAAACTTCATACGTTATGTCAATCATTATGGGTGAAAAATATTTGAAAAATAAAATACCCATCAAATAGTGAGATTAATACAAAGTTCAAAACGCAAAGATAACTTCAATGTTTTGAGCCTACTTCGTACCAACTTCATCAATGGTGATTGCTATCAAAATATAGGTTTCACCAAGGTTTTTCAAAATGATTTTGAAATGTTTTTAAAACCTTATATTGGATCATGATCTATGGGTTCAATGCACATGATTTGCACATTAGCTTTCCCCATGATCCATCATTATTATTTAATGAGTTCTAAGTTCAATATGATGTACTAAATAAGCACATGAACTTAACTCAATTCCTAGCATCTCACATGTATCTAAGGTGTATAAAAACACATACAAGTCAATTTAATGTGAGATGTGAGTTTTTATTCTTCTTAGTCTAAGGTCTCATGCATTTTTCTAGGCAACTCTATTTGATTCCCTTATATATGAGACTTCAAATCATGTCATTGTCCTTAAATAAATTTTAATTAAATTAAATGCATGAAATTTGATCATGGCATATAATAATAGCATAAATGAAGCATGTGCTAGTAATCATGATGTCATGACATATAAATATAAACCTAAATATAAGATGACATTAAAATTAAACCTAAGCATTATCATGACATTTTAAATAGTAATATGAAGCATGATGTCATGACATGATATATGACAAACATAAGCTTGCCAATTTTACAATATCAAGGTAGAAGAATACCTAAAGTTTAAACCTAATTGCCATTTCCTAGGATTAAACCCAAATTTGCCATATTAGATCAATCTCCCAAGTGTGCCAAAAACTCAAAATGACACACCATGACCTCTAAACCTAATTGTACCAATTTTGATTGACTTTTCAACCTTCTTGAATCTTATTGGCACATCCTAAAATCCTTTAGGATACAAATTCAATCCTCATTTCCAAAGTATCCCATTACCTTGGAAATGTCCTAAAGTGCCAACTTTGCTATGGTTAGATTAACTACCCATCCATTCAAGGTTGACACAATCTAATCCATTTAGGGTGATGGAGTCACGCTCCTAGGAACCCAATACCTATTGGAGCTCCTTGGGTTTACAAGGTATTCACTAGGGATGACCTCCCTTGATACCTTCCTAATGACCCTTCTAGGCTTTGAATCCTTGGTCAATTGGGTCTTGCCTAGGTCAACTCTAGGGATAACTTCCCTTGTGACCTTCTTAGTGGCTTTCCTAGGTTTCATGGAAACCTTGGCCACTAGGCATCTATCATGGTTAACCTTAGGGATGCCTTTCCTAGTAACCTTGGTTGTCCTAGACCTAGAAATGATTCCATAATCGAATGGAACACTATGGTAGGTCTCTTTGGGCTTAGGTTTACGACCCAAACCTTTCTTGCCCCTAAATGGTTCTTGTCTATTAACCCCTAAGTTTTGACTCCTAGACCCTTTAATCGAATTTGTCATTCTTGCAAGGGTCTTCTTCAATTTCTCAAGTCTTGACCTCAAGGCTTGATTTTCTAATTCTAATTTCTTAAATTTGATGGGCCCATGATTTCTTTGAGCATTTTTGTTCTTCCTAGGCATATGTCTACCCTCCTTAGGGTTAATACCTAAGTGATTCTCTACCTTCTTAATGGCTTCCTTAGGTAGAATTTTTCTTGGGTTATTGGTTCTAAATTTATCCTTAACCCTAACATCGAAAGCTTTGGCATTAAGTAATAAGCTCCATTTCTATCATGCTCTTTATGATTATGCACAATTGCAAGTGAATAAAATCATGCTTTTTAACATTAAGATTTGAAGGTGCATTACTAAATTATATCCTATTGCTTTAGAAGATCCCCCTACATGTGATGCTCCTCCGTTACCCTTGCTAGCTTGTCTTCTCTTAGGGCATTGGCTTCTATAGTGCCATTTTTGATGGCATTTGAAGCAAATGATATGCTCCTTACTCTTTGACTTTGGGCACCGACTTCCTTGACCTTTGGTGCCGGTTGAACCTTCTTGACTTGCTTTGGACACTTGCTCTTGTAGTGTCCTTGCTCCCTACACTCAAAACATATTATATGATTCTTATTTTTAATTACAATGTTTGAGTTACCTTCCATGGTAGGGGAATTTTGAACTTCCTCTTCTTCTTGACCGAAGGTAGATGGTTCATGTTCTTCTTGCTCCAGCATGGAAAATCTCTCCTCCCCCTCAATCCTAGAGGTGGAAACTTCCTCGAATGTTGATGGCCTTTCAACCTCTGAATTCTCACACTCTTGTGAGGATGATTCTTCACTTGAGGTTGGTGGGGAATTTTCATGAAGCCTTGCCAATTTGCTTCATAACTCCTTGGCATCTTGACATTCACCTAATCTAGACAAGACTTCATTAGGTAACGAATTCAATATCATTTGCATTACCTTATCATTTCTTTCGAAGGCTTGGACTTGCTCTTTAGTCCATCTCTTCTTCTTGAGGTATCCACCTTTTGGACCCCTTGGAAATTCAAATCCCTTCATTAGCATGACCCAATCTTCGAAGTTCATCATGAAGAAATTTTTCATCCGTGCCTTCCATTGATCGAACCCTTCTCGTCCATAGAAGGTGTATGGAATTGGAGTGTTGATGTCCCATCCAAATCCATCGTTGGGAAACTCCATCCTCTAGCGCTTTGCTCCTTGGTAGTTGTCCAAATGAAGAGCGACCTCGGTCTGAAATCACTTATAGGACCATTGATGACACGCTAGAAGGGGGTGAATAGCATTTTGTGTCATCCGATGGAATTCGTTTGTGTTCGTCTCTACAATTCGTTAGTATGCGCAGCAAAAATACAAATAGAAAGTATAAACTAAAACAAAGACAAACACACAAAACACACCAACAAACACAAGATGTAACATAGTTCAGAACCTAGGGTTCCTACTCCATGAGTTGAGCTAATCAACCTCTCCTTCTCGGAAAACACTCCGGAGGTGGAGAAAACCTCTTACAATAGTTCTTACAAGAATAAGAAGGAAATATAAGCAAATACAAATGAAATATAACAAACAACGTAAAAAAAACTTTACACAAGGTTGCTTTGAATGCTTTGCTTGTTGGTTGCTTGGATGAGGTTGAAGGACCTTGAAATGCACTAGCACTTCGCCTCAAATATCCCCTAGAACCGCTCAAGAAACCATGGCTGAAATCCTCTATGAACTGCTCCTTTTATGCCTTTGCACAACCTGGATTTCTGTCTGGCAGTCGATTGCCTAAAGACACCAGTCGACTGCCTACAGTGTCATTGTCTCATAATGGACTTAATCCTTATTGACATTCCAACCAACGGATACATTGATAGTCAACTGCCATACCCTTAGTCAACTTCCAAGTTGACTACCGAACTTTTTGTTCTCGTGGCCACAAACAACAGTCGAGTACCCTCCATGGCAGTCGACTGCTCAAGGCAAGTCGACAGCCCAAAGCTAGCAGTCAACTACCAAGGCCACGTGGCTGCAGTTGAGCGTCAGTCGACTAGTCATAATCCTAGTCGACTGCTCAGAGTTGACTTGACTACCAAGTGTCAAAACACTTGATAAGTCGATTGCTAAATCTTAAATATGAGATTTACCCCAAGTATGATCCCTTTATATTTGCTAGACCACCCTTAGCCTAGACCTAAGCCTTCTAGCCACCTCCATCAGCCTCATGCCTATTGGATCCCTCCAAGTCATCCATGACTTGTTCATCCATACGCTAGCCTTCAGGTGTTTTTATCAGCTATTTTCATGTTAATCGGGTTTACATTGCCAAGGCATATTTGGGCTTATGCTGCCAAGACACACGCTTGAACTTTACATCGCCAAACATTGGAATTATGCCGCCAAGACTACCACTTGGACTTTATGTCGCGAATATCTCACCCTTTGACTTTCCAATTGCCAAGACCCATGCTTGGAGTTTCCAATTGCCAAGACCCATGCTTGGACTTTCCATTACCAAGTATCCATGATTTGGACTTTACCATTGCCAAGACCCATGCTTGGACTTTCCATGCCAAGTACTCAAGACTTGGACTGTTCATGCCAAGTACCCAAGACTTGGACTTCCAATGCTAAGTACACAAGACTTGGACTTTCCAGTTGCCAAGTGTCCCACTTGGACTTCTCCATCATATGACCAACCCCATGTCAACCATATAGTCAATCCATTGTCAAACAATGGTCAATCCATTGTCAAACATCAAAATACTACTCGAGTCAAACTCGAGTCCAGTCAATCGTGACCTAGGTCGATTGCACCAATAAAATGAATATGTCACTTCACATACAGAAGAAAAATTCAACAATAATCTCAATGGTGATTCAAATGGTGATGGCTTTAACACCACTTCAAATGCAAATAATGAGAAAGGAAAAACTATTGCGACGGGGCGATCTAAGTTTGATAATTTTATTAAAAATATTGATAATGTTCAACATGTTAAATTTGAGTTAGACATCTATTTGGATGATGGTGTTTATATATGTCAAAATGATGAAACTCACTTTGATGCATTAGAGTGGTGGAAAACAAACAATCTCAAATTTCAAATTTTGTCAAAGATGACTTGTGACATATTATCTATTCCCATTACTACTATTTCTTCAAAATCAACTTTTAGTATTGGTGATAGAGTGATTGATAATTATCGTGCTTTATTAGTAGTTTAAATAGTTCAAGTTCTACTTTCCGGTGATGATTGGTTTCGTCATCTTTATAGTATCGAAAGGAAAAAAAGGTAATTCATTATTCGGTTTTATGATTTTTGTTTATAATTTATTATTATACTTATGATATTTTTATTTTGAATAGAATCACAAGGAAGATATGAAAGAGTACAATTTATCTTAGCCATATTTATATGCTAATGGTAATGGTTCTCTAGATGGAATGTTTTTATTAAATTATTAATTCTTTAATATTTTTTTGGTTGATTTCTTGTAAGTGATGATCTTTTTTACTATGCTTATATACGTTATCAAACTAAATCCTATTTAACTACTTTTGATTGTGCATATAGTAAAGTTTCTTTTAAAAATATATTTCTTTTTTATTGGTTAAATTGTTCTTCTGCTGGATATAATAACTTGGACAACATTTTTAGGGTTTGAAATGCCATTTATAAGCATTTAATATTTTTGAAGGATGCATATCTATCGACAAAATTGTAGAAAAAAGTTCCTAAAAGAGATGAAATAAAAAAATTGATTAAGACTCTTGATTTACAAGGATAGTGTAGCTAGTTGTTGTCTAGCCTTTCTATATTTTTTTTATTTGCAAGATTTCAGCTTATACAACCATGTTGTCTTAATATATTTGTAATATATTGCAATCCTAATTTTGTTTTGTTTTTATTTTTAGGATGAGAATGGCTAAGAAGAGTCCTTGAGATGGGGAAGTTATATTTTGAAGACCCATAAATACCTATTAGTTTCATAAACATTACAATTTAGTAATATTTTTGTGATGAAGTATGATTTCTTATTATTAAATTATGAATTAGAAGTTGAATACTCTATATGATTGTTGTTGTTTGCCATAAAGTTATATTCGTAAGTCGAATACTCTGTATAGTTATTATTGTTTTGCCTTAAAGTTATATTCATGTGTAGTGATTTATCTATTTGAGTTGTAATTTTTTAAGATTTTATAAATGACATTTTTTTGTCATGATTCATGAATATTATGATGTATTAAAATATATTTATATTATAGATTCCAAGTAAATAAGCTTGTGACAAGCCTTATTAAACTTATAAATAAACAAACAAGATTTTATCAAACCTATAAATATTTTTTAAATAAACAAATTAACTTTTAAAATAAACAAACAAGTTCACTGACCAATCAAAAAAATATATTAAAACTTCAAACAAAAAATAAACGAGCTTGATAATATTTAAACAAACCAAGCTTAAATAAGTATGAACCAAGCTTGATTAGAAGTTCGATATCAATTAAACAATGCAAGCTCAATTCAAGCTCGAACCAAGCTCGATATAAAAAAAGAAACCAAGCCAAGTTTGAACAGTAGTTTAAAAGCATGGTTAATTTTAGGCTTGACTTGACTCGACTTGACTTGATTATCTTATCAAATAATCTTGAACACTATAAAGCTTGGCTTAGCTTGACTCATTTACAACCCTAGTCATGATTTGTTGTGAAATAAGCCGAGGGAGGTTATCCAAGGGATAGCTTATGATCCTTGGGTGAAAGATTGGAATCTGTTAACCTAGAGGCCCCTACTAGTCCGACCTCGGACCATCGTAAGGGAGGTAAATCATGGGGAGCCTTTGCTCCAAAGCCTGTTGGTAAATCACATGGAGAGTCAGTACCTCCGCAAAAGCGGAGAATTGATCCTTACTTCCTTGGACAAATTCTACATATGTTTACCATCCGAGCTAGACCACGAGAGTGATAGCTTATGATTCTACTTATGGAGTCAAATGACATAGGGAGGCTCGATCATCTATTCTGAAGACTCTAGATGTAGGAGTTCTCTATTCTGGAAAGCTGCCAGATTTGAGCTTTGGTGCGTTCATTGATGACAAATCTTAGTGTAGCTTCACATCATGTATGGGGGCGTTATGAGGAACGCATCACATATGCAGAGTTGTGCATAGGGCTGCTTCACTTCGCGGATCATCATGAGGATCATGCTGAGAGTGAAAAGGATCCAGAGGAAGAACCCGAAGAGGAGCCTAATGTTGGTTAAATAGAGAATCCTGTAGCTAGTCAGCCTGAGAGTGTTCTAGCTGAAT
The DNA here is from genome assembly GCA_025175895.1 of Wurfbainia villosa. Taxonomy (NCBI): domain Eukaryota; kingdom Viridiplantae; phylum Streptophyta; class Magnoliopsida; order Zingiberales; family Zingiberaceae; genus Wurfbainia; species Wurfbainia villosa. Next base: position 94,894,663 of record CM046003.1, read on the forward strand.
ATGCCCTAGTTGAGTCTAGAAAAATAGGACGAGTATTTGTTACTATTGCACTAGTGTTTGACCTAGTGAGAGTAGTAATTACCTATCTAGTTTGTTAGAGTTATTTAGGTTATGAGTAGTAAAAAAATGTTATTCATTGACAATCTTTATGAAGTTTATTATGTGTTAACAAAACTTCAGCATGTAAATGATTAGTTCATTTTATGTTGGTATCATGATATGTTAATGATTATTTCATTAGTTGGGGTGTATGCAATATAGTTGATTAATATTGGTCAGATTGAAACATACGAATAACGAGTAGAAACATAGTTGCCACTTGATTTTGTAAACCAATTTAGATTAACATTGAGTCAATCAGAAATTGCATACATATAACTTGCACTGAATATCTAAATAATTTGTTTATTTATGGTAGAATATGACAACTAAAACATCATACCTGAACTCAACAACTATAAGAAATTAAATGAGGAACACTACAAGATCTGCCACTTCAAGATACATGTTCTTGAGGAACAGGAAGTTCTAGAGGTTGTACATTATGTTATGGAAGAACCTATTGAGGATCCCACTACACAATACAGATGAGACCTTGATGCATATAAGGCATGGAATAAGAAGGACTCCACTGTTAAGGGCATATTGATTAGTTCAATGGTAGATGCCTAGTTTTTGAGTATAAGTCATATCCTTCGACTCATGTTGTCTGGGTAACCCTTAGGTGTTAGTGCCTATAAGATTCATATATCTCCACAATGATATGATATTGTCCACTTTGGGCTCAAGCCCTCATGGTTTTGTTTTTGGGCTTTACCCAAAAGGCCTTATACCAATGGAGATATCTTTTTCATCTTATAAGCACATGATCTTTTCTATGTCTTACCAATGTGGGACTTTGATTGTATTCCCAATACTCCAACAATCCCCCTCTCAAATGAAGGACCACATTGACCCCCCCTCAAGCCTATCCGTCCTCGAAGGACATCCTCTGCTTGATGTCCGATCTCAACCCACCAGGACTTCCTCGCCAACCGCGTCCTCCTCGACTTGAACTTCTGCTTGTCACCTCTTCCGCCCAATCGACTTCCGCCGATTGTTCGGTCCTCCCGACCCAACTGGACTTCCTGCCTGGTGTCTGATTCTCTTGATCCGGACATGGGAGCTCAACTTCCTTCGTTCGAGGTTCATGGCTTGACATGGACCATGACTCTGATACCAATTGTTAGTGCCTATAAGATTCATATATCTCCACAATGATATGATATTGTCCACTTTGGGCCCAAGCCCTCATGGTTTTGTTTTTGGGCTTTATCCAAAAGGCCTCATACCAATGGAGATATCTTTTTCATCTTATAAGCACATGATCTTTTCTATGTCTTACCAATGTGGGACTTTGATTGTATTCCCAATACTCCAAAATTAGGGAGAGATACAGTGGAGTTAGTATGAGCAAGATTTGACAGCTGACAATCAAGTTTGACAGCTACAAAAAAAGAGCTTGAATGCCTCCATGGTTCAACACCTGGGGGAGATGTTCAACATGATTCGGGAGCTTAAAACTATTAGTCATGATTTGATCGATGAACAATAGGTTCAAACAGTTACTCCTTCCCTTCCTAATTCTTGGGAAATCGTGAAGTAAAACTTAAATCACAATGAGAGTATCAAGATTTTCACTAATGTCTAACGCGATGTAGAATTGGATGTGAAGAGAGTGGAATCTGAAATGATTTCTAGACTAGTTTATATAGTTGTCAGTTCTGCTGGATCATCTAGATCTAAGAAGAAGAAATAGTTTAAGACGGGAAAGGGAAAGAAGAAGGAAATTGCTGTTGCTAGGAGAGACCCAAACAAGAAAAAGAGAAAGATGACAGGAAAGAAACCTAAAAGAAAGATGACTTGCTTTAAATGTGGCAAAAAGGGTCACTTCACTCGGGAATGCACTAAACCAAAAAAGGTAAATCCAAGTCAGTCTTCTTTTCCTGAGCATTTTGTTGCTAGTTCAGTGTTGTTAGCTGATTCTTATCCTCTGTGGATTATTGATTTGGGAGCAACCAACCATGTAGCTTAAGAGCGAGTTACATTCATGGAGTATCGTCGGGTACTAGCTGGCAACAAGTGGATATATGTAGGAAATAATGCAAGAGTTGAAGTCAAAGGAGTTAACACTTGCAAACCCAACTTTCATGGTGAAAGTATTTTGTTTCTACATGATGTTCTGTATGATTCTGAGATTCGATGAAATCTAGTTTCCATCACATGTCTTCTTGATTTGGGATATTGTATTAATTTTTATAGCCGATGTGTTGAACTTAAAATTAATTCCATGTCAATTGGATATGGTTTTTTAACAAATGATTTATTGTTCTTGATGTAGAATGAGATGTCAATTGTGCTATTGATGGTTATTTTTCAAACATTGCTCTTACTAGTGATGCAGATATAACTGATGAGATTTGACATGCTAGATTATGACGTATAAGAAAAAAAATGAATGAATCAGTTAGCTAGGGAGAGTTTATTAGACACTCGTGCTAAGATTAACTTGTCTATATGTGAGCATTGTCTTGATAGAAAAGCAACTAGGAAACATTTGGTAAGACTATTAGGGAAGATTCTCCATTACAATTAATTTATTCAAATATTTATGGTCCAATGAATGTAATGGATAGGCATGGAGGTTCTTATTTCATTACATTTATTAATGATTTCACTCGTTTTGGTAATGTATATTTGATTTCTCATAAATCTAAAACAATGGATTGCTTCGTTCGTTATGTGAACGAAGTTGAGAATCAATTGGAGTGTAAGGTTAAGATGTTACATATTGATCGTAAAGGTGAATATTTGTCTGATTTGTTCAGGACAATATGTAATGGTAAAGGGATTATTAGATAGTTTATAATCCCAAGAACTCTATAGCAAAATGTGTTGCTGGAAAAAAAATAGGACTCTTCTTGAAATGGTTAGGTCTATGATAGCTCAAGCTAATCTACCGATCTCCTATTGGGGAGATAAGTTATTAGCAGCGGTTTATATACTTAATAAAATGACTTCAAAATCACTTTCATCTACCCGTATGAACGCTGGACAAGCAGGAAATCAGATTTGAGTAATCTAAGACCCTAGGGGTTAGTGCCTATGTTCATGAAAGTTCTTACAAATATAAAAAATTAGGACCAAGAGATAAGAAATGTATCTTTATAAGATATTTTGAGACCTCCAAAGGTTATGTTTTCATCAATGAGAAACTAGATGGAACCATCTCCGAAATAGAGTCGAGAGATGTATCTTTTCTCGAAATAGAGTTCCCAGCTAGAGGTGATGTTGATAAGACAATTCCTCTATTTAAGGAGGATGAGATATTATCAACAAGAGAGGTGTCACAAGGGATACCTGGACCTAGTTAATCGAGTAGGAGTAATTTGTCTAGTCATGAGTTGACTTCTCAACAACCTAACTTACAAAGAAGTGTTTGTAAGATCAAACCTAAGAAGAGGTTTGATATTGAGAATAAGACAATGATAACACTCTCAATTGACGATGATGAACCTCAATCTATTGAGGAAGTATTGAGATGTAATGTTAAAGAAAAGTGAAAAGCTACAATCGTAGATGAGATAGAGTCAATGATAAAGAATCAAGTTTGGGATTTAGTCGATCTTCCTCCATATCAAAAGGCTATTAGGAATAAGTGGATTCTCAAAATTAAGAGGAAAAAAGACGGATTGATTAAATGATACAAAGCTGCTTGGTTACAAAAGGATATATCAAATTAGATGGTATTGACTATGAAGAGACATTTTCTCCTGTAGTGAAGTTTGTGTCAATACGAATTATTTTGTCTTTCGTAGCACATTATGACTTGGAATTACATTAAATGGATGTAAAAATCTCTTTCTTTAATGGTGAGCTTGATAAGAAAATTTGTATGGTTTAACCAGAAGGTTTCATTATTGAAGGCCAAGAGGAGAAAGTATGTAGACTTAAAAATTCTATATATGAGCTAAAACAAGTTCAAGATAATGAAATATAAGATTCAATGAAGTCGTTTTATCTTATGATTTTGAAATGATCAATGAGGATCACTGTGTTTTCTTGAGAAAGAAAAAAAATGAAAGTATGCCATTTTATTATTATATGTTGATGATATACTAATAGCAAGAAATGACATAGGATTTATGATAGAAGTCAAAGAGTGGCTTTCATCACAATTTAACATAATAGATATGAGAGAAGATGAGAACATCTTAGGAGTAAAGATCATAAGAGATCGATTGAAAAGACTTTTGGATTTGTCTCAAAAGACTTATATAAATAACATGGTACAATATTTTAGCATGTTTGATTGTAATATTGAACAGACACATATATTGAAAAGTATTGTTCTGAATAAAAGTATGTGTCCCAAAACTTCTAAGAAAATAGTCGAAACAAAAAAAAAAATCATATGTCAGTGCGATTGGTAGTTTAATATACATTATGTTGTGTCATCGTCTCGATATTAGCTATGTTATTGGCTTAGTCAGTCGATTCTAGTCAAACACATGACCGAGACACTGGAAAACAGTGAAAAGGATATTTATATATCTAAAAGCGACAATAGATTATTGTCTCTATTTTTAGATATTTAGATGTAGATTGGGATGGGGACCTGGATGATAAGAATCCACATCAAGCTATGCATTTTTACTGAATGGTGGCGTCATCTCCGGGAACAACAAGAAACAGGTTTATATAGTCTTGTCGACTATGGAAGCTAAATGTGTTCAGCGACTATGCAAGAAGTTATCTGGTTAAGAACGTTTCTGAAGTATCTGAAGATTGCTGATGATAATGGGAGTCCTGTGATTGTATATTGTGACAGTCAAGCTACCATAGCTTTTTCGAAGGATCCCAAATATCACAATAAGGGCAAACATATAGTTATAATATATAACTTTGTTAAATATATTGTGGCTAAGAAAAAGATGGTTCTTGAGTATATCCCTACACGTGTTATACTTGTAGATCCTTTCACTAAGCCAATGACTAGAGGGTCATTTTATGAACATGTGAAGTCTTTGAGACTTTAAAGAATGTAACGATATTGTCATGATAATCAGATATTGTAATTTGATTATGTGGAATGCCACTATCTATTCAGTATATTTATTTATTACATTCAAATAAGATCTCGATGAGCATATTGACAGGTTGAGATTGGTCATCTCACATAGACAATCATCTCTATTTGTTGAGTATTAATAGAGGTAAGACAATTGCTTATAGGATAGCTTATGAAACTATATGTAAATAGAGACATGCCTATAAGCTAGGGTCGCCTTGATATCTGTATCAAGATGAGATCATTTATAAATCGATGATCGAAGTAAATGTACCCACCATTTACTAAACCTGTTTAAAGCCAAATAAGAATTCGTGAGTTGAATTCAAGATTAGACATTGAGAATGTCTAGATCGATATCTGTATGACATTAATTTGAGGAAAAATGCACTCTTTTTAGTAAAAAGAAAAATATTGTGACATGTGATTCATACCACATGTGACTTAACGACAATAAGGGTAGTAAGAGAAAGGATCCTTGCTTCTCTATTGATGTGCACATTTTATATAAAATTTTAGTTATTATTTTGGTGTACATCTTACCTCATTTTTATAGCATTCATTGCATATTATCTTTGTTTACTTCATTTAGCTATTATCTTTGTTTAGGGATATGCTTTTGTTTATTCGTTTTGATAGGGATGAAGATTTGAAGCAAAATGAAGCTTTAAATGGAGAACAAATTGTAGGGAACATGCTTTGGCCATGTCCCAAGACACAGGTATGTTCGTTGAAGTGAAACGGGTTGAAAAGAAAGCAAACATGAGACTACAGAAAGAAACATGGGCAGGTTGTGTCTTTTTCATGGTCATGCCTTTTTTACACCGCAGGGGGGGGGTCATGTCTTTTTCACATGGTCATCATGCTCAACCTGTAAAATATATAGGGTTTGTGATAGAAGTCAAAGAGTGACTTTCATCACAATTTGACATAATAGATATGAGAGAAGCTGAGTACATGTTTTTAGATTTGTTTCAAGAGACTTATATAAATAACATGTTACAATATTTTAGCATGTCTAATTGCAACATTGAATAGACACATATATTGAAAAGTACTGTTCTGAATAAGAGTATGTGTTTCAAGACTTCTAAGAAAATAGTCGAAATGAAGAAAAGATCATATGTTAGTGCTATTGGTAGTTTGATGTATACTATATTGTGTCCTCGTCCCGATATCAACTATGTTATTGGCTTAGCCAGTCGATTCCAGTCAAACCCAAGACCAAGACACTAGAAAGCCATAAAAAGAATATTCAAATATCTAAAAGCAACAATAGATTATTGTCTCTATTTTTAGATATTTAGATGCAGATTGGGCTGAGGACTTGGATGATAGGAATCCACATTAGGCTATGCATTCTTACTGAATGGTGGCACCATCCCTTGGAACAAAAAGAAACAAGTTTGTGTAGCCTTTTCGACTATGAAAGCTAAACATGTGTCATGTTCAGCGGCTGTGCAAGAAGCTATCTAGTTAAGAAGGTTTCTGAAGCATCTGAAGATTGCTGATGATAGTGGGAGTCTTGTGGCTATACATTGTGACAGTCAAACTACCATAGCTTTTTCGAAGGATCTCAAATATCACGGCAAGGGCAAGCATATAGTTATAATGTATAACTTTGTTAGAGATATTATTGCTAAGAAAAAAGTGATTCTTGAGTATATCCTTACATGTGCTATGCTTGCAGATCCTTTCACTAAGTCAATGACTAGAGAGTCATTTGATGAATATGTGAAGTCCTTGAGACTTCAAAGAATGTAACAATATTATCACTATAATCAGATATTGTAATTTGATTATGTCGAATGTCATAATCTATTCAGTGTATTTATTCATATTACATTCAAATAAGATCTCGATGAGCATGTTGACAGGTTGAGATTGGTCATCTCACATGGACAATCATCACTATTTGTTAAGTATGAATAGAGGTAAGACCATTGCTTATAGGATAACTTGTGAAGCTATATGTAAATAGAGACATGCCTGTAAGCTGGAGTTGCCTTGATATTTGTATCAAGATGAGAACATTTATAGGTCGATGATCGAAGTAAATATACCCAACATTTACTAAACTTTTTTGAAGCCAGATAAGAATTCGTGAGTTGAATTCAAGATTAGACATTGGGAATATCTAGATTGATATATGTACATATTAATTTGAGGAAAAATGCACTCTTTTTATTAAAAAGAATAGCAACGTGACATGTGATTCATACCATATGTGCTATGACGACAATAAGGGTAGTAGGAGAAATGATCCTTGCTTCTCTATTGATGTGCCCATTTTATATAAAGTTTTAGTTATTATTTTGGCATACATCTTACCTCATTTTTATGACATTCATTGCATATTATCATTGTTTACTTCATTTAGCTATTATCTTTGTTCAAGGATCTACTTTTGTTTATTTGTCTCGATAGGGATGAAGATTTGAAGCAAAATGAAGCTTTAAATGGAGAATAAATTATAGGGAACATACTTTGGCCATGTCCCAAAACATGGGGGTGTTCCTCGAAGTGAAACGGATCGAAAAGGAAGCAAACATGAGACTACATAAAGAAACATGGGCAAGTCATGTCTTTTTCATGGTCATGCCTTTTTTACACCGGGGGGGGGGGGGGGGAGAAGGAGGGGGTCATGTCTTTTTCACATGGTCGTGCCTTTTTTCTAGGCAGATTTCCAAAGCAAAGTACGGGGTCGTGTGTTTTACACACAGTTGTGCTTCATCTCAGAGTGGATTTCCAGAGCAACTCATGGTCAAGTCGTGCGTCTTACACATGACCGTGTGGAGGCACTGACTATTTCGAGGAAATAGGGGTTTTATGCATCTATATAAGGGAAACTCATCCAAGAAGAAGGAGATCGTGAAGGGAGCCACCCTAAGGCTCCCAAACCCCGAAGGGAGTCCGTTTAAGGGCCCCCAACCACTGGAGGATGTCGTCCGAGTATCTCTCCATTGCCACAATCAAATCACAAGGGAATTCAACACCACAACTTTGGATATGAATGTAAGTTGCAGTCGAAGATCATCCTCCATCGAAACTGAGTTTTCTTAACTCTTACTTCCTTTGTTTTGAGATTGAGTTTTCTTTAGCTATGTCTTGTGGTTGCAACTCTATAATTGTGGAGTATATTTCTATGATTTTAGGATGAGGGAGTAGCCTCCTTGATTTGTAAACATTATTATGCAATGAATTCATGTTAGTTTACATTATTTTCATTGTCTAAACATTTATTCTTGCTTTTTATTCGAGGATATGATTGCTGATGCGAGCAAAATATATAGGATTTTAGGATTAGTTTTAGTACACATCTTATTGCATTTTATACTTGTTTCATGTATATTCTTCCTTATTTTGCAATCATTTCCTATTTTCTAGTTCGGAGATCAACTTTTGTTAATTTATGTTTAGGATGACATTTTTGGAGCAAAAATGGAGCAATTTATGGAGCACGGACCTTAGGGAACACGCACTGCCCATGTTCCAAGACATGGGTATATTTTCGAAGCGAAACGGATCAAAACGGAGGCTCCAGAAATCCACACGGCAGACTGTGTGAAATCCACACAACCATGTTAAATTTCCAACCTAATTTTCAACCAAGATTTCAATCGTTTCTAGCCTTGAACATGGCCGGTAGTGTGAAATTCACACGGTCGTGTGGCGGCACTGCAAATTCGAAGAAATAGGATTTTTTCGAGCATTTATGGAAAGCCGAAGCCATTTCTATATATAGGAAACTCGTCTAAGAGGCGGAAGAGGAGAAGGAGAGCTGCCCTAGGGCTCTCAATCCCTAGAGGAGGCATGACGGCTGGGAGGCTCACAATGGAGAGAGAGGAAGTGGCTCAAAGATCGGAATCTACGCTCCAACGCCTTGGAGAATGACACGAGTATTGCATTTATTCTTGAACATCTTTGCATTGTATTGATTCTCTTTATGATGCCTTGTGTTTGTTCTCATCTATTCATGGAGTAGATGTCACGCCCCGAGAGTATGCCGTGCCGAAAAGCAAACGGACGACATCTCCCCTGTACGTGACAACATTTCCAGTTAATACAAGGCCCATAGGCCCACAACAACAATATAATATAAAGATATAAACATACCAAACACAGCGAAATCATATTGACAGATAAACAAGATACAAAGACCCAACTGTGCACTCTAGAGGGACTTGACATGACAAGAATCATAATAGAAACCACATCAAGGCCAAATACATACAACACATCCGTATATCACAAATATGGAAACGATATAGGATAAAATCCAAAACAACAATCCACAAGAATACAAGAATACAAAATACATATCCATTGGTTCGGTGTGAGATGGCGGAGCTCCGAACATCCAAGGAATCTTCTACCTGTTACCTGAGCGACAGGAAACCCAGGGTCCGGGGTGGTGAGTATAAACTCAGGGGTAATATATTGAAAGTGCATGAACAACATATAGGGTATAGAGATCTATAAGTATACATGTGAAGATCTACAGGTATACAGTATGAGTTCAATAGACATACAGTCCTATCCAAATCTAATAACAAGTAACCACAGTATAGTCATACTCAATGTATATACTAAACTGATCAACTGAACATGAAGTAATGTATCAACGTACCTGACGATCTGCAACACCATAAGCTATATCATCCTGAACAGATATACAATAACATAACCCATATAACGTACAAGGTCAATCCTATACCTGACCAACACTTAGACATATGGACAATATATAATCACATGTAATAACATCCCGGTCCATACTAGACTATGACATGACGCTAATCAAATGCATACAACAGTCTAGACCAACATATATATCATGCTCAACATATAGCAGTATAAAATATGCAAATGACATGTATCATGATGTACAAACATTTGCAGCAATCATAGCTCAATCAAATGCAGCATCTCATAGGCATATGTAAAACATATATCAAATACATGCATACATATATATCAGTAATGCATATGCATGGCCATGTCTGCGGACTCGTCCAACCACGACCCCAGTATGGCTAGGGTGGCACGACATGACAACTATTCCGACTCCAGTCGCCACCACTCTCGAGTGACCGAATTGGGTAGTATGAAATAGTAGCTAGCCGCCATAGAGCTATATGCTACTCACATGGTGGTCCCTGCTACTATCCGCTCCATCCCTACCCATGAGTAGACGAGCACTGCACCCAGGACAACTGCACATCACACGACCACCGTCTATAGTGGGTGAGTGCGCTAACTACCACTCCGCAGATTGGCCAAGTGCGCATCTCCAGCTACCACCATCCATAGTGGCCGAGAATGGCATGCACAACAATGCTCTGCACTCAACCCTGCAACCACTATCCCGAGTGGCCGGGGAGGCAGGATGACTGACGATTCTCTCAACCACAAGGGAGACCTAATCGCCAACATGCATGCAATGTAATGATGCATAGCTCCATACATATATCCTCGCCACACTTCCTATCCCACGGGGAGTCCTGATCAACCAAAAATCAACTATGCAAGGACTATAATCCACAAGACTCTCACTATCACACAAAGAGTCATACACATCTGACAGTCAACCACGCTAAGACCTCTAGTTAGTAGCAAGATACTATCGACCATCCATATAACCATACACAGGCACACAATCCATAATGGATATACCATCACGCTAGGACCCCTAGTCCTTAGCCACATACTGACCACCACACATTTATCTATGCACAGACAACTAGATCCATATTGGATGCACAACTAATAAGTATACGATACAACAATCGACTCCATAATCTAATCCATCACCTAACCCTAGTGATGTATCACAGTAACCCAATCTGAGGTCACAAAGATAACCCTAACCACCTGTACTTACTGAACATCCATCAGCTAACACATAATAGGGTTTATAGTTCCTATCCGTGCTAGATAATCAATGAAGTAACAACAATATATCTCAAAGGTCAGGGCAGTACAAGCATATGATTAAATAATAATGGATCTGAGATCAAAGTAATTGCATAAGTCCAAATTCATGCACCAGATTCAGATCAAAACTACCTGACCAGGGTAGATATTACCCACCTGAACATAGATCATGCTGATGACCTTTGTGCCCGCAAATCTGTCTTGAATCCCAAACCTGCATATAATAGCAACCAATGATTAAGTACAAGTGTCCGACCAATATACGAACTAAATACTACTTCGTTTCTATGTTCGCATCCTTTCCTCGTCTACGAGTTAGAAATCCTGATTATTCCAATCTGATACACCATAACCAAACTCGCTCCCACATCAACAAGATCAATATATATATAGATCTAAACAACACTCAAAATAGGGTTGTAATAGAGGCTTACCACAAGATCAGTCTGCCAAAACTAATCAATTCAATACATACACCGAATAGACCAATCGGACATATTTACAACACCTAATTCATCCACAGATCAACCAATCATAAATTGAACTTCACAACTCAAACAACACTGAATCAATGATAGCGAACCTAACAATGCCTAAACTATAATCGACATCATTCTAATCGCAGCTTCCAATTCTACAATTGGAATACCACTCCATCGAATCCCACAGCTTCCTCACCAAGGATTACCATCATCTAGCTTCACTCTCAGCCCTGCACAACTTCATACACCATGCATACATAGAATATCAACTGAAACCATCAAAGCAACACTGAATAACACCTAAAACAATCGGATACACTCCAATATCAACCACTAACTAATGATCCATGGACAGAACCATCGGTTAGCACAGAACTTACCCTAAATTTGATCCACAACTCCGATCTTCACTGCCACCATGAGCTAATGACAATATCAGTGGTGCTCAACTGCAGTGACGACAACTCCGATCTAAACCCCCCATGGTTCCTATGGAATGAAATTGGAAGCAACTCCCAATTCTTGGTGAAACCAGAAATCTAATCGAGAATATAGATTAATATAGGACTTACCAACCCTTGGAATCCACAGACCTTGCTCCTTCCCCAATCCCCCGTTCGCCGGTGACCATCAAGCTCCACAACCTGCCCAAACACCGATCAGAGCTACTAGTAGTTAGACCCACAAACAAGCATGGATTTCATCTAAATCAAGGGGAATGGATCAATTGCTTACCCAAATCTCGGTCGAAACTCTTAAATCCCAACTCACCGTCGGCGACCCGATCACATCACCGCCGACTCCTAGCTCCTAGCGAGGACTCTCACCCGTCGGAGCTCGACTGGAGTCCCTCCCTCTAGCTGGATCTACTACCCGATGAACGACGATGGTGAGATGCAGAGGAGATAAGAGACGAAGGGTAGAAATCGCAAAGAAGAGGAAGAAATCACTGATCGCGATGGGGAGGAAGAAGAAATGGGAAAAAAATTCGTTTGGCTCTTTTCAAGCTGTTCGTCCACCGGTTCAAGCCCATTTCCATCCCAACAACTTCGGCCCAATAGAGATAGCCCAACAGCTTCGGCCCAATAGAGAAAGCCCAACAATTTCAGCCCAAGTCCAATCCTCAATCAATCCCTTAATTAAGCCCAATTAGCTAATCAAACCTAACCACTAATTAAACCTAATTAGTTTCTTAAAGAGGTTAATCCATTATATTAAATTAATTTTTTTTTCCGTATTTTACAGTAGATACTTCGATTCTAGGATTAGGGAGTAGCCTATCTTGCTTTGTAAACAGTATATTGCAATGAATCCACGTTTGCTTGCACCGTTTTCGATTGCTATATATTTATGCTTTCTTCTTCTTCTATGATATGAGTATTCATGGTCCAGCTTTATTGTGTTAATCCAATTTAGATGCCTAAAGAACTAGGTCATATTTTAAAGGTATGGGGAAGGACCGAAAGGAGAACCCAGTCATCCGAGCCATAGAGAACTTAGACGTGGGGGAATCGATTATGAGTGGGGTGTTAATTTGCTGGGGTTCTCGTGATAGGTTCCCTATGCGACCAAGGTTACCCCACAAGTAGATTGATTCACTGCGAAGACACATAGGTATCATAGAACGTAATGAACCTATCTTAGCAGAAGGGTTGAAGTAGGAGAAATTAACTCTAGAAGGGTTGTGGGACACAGTGACAGGGGGCTTCCCAAAGATAGCAACCCCCTGAGCTTTGATGATCCGAAAGGTAAACTTGGCTAGGAATAGGGTAATCCAGTGTAGTTCCAAAAGAACACGTCGGATAAAATAGGATATCCTACCTACATGAATAACCATTGAGAGTTAGAAGTAAGACATATGTTTATAATCATTTAGGTGAAACTGAAATCCTAGAATCCTTTTAGGAACTTTGAACCTACCTTCACTTTCTCCGAGTGACACCGTAATTGAGTTAGGACCGCCGTCTTCCTCGTACACTTGACTAGCAAAATATTTCATTCTGAACAAACAACATCCATTGGACAAACGATACTTGAATCGCAGTCTCTGTGGGATCGATATCTTTATTACTTGGTGACATTCGTGTACTTGCGGGCGTTGAGCACGAGTGCGCGCTTCAAGTCCTTGATGATTCTCGTCGGAAATTTGAGAGTCGTGCTCGCATGCATCAAGTTTTTGGCACCATTGTTGGAGATTGTTGATTCAATATCGAATCGAAAGTGGATAGTTTGGATCGGACCTAGTTTAGGATTATTTTCCTAGTCTTCATTAATCTAATTCAGATTTCAATTTTTCTTTTAGTTATTTTCTTAGCACTTGGTTTCTTTTATTTTACTATTTGTTTTCTTTTTTTAGTCTCTTGCCAAGGCACTACTGTTCCTTCCCTTGTCTATATTTTCATGTATATAAAGATGTATGCTTTTACCCATGATTATGGTCAATTTAATGCTGTGAGTTTTGGTAATATTTATTGTGAGCATTGTGGGGAACAATGCCATACCATTAATGATTGTCCAGATATATTTGGATCTTCAAAATTTGAACAAGAAAATGTCACCTACGATTACAACCAGTGGCCACAAAATGATTTGTATTCATATAGTTATGACTCTGGCTACTTAAACCCTCAATATTGTTCGCCTAAATCCCGACTTGAGCAGATGATGGAAAATTTCATTCAAACGCAACAAGCAACGAACACTGAATTCCAACGGTGACATTTACAGACAGATACTCAATATTGTTTCCCAAGTGAGAAAAAGAGCTATGAATCACCATGCAAATTTTATCCAGAACCAAGTCCCCACTAATTAGTAGCCCTACTAGATAATTTTACTAGGCAATGCAAGGAGCATAGTCGACAATTCGTGGAGTTTATGCAACGAGATCTAGTAGAAGAAGAAACCAAATGACTAGAAGGTGGCTTTGATGACTGGATTACACTTAATATGGTGGAGACTCACTTTGGACGAACGAATGAGGAAAGCGTAGATGACATAGGAAGTGAAGAAGGACAATCTATTCAATCACCACTTGAAGGAGAACTTGAAGATTATTATATAATTGATACTTTAATCGAGGAGTGCATTTATTCAATTAAAATACCTCCTAACCTCAAGGACCCAGAAGAGCCTGCCTTAATCCTCACTGAAACTTTAGTTTCTAATAATGAAACCCTTCTAGTGATTGGTAATGATAAAGTTTCATTCGATGTAATAGAATCTGCTAATCAATCTTTTGGTGAGGATATTTGTGGTGAGTTACATTATTTACAACATATGGATGAAATGGAATATTGTGATCAAACTTCTGATGATCCTTTGAAGATAAGCATCATCAATCTCGAACCAAGGAAGGTAGCTAATAAATATCTTACCACTCCACTAGCAATATTTAAGAGATGTGGTGATGGAGGACCACAAGGTAAGAGGCATAAAGTGAGCAAGTATCTTGCCCCTCCACGAGCCAAATTTAAGGGATATGGTGATGAAGGACCATAAGGAAAGAGGCATAAAGTGAGCAAATATCTTGCTCTGCCACGAGCAAGATTCAAACGCATTTAGAAAGGGAGGAAAAATCTCCTTGGGCCACTAGAGCCAAGATGAAATGTAGGGGTATGGTCGAGCTAGAGACCTAAAACAAGCACTTCTTGGGAGGCAACTCAAGTTTAAATTTACATGTTTTTAATCTTTTTGCGTTCATGCATGTTAGTTTAGACTTTAATTTTTGTCCATTGGAATCTTCACAAGTGTTTTAGGGTCAAATATAACTTGCTAGGTAGAAAGGAGAGCCCTTGTTAGAACCTCCGAAGGAAGCATGGGCGACTGTGTGGATTTCACATGGTCATGTCCAACCATTAGAAGAGCACATTGCTGGGTGTGTGGAAAGTCTTGGACCATATTGCACTCCGGGAGAAATCCAGAGTCGCACACGGTCGTGACAAATCTAGAACTTTTTCCGCTCACCTAGTCCACACCGCGAACCTACACCTCCACCACCTTATTTTTCTACCTTTGAGCAAGATGCAGGTACATCGACCTATGATTTCTTCGAGTTTCGATCGTGCCTGGACGCCATTCACACCAAGCAATAGACACAGGGGTAGCGGTGGGAGGAGCATATGACCTATACTCAGGTGGAGTTTCAGGACCTCCGAGAGCATTTCCAGTGGGCCGAGGAGTTCTATGGCTAGACCCATGATTATTTTCAGGAGGAGGCTATCTACCACCAGGAGGTACGATGATGCATGCAAACACGACCTCAAATCTCATGACGAAGATCGTCGAGGACTCGAAGTGCGTGCTCACGCTCAATGCCCGCAAGTGCACATATGTCATCAAGTAATAAAGAATATCGATCCCACATGGATTGAGATTTCGAGTATCGATTTGTCCAGTGTATTTCGGATTGGTAATCTGAGGGTTCATGAATGAGAGGTCGTCGGTGGTCCAAACTCAGTACGGTGTCACACGGAAGAAGAGAAAAGGTTGCTACAAGGATTTGAATGGGATTCTAGGACTTTGGTTTCGTTTGTGTGTCGCAGAACATGCTATGAATCGAATGTATCTAGATTTTCTAGCTAGGGTTTTGTGGAAAGGACATCATACTCTATGGTACGAGGATGCTGAATTGATCCCTGCGACGAGCCGGAAACGAGACACATTACCGACTCTATCAAATCCTTCTATCCATAGTTGCAGGCGATGAGACCAACCACTAGGTTCCTCCTAATATCCCCTAAATCTTAGATACGAGGACTGTCACTCCTCATATCATCTGCGTACAGAAGATAGAAAACCAAAATACAAAGCTATAGATATAAACAATCATTCAACTGCAAATACAATTTCAAGAATGGAAACATATTTGAAATAGTAATGTTCTACTCAATACAAACTACTCCCTAATCCTAGAATTGGAGAATCTACTCCATGAATACGAGAAGAGAGTCACAATATATTATAGAATTCATGAGTATAATGATAAACATGCAAGAAATATGAATTACAATGTAATTGTAGCTCTTCCCTCTGGTGTTGTTGTGCAGATCTTGATCCTCAAGCGACTCTCTCCTTCCTCGATGTGAGTTCCCGAAGCTTTTTAGGGCTTCAGAGTGTCGTCTCGACTGGCGTGCCTCCTATAGGGTTTAGGGCATAACTTTCCTTATATAGGCATCATGCCGAATCACTGTGAAATCTGGAAAAAACTCTGGTTGTGTCAAATCACTTGGCCGCCACACGACCGTGTGAAAACACACGACCTGGCCGTGTGTCAGGCTGTGGCGGTGATTTTCACCCCCTAAACACGGTCGTGTGTAGGCACACACCCTGGCCGTGTTCCCTTATGCGTCCAACTGCCAAATGTCTTCTTTTTGCTCTGAAAGTGCGCCGTTATCCCCACGAAATACCATCCTACTCACAAAAGTATACAGAGCAGATCTCCGAACTAAAAAATAGAAAATACATGGAAAACAAAGTAAAGTTTGCATGAAACCAACATAAAATGAGATGAGATGTGAGCGAAAACTACTCTTAAAACTCTATATGTTTTGCTCACATCATACGACAGTTCATGCACGATACACAATCACAGTGGGTCAGGGAGGAGGATCACAGAGCCACCATTGCGTCCACCAGTTCCCAGGTTGACCACATGTACATGTGGCACAAGCAGTTGAGCACCATATTCTCCCAGGTGTCCGATAAGCCGAGACTGTCAGATTTCCTACCTCGACCGCCATACTAGAGGTACAATATCATTTAAGTCTGGGGGGCCCCAATTTTGATATGCTTTTCTACTAGTGTTAGTTTCTCTTTGACATCTTGGTTTAGTTTATTTGCATTTATTTGTCCATGCATACAATATTTAGTTTTCTTTCAATGCTTAGTTGTTTTTCACTTTAAGCTATCTCAGTAATATTTTCAAAATTTTTCACGATTTGCTTTCATGCCATAGATAGCTTAACTTCATTTATCTTGTGGTATTTTATTTTTGGTTGCTTTGATGGATGTTCTAGATTTGCACTTGTTAGCTTTTATCTTTAACGTACACTTGATGAATATTCTAAAAGGAAAAATCTATTACATATATAGTTATAATTCATCCCAATAGTCTAGTACTTTGGAATCATAGATGACTCTAGATTTAATATTTTAGTTACTAGAGATGCTCAGATTGTGTAAGCCCATTTGGAAAAATCAAATTACCAGTGAGCTAGAGAGGAACAAAGTTCCTTGAAAAAAAAATAAAAAGATAGAAAAAAAAGAGAGAGAAAAAGAAAGAGTTAAAAATAGTTGTCGTGAGTGGAAATGGTTAGGTGCCCCTTTGAGACTGAGTTAGGTTACTGGGGAAACACCTACCAATTTCTCTCAATACTGAGCTTGCCTTTGAGACTTTATGCTAATTCTAGGGAACGCCCCTCTCTTAAGGCAGGTAAGTGCCTAAAAGCTGGAGGTCTTAGGAAAACTATAGGATGACGACTTAACTCGCTGTGGAACGAGTATCCCTTAGGAAAATTATCTCAGCATATGCACGAAAAGCTAACTTAGTGAACTTTTAGAACATATCTATTTGCTTTGATTGCAAATACCACTTGATAACTTTAGTTATCATGCTAAGTATGGAACAATTCTTTTAAAATTTCATGGCACTGAGGTTTGCTTGAGGACAAGCAAAGATCTAAGTATGGGGGAATTGATGTGAACAAAATATATAAGATTTTAGGAGTAGTTTTAGTACACTTCTCATTGTATTTTATACTTGTTTCATGCATATTATTCTTTGTTTTGTATTCATTTCCTATTTTCTAATTCGGAGATCTACTTTTGTTAATTTATGTGTAGGATGACGTTTTTGGAGAAATTTGTGGAGCACGGACCATAGGGAACACACATTGGCCATGTCCCAAGACATGGGCATGTTTTCGAAGTGAAATGGATCAAAATGGAAGCTCCAGAAATCCACACAGCTGGTTGTGTGAAATCCACATGGTCATGTTAAATTTCCAGCTTGATTTTCAACCCATATTTCAGTCATTTCCAGCCTTGAACATAGTCGGCCGTGTGAAATTCACACGGCCATGTGGCGGCGTCGTAAATTTGAAGAAATAGGATTTTTCCGAGCATTTATGGAAAGTCGGAGCCGCCTATATATATAGGAAACTCGTCTAAGAGTCGGAGGAGGAGAAGGGGAGCTACCCTAGGGCTCCCAATCCCTAGACAAGGCACGACGGTTGGGAGGCTAGCAATGGGGAGAGATGAAGCGGCTCAAAGACCAGAATCTATGCTCCAACGCCTTGGAGAACGACACAAGTACTGCATTTATTCTTGAACATCTTTAGATTGTAATGATTCTCTTTATGATGCCCTGTGTTTGTTCTCACATATTCATGGAGAAGATACTTCGATTCTAGGATTAGGGAGTAGCCTATCTTGATTTGTAAATAGTATATTGCAATGAATCCATGTTTGCTTGCACTATTTTCGATTGCTATATATTTACGCTTTCTTCTTATTCTATGATATGAGTATTCATGGTCCGACTTTATTGTGTTAATTTGATTTAGATGCCAAAAGTACTAGGTTGTATTTTAGAGGTATGGGGAAGGACTGAAAGGAGAACCTAGTCCTCCAAGCCATAGAGAACTGAGACATGGGGGAATCGATTATGAGTGGGGCGTTAATCCGTTGGGGTTCACATGATAGGTTCCCTATGCGACCAAGTTTACCTCACAAGTAGATTGATTCACCATGAAAACAAATATGTATCATAGAACGTAATGAACCTATCTTAGTAGAAGGGCCAAAGTAGGAGAAATTAACTCTAGAAGGGTTGTGGGACCCAAAGATAGCAATCTCTTGAGCTCTGATGATCCGAAAAGTAAACTTGGCTAGGAATAGGGTAATCCGATGTAGTTCCAAAAGAACACGTCGGATAAAATAGGATATCCTACCTACATGAATAACCATTGAGAGTTAGGAGTAAGACATATGTTTATAATCATTTAGGTGAAACTGAAATCCTAGAATCCTTTTAGGAACTTTGAACCTACCTTCGCTTTCTCCGAATGACACTGTAATTGAGTTAGGACCGCCGTCTACCTCGTACACTTGACTAGCAAAATATTTCATTCCGAACAAACAACATCCACTAGACAAACGGTACTTGAATCGCAGTCTTTGTGGGATTGATATCTTTATTACTTGATGACATCCATGCACTTACGGGCATTGAGCGTGAGCGCGCGCTTCGAGTCCTTGACGATTCCCGTTGGAGATTTGAGAGTCGTGCTCACATGCATCAATTGCTAGTGTTCCTGATCTATTGTGTTTACCTGATTTAGATGTCAAAATCACTAGGTCATATTTTAGGAGTGCGGAGAAGGACCGAAAGGTGAACTTAATCTCTCAATCTATAGAGAACTGAGATGTGAAGGAATCGACTATAAAAATAGATTTATTTGCCATGAGGACCCATAGGTTATCACATAACTTAATGGATTTATTCCAAGCCAAGGCCTCACAATAGGAGAAGGGCTACTTGGAGATTATGGGACTTAGTGGTGAGGTCTCCTTGCGAAAGCAATCCCTCAGCTCTGTCATTCCAAAAGTAGACGTCAATTGGAGTAGATATGCTAATGTAGCTCCAAAAGTTCACATCGAATAAAATATTATACCCTACCTACACAAACAACCATTGAGAATTAGGAGCAAGATATGTATTTACAATCATTTAGGTGAAACTACAATCCTAGAATCAATCCCCTCGATTATGATTTCTCCTTCCTTCTACTCCCAACCTCTCCATTCTTTGATCCTCTCTTTGAATTCTCAGCTTCCTCTTTCCTCTGCTCTTTGATCCTTCTTCTAAATGCTTTGTTTTCTCAACCAATTGATTTGGTCTAGACAATCTACATTCACTTAGTAAATCAATACTCGATTTACCAATCTCTATGGGATCAATATTTTTTATTACTTGACGACAACCATGCACTTGTGGATTTTCGAACATCAAGTCTTTGGCACCTTAGCTGAGGACTTGATTTGTGAGTCATCATCTACTATGTCAACTCTTTGAGATTATATGTTAATCTTAGTATTTTCCCTAAGTGACTATTTAGTTGTCTACTTGAAATTTTAATTAGGGTCTGCTACTTTAGCATGCCAACCTATTTATAGGATAGCTTGTGAAGCTATATGTAAATAGAGATATACCTGTAAGTTGGGATCGCCTTGATATGTGAATCAATATGAGATCATTTGTAAGTCGATGATTAAAGTAATTGTACCCACTATTTACTAAACCTGTTTGAAGCAGATAAGAATTTGTGAGTTGAAATTCAAGATTAGACATTGGGAATATCTAGGTCTATATCTATACGATGTTAATTTGAGGAAAATATGCGCTCTTTTTAGTAAAGAGAATAACATCATGACATATGATTTATACCACATGTACTTTGATGACAATAAGGGTAGTAGGAGAAATGATCCCTGGTTTTCTACTATGTGAGCCCTTTGAGATTATATGTTAATCTCAGTATTTTCCTTAAGTAGATATTTAGTTGTCTACTTAAAATTTTAATCAAGGTCTGCTACTTTAGCATGTCAACCTATTGACTATGAATGATTCGGTGTATGGAACATGACTAGGAAAATAACTGATTAAAATGAATGGATTCGAGCTAAAAAGGAAGATTAAATAGATTTACATCTTTTGAAGTGTATTCACTGGTCGACCCATTTTGGTTATGTACATAAATGAATTGTGAATATAAAAGATATAGAACATGATCTTGACATAATGGTCAAATTGAGGGATTAGAGATATTCATATTGATGTAAATATTTTAATTTGGATAAATTATAAAGCATTGATGTCTCTTGGAGAACGACTATGTGCCACCCGGAGAAAAATTGTGTGCCATTTTAATAGTGGTTGAGTGTCATTTAGCGAGCGACTAAGTAAGTTGTAACAACTTTCTTGGCTTTGATTACTCAATGAGCAACTATATATGGTGTAACAACTTTCTTAGATGGAATGCTCAATGTGCTTGCTATCGCACGAATCATTTTCCTTAGTATGAATTAGATGCTTTATTAGTCTTTATGACTATTTAGTCTTTGTGACTGTTGGCCTCTATTTTTATTGGTCTTTGTGGCTTAACTTGGATGAGTGGGAGATGTTGGCAATTCTTGTAATTGTTTGCACATGCTGCATGTTATGCAACGTGTGCACGCACTGCACGTAGGGCAGTGCATGTCTAAAATTGTCTCACACAATATAAGGCGTGAGCATCCAAGTGAACAAAGGGGAATTAGAGATTCGCGGTAGAAGCTCGATCAAAATTTAGATTGAGTATCTGAAAGAGAAGAACACCCAAAGGCAAAGGATTTGGTTTGTGGATATGTGGAGACTTTTCAAATTGTAATTATCTTTCAAACAATAAGCCCTAGATAGCCAGATCTACTGCTCCAATAGGTTTTTGTGAATCGACGTGCTTACTGTAAGTTCTTTACAGTATTATTAATTCATGCAAAGTTTTAGTAGTTCGTAATTTCTACATTTCAATCTGATAAATACTAAAGGTGACTGGTTTGGTTTTATAAATTTTTTTCATCAATTATCAGGACAAATTGAGAAGCACTCGCACTGAATGACCCAACAACGTAGCATTTTAAGATTTATTATCTCATTTGAAGAAAAATATTTGTAAATACATCGCAATTGAGAATCTAATCAGAGATATCTAAGAAATTATATGAGCACTCTGTCGTTGCACCATAATCTTGAGAATGCTTTATGCATTCTTGGGGCAAAAGGTGATGCGCTCACCTCAGGTGCCTCTCATCGTCGGTCCCATAGCTAGATGAATGGAGGTAAATCACGAGGACCATTTTTGTCTAACCAAGAACTAGCACGACAGAAGGATAGACACCCTGAAAAACTTTATAGATCCCGAAGATTGACCCTTGCTCCTTGGGGCAATTCTACTCTCCATGCTAACCACTTAGTTGCTTTATGCATTATTGATGACCTAGGTAGTTGAGGGCAAAACATTATCAAGCAGACAAACTGACAAAGAGAAGAAATTGCTCAAGAAGGTACCTGTGTTAATTGTCACGCATAGTCACTTCCTATTTGCTTGACAACATATGCTTAGTTCAGTTTATGCACTTCCAGACCTGCAGAAACTCGAGCCATGGAGATTGGCATGTCAAACAGTGGTTGGGAAAAAAGATGCCAGAGAAGAGAGTCAGCTACTTACGGTAATAAAAACAACATACACCAATCTAAATGAAATGCTCTAAAGTTTCTATATTCCAATATAAATTTTTTCAAGATCATTAAATACCATGTATAAGTCTTATTTTTGTTCTCGATAAATTTTAATTAGTTGTATGAAAAAATATATAACTTCTATTGTCAACATTTCCAATATAAATCCAAATTGATTTTTGTTTACCATGCCCTCCTTAGTTTTTTTATTACTTTTTTCCTTTAGTCGTAGAAATAAAGATGTTAAAATGGATACGTGGACATATGAAGATGACATGTAAGAAAAGAGATAGAAAGTTAACATTATACTTATTGAGGAAAAACTTCAAGAGACACGTTTAAGATGATATGAATATATACTTAGGTTATTGATAAATACACCAATTAAGCAATATGAAATAATGACAAATACACATTAATCAAGGAAGAGAAACCAAAAAAGACTCCATCAGGGACGATAAAATAGAATAAACTTTATTTAAATATAAATGAAGATATAATAGGATACCGAGAACCCAATGACATAGAAAAATCTATATAACTAACCCCACTTAGTAGTATAAAAAATTGATTGATATTTTTGTTATTGTTCCTCTTATTGCTTAGAAAGTATGCATCCCAACTATAGCCTAAATGGTGGTGGATGGAGATAATACTATAGGGCTATCAACAAATTTTTGTAAAAAATCCTTGATAGTCTTAGGAACTTCAAAATCACTTCAAACCAAGACTGTTACAATCCTGAAAACCTCCTAAGTGTAAGTATGTCTTCAAATTTGGATTTCACAATCTAGATTGAGAGATATGAGTTTTTGAAATCTTAACAACTTTAAGACAATTTGACATAAGCTTATTAAAGGGTCTTAGACTGTCATATTTATTTACCAACGTCATCAAAGAGTTCTTGGGACTCCCTTGGTTCATATCATATCAAGTTTTTAAATTATGAATACTGTGGGTCCATCAATAAGTTTTAACAAGAACTCATTGATAACCTCAAAAACCACAGAATCACTTCAAACCAAGACTATTATATTTTTTTTTTGAAAAGGGTAAATATATATTGAAGTCAACTATGGACTTAAATGAGGACTAATCAAAAATTGAAATACATGTGTTTGTATTTTCCGCAACAAGCGGACGCTATTTGGCAAGGCCCCTTCATATAGACATTGATTCTGGATTTTACATATCATGTAAACCAAACACGACATACCTAGATGTTGCACCTTGTTGATCATGCTATCCTATTGATAGGCCTATCGGAACATGTCTAGTAGTTGTCCAAGTGTGGCAAAATACTGGTTGATCAGGAGCCAACAACATGTACAATCCTAGAGGAGTTTGGTGACAGTGCAACCAAAGAAGAGGTCTTCATCCGTCTCCTCCGTTCTCTAGCAGAGTGGGCAGTTCTAAATGTCAGCATATGGCAGCTTGTCTTTGATGCAAATGCGGTCGTTTGCAAGCTGCTAGAGAACAAACTGATTCTTGGTAACCGAGTTGTCTAGGTCCATCAGCTAGTTTCAGACGAAACCGACTGATGGGCCTATTCCATTCAAAAAATTCGAAGTATTATATTTGCATGAATGAGAGAGTCCGAGGAACTCATTGGTGGCTTCGGACAATGGTTATCATCATCGTAGCATTTGAAATGTTTTTTCGATCACACATCACATGTCGAATACGAGTGGCAAAAATTGCTGCTCCTAACACGGGGTATCAAAATGCTTTCCGAGGTTACGTACGTATTATGGAGTGCTAGAGGAGCATATAGGTCTTTGAATCATAAGGTTCCAAGATGTCAAGGTCCATTAGCCAGTTTTGGACAAAATAGACTGATGGGCCTCTTCCATTTAAAAAATTCAAAGTTTTATATCTGCATGAATGAGAGAGTCCGAGGAACTCATTGGTGGCTTCAGACATCAGGTATCATCGTCATAGCATTTGAATGTTCTTTCGATAACATATTGCATGTCGGGCACGAGTGGTAAAAATCACTGCTCTCAACACGGGGTATCACAATGCTTTCCGAGATCACATACGTATTACGGAGTGCTAGAGGAGCACATAAGTCTTTAAATCATGTGGTTTTGAGCTGTCTAGGTGTTGGTGCAGTGGCACCAGATAATCGAACCTAGGTTTTGATTATGAAAAAGGTTCAAAGTTAAGCTCTTATTGTTATCTCATGAGCTGTGTTAAGTGTGCAGGAAGTGGTTAAGCTAAGCTGAAGGTCAGCGACACCTGAAGAATCTCGGGATGAGAAACCATGGTGGTCGGGTGAAGCTGGGAGAACCTCTTGGAGTCGAGGAACCTAGGTGGAAGACCAAAAACTAAGTGACAGATCAGAAGGATCGGAGGTAAGCATGAGTGTGGAGTAATAGTGAGGTCATGTCCTTTGTACGGGGACGAACTTAGGCGGCAATCCGACTAAGACTTCCCGGGGAAGGTCTAGGTCGAGATTAGACGGTAAAGAACTGTCAAAGTATCCATTACTTGTATTTCTATGCTAACTCTTTATTGCAGGGAAGTAACCAAGCTGGCAGTCAACTGCTGGCTGTTAGCAGTCGATTGTTGCTAGCATTAGTCAACTGATGAAGGTAATCAGTCGACTGCTATTCAAACTGTTCAACTCAATGAAGGTCAAGATAAGATCCCCTTATCTTGGGGTGAGCTGGCTCTTTGACCTAGATCTAGATCTCAACGACCTAGGGCTTGGAGGGCTATAAAAGAAGGGGGTTTCACCCCTTTGGATCATCTATCTTGCTCTCAAAGTTCTCCCACAATGCCGAAGTTCTATGCCACTATAACGCCAATGCGATGCCAAGATCACAACTCTACTTCGTCAGCAGCCTCAAGTTTGTGTTTTATTTTGTACTTATTTCATTGTACTCGAGCTTTCATCGTAACGAGGTGAGATAGATTTGTTGCCTCCACCTCGAGCTTTTGTTTGTCTTTGTATTCGTTGTCTCCTACCTCCAACGAGGAGGAGACTTATAGTGGATTGTGGGGCCTTGGAGTAGCAACTGTTAGGTTGTGAACCAAGTAAAAACAAAATTGTCCATTTTACTTTTTCCTTAATTTCATTTCCGCTGCATTCACTACTCGAGTTTAAGATGAAACAAAAAGCAATTATTACGATCGCTATTCACCCCCCTCCTCTAGCGATTCTCTCGAACCAACAATTTCATCAGAGCGGGGGTGCTAAGATTTGGTGCAACCACCAATCTAACACTTTTGGTTTTCTTTTTGTATTTTTTTAAGCTTTTCGTTATTGTTTTTCTCTCACTACTAATCCAAGACCAAAAGTCTTGGCAATTTTCGTGTCCTTTGTTTCTTTGTGTGCAAGGTTTAGTTTTAATGGCCCATCTCAAAGGGTTTAGCACTGCCTGACCTTCATTTTACAACAGAGATGACTTCCGTTACTTGAAGGGTCGGATGGAGTGCTATTTAAAAACCCAAGTCAAGATGTGGATTGTCATCCAAATCGGATTCTTGCTACCTACCAACAAAGATGGCAAGTTCCTAGATTCCGACAAGTGGACGAACGCCATGAAGCGACAAGTGGAGGCTGATGCCAAAGCTACATAGATCCTACAATGCAGGCTCTCCAAAGAGGAACTCAACTGGGTCGGGCCATTCATAAGCGCGAAGGACTAATGGAACAAGCTCATTGAGCTACACGAAGGAACGACCGACACAAAAGTATGTAAGTGAGATTTATTATTAAATAAATTGTTCAATTTGAAAATGCAGGATCACGAGACCACTACGCAACTTCACGCGAGGATCAGGATATTATGAACGACCTCCACTCAATCAGACAAAAAGTCGAGAATCGAGATGTAATCAGGTACGCTCTTAATGCTTTTCCTAGGAACACCTTGTGGGCATCCATGGTTGATGCCTACAAGGTATCTAGAGATTTATCTAAGATTAGATTAGATGAACTTTTCTCTAAATTTTAGCTACGTGAACAATCTAACTCGGCCTCGGTCGAGAAAGGTATTGCCTTGGTTGTAGGTCGAAAGAAGAAGGCGAAGAGCAAACAACCTCCCGAAGAAGAAGAGGAGTATGAATCGGAGGTGAATGACAAGATGGAGACCGAACTAGTGAATCTAGTTTGGAATATGATCAAGAGTAGAAGACGACCCAATAAGCAATCCAAGGAAAAGAGACCCAAGCAAAGTTCCAATTACAAATGCTACTAGTGCAACAAGAGGCGTCACATAAAATCGGAGTGCCCGAGACTAAAGAACAAACCATCACAATCCAAGAAGGCACTCAATGCAACTTGGGAAGAGTCATCGGAGGAAGAAGACGAGCTCAACAACCTTGCATTCATGGCCAAGCCGACCGAGCCTGAAGATGAATCCGAACCTAAAACAATCTATGAGTCCGAAACCGAGTTCGACTCCGGATCCGACGATGAACTCCAATTCAAGACATGCCACGGATCCGTATCCGGTTCAAAAGATTCAATCAAGGTGAGTCATTCATTAATTGATACTCTTTATAGTGCAATTAAATATCTAACTAAGAAATTAGCTAAGTCCAAGTCCAAGGTCGAGACCTTAGTTGAGGAGGTTAATTAAACTCCTTAAACATGAGGTCTCCCTAACCTCTTCGACTAGTCGAGTTTGAGAAGAGAACTCAACTCGAGTTGAGAAACTTGAAGAAGATAACTCTCTCTTGAAAGGACAAGTCCAAGAACTTAGGAAATCATTGGAAAGGTTTACTTTGGGGTCCAAGTGTCTTAACCTACTACTTGGATCACAAAGGGCCATGTACAATAAGGACGGACTCGGATTTACATCAACCACAACGAACAAATCATATATGTCACTTGTAAATCGAAATAGACAAAAAGTCCAAGCATGGGTTCCTAAGACCTTTTTGAATTCTCAATTAGGATCCACCAAGTGTTGGGTTCCCAAGGACCAAATCCACTACATGGAAAGACCGCATCGGTTCAATGGTCTAGGGGGAGCTAGTACTAAACTTATTCGCTTTACCTCTTGATTTAGCTTTGCATGCTTAGTTACTTTTTGTTTTGATTTTTAGAACGGCTAGATAGGATCAATAGTTAGTGAACCTTGATAATATAGTATCAGGATGCGGTGAGATGATAGTACGTTAGGGAAATGAGGTCTTGTGTATCCGAGTTAGATAAGACGTATCTAGCTTGGTACACTTGGCTAAGTCGAACTAGTTGAAGCTAACTCACCACATCCTAAACTCGTTAGACCAGGAAGTAACCTTAAGTAACTTAAGTGAATATTTTCTTGAAATTGGCTTTGTCTGAGGAAGTGGTCGTTGTTCTGATCAAAGAAGGCCTTTGTGCCTCACCACGACCTGGAATCCATTTTCTTGAAAAGTTTACTTAACAAGCTAAGGGTTAAATCCAAATCTAATCGAAGGTTGATTATATTCAAATCACTAAACTTAATCAAGTAAAATTGAAGTCATCTCACAAAACATATAAGACTAACTTGTTTGATCATGTAGAAAGGGTGAGATGATTCCTAGGATTAAAAATTTTCAACCAAATCTTAAAATTTCGATATCCGATCCAACTACTATATGTGTTGGATCAATGGATGTTGGACAGTGGGTGCTCCCGGCACATGACCAGAGACTGACTAAAATTTTTGAAGCTCAGATTCAAAAACCAAGGATCAGTAGCATTCAGAATCAACGGGAAGCTCAAAATCATCGGTTCAGGTGATATTGAGCTAAACTCGAACTTTTTAATCTGTAATGTACTTTTAGTTGAACATTTTGAATTTAATCTTCTTAGTGTTAGTCAATTGTGTGACAACAACTATAAGGTCATCTTCTTACAAAATGAATGCCTAATTAAAAATAGTGATACCTCAAAAACTATACTTAAGAGAACTAGAAATAGTAACATTTATACAATTAATTTACCCAACTCCTCAACCAAGTGTCTATTGACACAGCAAGAGGAATCCTGGTTGTGGCACTGACGACTCGGCCACTCTCACCCAAGACTCGTACACAAAATGAGTCAGAATAATTTAGTCAGAGGTCTGTCGAACCTTAATAACTTGGAAGGTAAAATTTATAATGTTTGTCAACAAGGTAAACAAACTAGGACATCACATCAACTAACTAACCAAGAAAGAACTAAGAGTGTACTTGAGCTCCTACATTTATACCTCTTTGATTCTCATGGAACCAAGTCACTAAACTGAAGCCAATATTGTCTAGTTATAGTCGATGACTACTCTAGGTTCACATGGGTTAGGTTTTGAAAACAAAAAAGTGAAACCTTAGATCAACTCACCAATTTATGCAAATTAATTGAAAATAAAAAGAATCTTAAGGTAAAAAGGATTAGAAGCGATCATGGTGGTGAATTTGAAAACCATAGGTTCACCGACTTTTGTAACTAAAATGGGTACCACCATGAGTTCTCCTGCCCTAGGATCCCTCAACAAAATGGTCTAGTTGAACGTAAGAATAGAACCTTACACGAATCTGCTAGAACCATGTTGAATGAGTACAACCTACCTAATAGGTTTTGGGTAGAAGTGGTCAATACGACATGTTATGTTCAAAATAGGATTCTACTAGTTAGAAGACACCTTAAAACATCATATGAAATCTATTACGAAAAACTACCCAACATTAATTACTTTAGGGTTTTTGGATGTAGGGTACATATATTAAACACTAGAGATTATTTAGGAAAGTTCACCTCTAAAATAACTACCGAAATATTTCTAGGATACTCAACGACTAGTAAAGCATATAGAGTGTATAACAATGAAACCCTAAAAATTGAAGAAACAATCAACGTAGTATTTGATGAAGAAAATAAAACTACAAAATCCTGATTAAAATTGATTAATGAACCTAACTCTAGACCTAAACCTAACTCTAGACCTGAACCTAACTCTAGACCCGAATCTAACTCACAAAATGAATCTAGTGTAGATCCTAGCCCAAATCAATCTAGGTTACAAACAAATCATCCTATTGATAAAGTAATAGGTGATCCCAATTTAGGGGTTCGAACTAGATCATCCAATAGAAACCTTAGCCAAATTTCACTTATCTTAAAAATTGAACCCAAAATAATTGAACAAGCTCTTCTTGATCCCAATTGGATTATAGCTATGCAAGAAGAGTTGGCTCAGTTCACTAGGAGTCAAGTTTGGGAATTAGTGCCTCCACCTAAGGGGAAAACGATAATTGGAATAAGTTGGGTATTTCGAAACAAACTTGATGATAAAGGAGAAGTTGTTAGGAATAAAGATAGGATAGTTGCTAAAGGGTTCAGTCAAGTAGAAGAGTTAGACTATGATGAACCATATGCACCCGTAGCTAGACTTGAATCGATTAGAATGTTATTAGCCTACGCTGCACATCTAGGATTCAAACTATTTCAAATGAATGTTAAGTCAACGTTTTTGAATGAATTTATTAAGAAAGAGGTGTATATTAGCCAACCAGCTGGATTTGAGAGTCTAGACAAACCTGACCATGTTTTCAAACTTAGAAAAGCATTATATGGACTAAAATAAGCTCCTAGAGCTTGGTATGAAAGACTTTCAATTTACCTTAAGTCTAAGGGATTTAATCAAGGTTTAGTTGACCCAACCTTTTTTGTAAAATCCATAGGAAAAGAAATATTCATTGCCCAAATTTATATAGACGGTATAATTTTTGGAACGACCAATACATCATTATTAAATGAGTTCATTTCACTAATGGAAAGTGAATTCGAAATGAACTTAGTAGAACTTACTTTTTTCTTAGGTTTACAAATTAAACAAACTAGGGAAGGAATTTACTTACACCAACGTAAATATGCTAAAGAACTAATTAATAGGTTTGGAATGTAAGACGCTAAGGAAATTAATATACTAATGGCTACCAATGTTAACATAGGGGAAGACATAGAAGGAAAATTGATAGATTTAAAATACTATAGGAGCGCGAAAGGTAGTCTTTTTTACTTAATTGCGAGTCGATTAGACATACTTTTTGCAGTAAGTATGTGCACGAGATTTCAATCTTGTGCTAAGGAATCACACCTAACGCTAGTAAAATGAATCTTTAGTTATCTAAAAGGGACACTAAACGTAGAAATTTGGTACCCTAGATCGAGCGAGTTCTAACTAATCGGCTACTCCAATTCGGATTATGCTGGTAGCAAACTTGATAGGAAGAGCACAAGTGGGTGTTGCCAACTCCTAGGCTTGAGTTTAGTTAGCTGGTGTAGTAGAAAGCAACATTGTGTTGCCCTATCTACCACCGAAACCGACTATGTTGCGATGGGTTAGTGTGTAGCTCAACTCCTTTGGATGAAGCACACTCTCCAAGACTTCCAATTAAACTTTCATAACACCAAAATCTTAATTGACAACATTAGTTATATTAACCTAACTAAGAACCCAATTTGTCACTCTAGGACTAAACACATAGAAGTCAAACACCATTTTATTCTAGAACACGTAGCAAATGGAACAATATGTTGAGTCTAAATCAAACCTAGCGGACATTTTCACTAAACCTTTACCCGAAGCAAAATTTAGTCTGTTCAGACAAAGATTAGGAATGTGCGTAATAGAGTAGGACTCAACTCTTATTTTTACTCTATCTTTATTTTTCATGCTATATGGAACTAGCTTAGGGTTTACCTTAGAAAGCATGCACCTATAGATTTAAGGAGCCAACACATCTCACAACATATAGGATCAATGTGTTTGTGTACAGAGCCATGTAGATGGGCATGAGATGTTAGGAACTTACTCCTGATTCCAGATGTAGATCTAGTGCATCAATATAAATCATGAAGTGTAATTATTCAAAATAACCAACTCTACTCAAGACTTATTGATCATTTCATATCAATTAAGTCAAAAAGAGTTGAACATGCTATTAGTTGAGTTTATATTGAAACTACTATTTTCAAATTTTAAAAGGAACATGCTTGGACTTAGAATGTTAATCACTTATAAAGTTAAGTGATTCTAAAGTTTTTTTTACAAACCCCCCAATATTTTCTATTTATGGCAAAAGGGGAGAACAAAGGCCAAAGTTAAGGGATCAAAAGTTTATTTTTGAAAACTTAACTTACTTAAACTTTCTTTAAGTGGCCAAACGTTAAGGAGGAGAGCTAAGCTTCTTTTTCAAAAACTCACCTAAGGTCAAGGGGGAGGTAACCTCAAGGGGGAGGATTTGAAAAAGAGTTTACTCATGCTTATTCTATACTCATTTCATACTTACTTCATACTCATACTAAGTTAGTCATACTTATTTCTCACACTTACTTTTACACTTACTTATTTACTACAAGCTTCAAAGGTTATTACTACTTCATTTCATGCTTAAATTCCCTTAACTTTGAATCGGTTTGCCATAGATCAAAAAGGGAGAAATTGTTGGTGCAGTGGCATCAGATAATCGAACCTAGTTTTTGATTATGGCAAAAGTTCAAAGTTAAGCTCTTATTGTTATCTCATGAGTTGTGTTAAGTGTGCAGGAAGTGGTTAAGCTAATATGAAGGTCAGCGATACCCAGAGAATCTCAGGACGAGAAACCGTGGTGGTCGGACGATGCTGGGAGAACCTCGTGGAGTCGAGGAACCTAGGTGGAAGACCGAAAGATAAGCAATAGGTCAGAAGGACTGGAGGTAAGAACGAGTGCGAAGTAATGGTGAGGTTGTGTCCTTTGTATGGGGACGAACTTAGACAGCATTCCGACTAAGACTTCCCGGGGAAGGTCTAGGTCGAGATCGGACGGTAAGGAACCGTCAAAGTATCCATTACTTGTATTTCTGTGCTAACTCTTTATTGCAGGGAAGTAACCAAG
The DNA here is from genome assembly GCA_025175895.1 of Wurfbainia villosa. Classification (NCBI taxonomy): domain Eukaryota; kingdom Viridiplantae; phylum Streptophyta; class Magnoliopsida; order Zingiberales; family Zingiberaceae; genus Wurfbainia; species Wurfbainia villosa. The sequence continues at coordinate 94,927,313 of CM046003.1, forward strand.
CTGGCAGTCGACTGTTGGCTATTACCAATCGATTGCTACTATCATCAGTCGACTGATGAAGGTCATCAGTCGACTGCTATTCAAATTGTCCAGTTCGATGAAGGTCAAGATAAGATCCCCTTATTTTGGGGTGAGGTGGCTCTTTGACCTAGATCTAGATCTCAATGAGCTATGGCTTGGAGAGCTATAAAAGAAGGGGGGTTTCACCCCTTTGGATCATCTATCTTGCTCTCAAAGTACTCCCACAACGCCGAAGTTCTATGCCACCGTAATGCCGACGCAATGCCAAGATCACAACTCTACTTCATCGATAGCCTCAAGTTTGTGTTTTATTTTGTACTTATTTCATTGTACTCGAGCTTTCATCGTAATGAGGTGAGGTAGGTTTGTTGCCTCCACCTCGAGGTTTTGTTTCTCTCTGTACTCGTTGTCTCCTACCTCCAACGAGGAGAAGACTTATAGTGTATTGCCCCTTCGTATGCGGTCTAGGATCGCGGGACCTTGAAGTAGCAACCATTAGATTGTGAACCAAGTAAAAACAAAATTGTCCCTTTTACTTTTGCTTTAATTTCATTTCTGCTGCATTCACTACTCGAGTTTTAGACGAAACAAAAAGCAATTCTTATGATCGCTATTCACCCCCTCTAGCAATTATCTCAATCCAACACTAGGTCCATCAGCCAGTTTCAGAGGAAATCGACTGATGGGCCTATTCCATTCAAAAAATTCAAATTTTTATGTTTGCATGAACGAGAGAGTACAAGAAACTCATTGGTAGCTTCAGACAGTTGGTATTATCGTCGTAGCACTTGAAATGTTCTTTCGATCACACATCACATGTTGGGCATGAGTGAAAAAAATTGCTACTCCCAACACGGGGTATCACAATACTTTTTGAGATCATGTACGTATTATAGAGTGCTAGAGGAGCACATAGGTCTTCGAATCATGTGATTCTGGGCTGTCTAGATCCATTAGCTGATTTCGGACGAAACCAGCTGATGGGCCTATTCTATTCAAAATATTCGATGTTTTATATCTGTATGAATGAGAGAGTCCAAGGAACTCATTCGTGGCGTCGGATAGCGAGTATTGTCGTCGTAGCATTTGAAATGTTCTTTCTGTTGGACTATCCGAGCTGTAAAAACTACTTTTTGCGTTGCCGAAACCTCGAAAGTCGGCCACGGATCCGTCAAAGATTAACAAAAATAATACATGTACGTGTTAAGAAAACTTAGATCTACCTTAGATCTACATGATAAGAGCATTACCCTTGTAGGGACGCCCTTCGCGTATCCCGCTCGTCCAAACGCTTTGCCGGATCTCGAAGTGTTAGTAATATATGAGAGATGTCCTAAGGCAATCGCCTTATGTATGAACCATTTATATGATAAATGAAGATTCACTATTTGAGTATACATATTTAATATATTTGATTGGATCTTAAACTCATTTACTGAATGTCCACGATGCGATTCACAGCATGAGAGAATTTGTGATTGGATCACAACTAGTGAGTATCTCTACATGTGTAATTGTGATGTATCGGAATTATCCCTAGTCGATGAATTGATGGATTTGGACACCATCAATTCTGTTGAGACTAGCACGAGGTATACTCCTTGGTGTATCCAAGCAGCTGATTCTCACTGGCTGGAGACATAGTGATGTCCGGAGTTAATCGTGGATGCTATTTATGGTAACTAGTTCATTGGAGTGACCAGCCGTAAGACTTCATATGGTTCTCTGCATATATAGATATGTCAATGAAGTTCTTACTGTGGCTTAAGTGCGATGTTCCTTTGACTTGCGGTATTCAAGTCATCTTGATCATGGAGACTTATGCTTTGACATCTTAAGCAAACATCTCTAAGGAGATGTGGACCCGGATGATTGGGTATAAGTCGAAGTGATCAAGGTGTTTGAATAGCCTATAAAGGATTCACCACTCTTGCGAGGAGATGTATACCCATGGCCTCTCGCCTGGATTGTTACTAAAGTCTGCCAAAGCATTACATGTTTAGAGTAAGGTACTTTCGATACATGTGGAGTAACTAGAACTGAGGACGAGGAAATGATACTTGGGCTAGGTGTGACGAGTCACTTAGTGGGGATCGGCACAATAGACCATGTCCTCAACCAAGTGGGTATAAGATGAGTGAAGGGAATGGGGCACGATTCATTCGAGCCATCAAGGGTTTCGTAAATAGTTCGATCAACTGCTGATCTTTTCTGCTAATCGGGGATCATGATGTACTACTAGGTGCCACTTCATGATCGCTTCTATAATTAATGGTTAATTATAGACTACCAACATAAACCGAGAACCTATTTGGTCACACGCACAACGAGTGTAATCCAAAGGATTTAAAACGAGCTTGAGAATGAGATTCTCAGACCGAGAGAAACTATGTTTGGTTGGACCAAACATAAAGCGAGCAGGAAATTGTTTCAGTCGCAATGGAAGCGTAGATGGGCCGTGTCTTATGAAGACATAATGGATGGACCAAAATGGTTTGGTTCTAATCCAATGGATGAGAATAAACCAAAGGGTTTGGTTTATTTTAAACGAATGAACCAAAAGTTGGTTCGGTTCGTTTTAACTTAAAATAAACCATCATGGTTTGGTTTATTTTGACTTATCCTAATGGAGCGGGTTAACGGGCTTTATGGATATGATCCATTAACCATTAAGAGAATTAGTTATCTATAAAATAGGGCTTAAACCCTAACCCTAGCCCTAATCTAGTTTTGGCCGCCCAACCAAGTTGCCGCCAACCTCCTTGGAGTTTTCGGCGCCCAACCCTAAGCTGCTGCCGTCCAGCTTTTGTGCAGCTGTCCAACTTGTTGCCGGCGACCAAGCTTCAGCCGGTGAACCTCCGGCGACCCTCCGGTGATCTCCTCTAGGTTCGGTGATAAGGTGAGCTTCCATCTCTCCTTGGCCGGCCTCTATTCCTCCACCAAAAGCTGTCCAGTTTTTCTGGACAGCTTGTTTCTTTGTTGTCGGAGCGTCGTTTGGACGACGGTTAGTGCTCCGATAGCGCTTAACTTACTGGGGATTTGATCTCCGGTAATCCTCTGAGGTGGAGGACGAAGGATTCGTCAATTGGTTGACGAATACCTCTCCGGAGAAGCGAGTTTTGAGAACTCGTTTTAGGATCCGAATTTGGATTCGGATCATGATCATCTCTCGATCACGTCGTCTTCAACACGAGGCTAGTAACCCGTACGAAGACGAAGCTCGTGACTTAGCGAAGTCATCCCGAGGAGCTCGGCGTGGATACGGATAGAGATGATTCTTACGAGGATCGTTCCGGTTGATGCCGTTCCCGCTACACGTCATACGAAAGGTATAACGTAGATAATTTCTTTTATTGTAAATTTTAATTTACGGTTATGTCTACACTTGTTGTAATATGCATGCGTGTGTTGTGTGTGTTATAATAAATATAGATTTATTATTTTTAATTGCTTCCGCTGTGCTCATGTTTGCGAAACATGATCGAACACACACACGCCGCGGTGCCGGAAACCCAACACGAAGAGTGTCAAGTGCACACTTCTCTACAAGTATCCACATGAACAATAGGTGGAGAAGACAACTTAGAGTGTGCTAGCACTCTTAGAAGTCCATGGCAAGAAGGATGAGGGAGAGAGCTTGAGAGGAGAGGAAAGGAGGAAGAAGAAGATCTAATCAATTCCCACTCACTAATGCTCCTTAATGTGGCCGACCACTTCATGGAGGTTTAAACCATGTAATACCAAGAGCCATGGCTCTTGGTCTTCCTCATGAGTTGCCACCCCATGATGTGTCCATGATGATATGGAACATCATCATTGGCCGGCCCTATGCTAAATCATCATGACATGACATTTGGTCAAGTCAAACTTGACCATTCATCTTCCCTCTCAAGTCAAGTCAAACTTGACCTCTTATCTCCCATGGTTGATCAAATCCAACCATTTGATTCAAGTCAATTTAATTTAATGAATCTCTATTCATTAGTTTAAATTGACTCAATGAATCAAATCTAAATTAGACTCATTCAACATTTGAATCAAATTGAGTCCAACTCAATTAGTCTAATTTAGATTACACTTAATCCAATTTGGTTCATCACATGAACCTAATCCTCATGGTCCATCATATGAACCTAATCTCCATCTAATTTCCCTTTTTGTGTGACCCTATAGGTTCTTGTAACATTGGCAATGCTCCTAAACCGATTTAGAAACATAAGCAATGAGCGGTATCTAGCAATACATCATTGCTACCCAAGTTACAAGAATGTTGAGATCCAACATCACCTTTGTGACTACTAATTGTGACTCTCACAATATGCGACAATGTCCCTCTATCCTTGATATCTAGATTGACCAATTGAGACATAGACCATGTCATCCTCTGTACAATCTATATCTTGAACTCCAAGTAGACTCACTCTAATCAAATGAGCTCAATATCTCATATTGACTCATTTGAGCATAACCATGCACTTAGTGGTCTCACTCTATCAACAATCATGATGTCACTCTCATCATATAGGAGGGATAGATCCCATCTACATCACTCACATCCCTCACATCCCTCCACATAATATGTTACATACCCAGTAATCGCCTTTATAGTCCACCCATTTACGGGTGACGTTTGACGAAGTCAAAGTATGCAACTCCTTATGTAGGGAACCATGGTGACTTCAGGTCCAAGGACTAATAGTCATACTAATAGTCACATGAGAAAGTATATGACACTCATATAACGATCCATGATGCTTTCTCATGGCGGGTCATTCAGTATACATTCTCTAATGCATACCAATGTGTCAACTTGATATCTCATATCCATGACTTGTGAGATCAAGTCATCGAATTGACCTACATGCTAGTCTCTTCGCATTAACATTGTCCCTGAATATTAATATTTGACTAGGAATGATTAAGAGCAGTGTTCTCTATATCATCTCATTATCGATTCAACCAATCGACTGATATAGATAAGAACCTTCTACTCAAGGACGTTATTATACTTAGTTATTTGTCACCAATACAAGTAAGTATAATAACCATAAAGAAATGCCTTTATAAATAGGAATATGATACAACAAAGTCCATACAACAATCATCACATGATTGGCTCTAGGGCTTTCACTAACAATCTCCCCCTAACACTAGTGTCAATCACTGTAGTATCTAATACCCAATGACCTAGTGTGACCATCATGCTTTTTCTGTGCCAAAGTCTTGGTCAAGGGATCTGCGATGTTAGCCTCTGTGGGTACTCTGCAAATCTTCACATCTTTTCTATCGATAATCTCTCGAATGAGATGGAAGCGTCGTAGTATGTATTTTATCTGCTGGTGTGAGCAAGGTTCCTTAGCCTACGCAATCTCTCCATTGTTGTCACAATAGAGCTCTATAGGATCTGCTATGCTAGGAACCACCCTAAGCTCAGTAATGAACTTGCGGATTCAAACTGCCTCCTTTGCTGCCTCTGATGCAGCAATATACTCGGCCTCTGTTGTAGAGTCAACAACTGTGTCCTGCTTCGAACTCTTCCAGCTCACAGCGCCATCATTCAAGCAAAACATGAACCTTGACTGCGATCTATAATCATCCTGGTCAGTTTGGAAGCTAGCATCGCTGTAACCCTTTACAGCTAGTTCTTCATCGCCTCCAAATATCAAGAAATATTCTTTAGTCCTTCTCAAGTACTTAAGAATATTCTTGACTGATATCTAGTGACGCTCACCTGGATCTGACTAGTATCTACTCGTCATGCTCAAAGCATACGAGACATCAGGACGAGTACATAGCATGACATACATGATAGATCCTATGACAGATGCACAAGAGATCTTATCCATGCAGTTTCTCTCCTCTCTAGAAGAGGGACTTTGAGTCTTCGAAAGACTCACACCATGTGACATCAGTAGAAGTCTCTTCTTGGAATTCTGTATGACAAACCGTAGTAATACCGTGTCAATATATATACTCAGACTTAGGCCAAGAAATCTCTTAGATCTATCTCTATAGATCTTGATACCTAGAATACAGGTTGCTTCACCTAAGTCCTTCATTGAGAAGCACTTCCCCAGCCAAGTCTTCACAGACTGTAGTGAAGGGATGTCATTCCCAATGAGTAGTATGTCATCCACATACAATACAAGGAAGACAACTGTGTTCCCATTAACCCTATTGTAGACATAGGGTTCATCTTCTTTCTTGATGAAACCAAACTGTTTGATCGCATCATCGAATCAAAGATTCCAGCTCCAAAAAGTTTGCTTTAGCCCATAAATGGACCTTTGTAGCTTGCATACTTTGCCAGTATACTGTTGATCTACAAAACCCTCAGGCTGTGTCATGTACACATCCTCGAGTAAGTTTCCATTCAGAAATGCGGTCTTGACATCCATCTACCAGATCTCATAATCATGGTATGCTACAATAGCAAGCAAGATCCGAATGGACTTAAACATCGCAACTGGAGAAAAGGTTTCATCATAGTCAATACCATGAAATTGCTTGAAACCTTTAGCCACCAATCGACCCTTATAGGTATGCATAAGTCCATCCATGTCAGTATTTCTCTTAAAGATCTACTTACACCCAATGGATTTGACGCCTTCAGGTGGATCAACCAAAGTCCCTACTTGGTTGGTGTACATGGATTCCATCTCAGATCTCATGGCTTCTAGCCATTTCTCAGAATCTAGGCTTATCGCAGCTTCCTGATAGGAGGTAGGCTCGTTCTCAATGAGCATAACGTCATCATGGTCAGACAAGAGAAATGAGTATCTCTAAGACTGACGACGTACCCTATCAGACTTGCGAAGAGGTAGGTCTACCTGAATAGGTTGTTGTTCCACAACTCTTTGTGCAACAATCTCCTCACCCACAACACTTTGTGGTTCCTGTTCAACCTCCGTCAAGGCCTTAGTGCTATGGTCCTTTTCTTGAATTTTTTCAAGATCGAACTTACTCCCACTAGCTTTTCTAGAAACAAAGTCCCATTTTAGAAATACCCCAGTCTTTGCCACAAACACTTTGTGCTGACTGAGAATGTAGAAGTAATATCTCTTCGTCTTCTTGGGATATCCAACAAAATAGCACTTATCGGATTTGGGTCCCAGTTTGTCTGAGACTTGACGTCGAATGTAAGCCTCACAACCCCAAATCCTCATGAAAGATATCTTGGGATTTTTCTCTGTCCATATCGTATATGGTGTCTTTATCATAGGTTTGGATGGAACATGGTTAAGTGTGAAGGTTGTTGTGTCTAGAGCATATCCCTAAAAGGATATAGGAAGATCTGTGTGACTCATCATAGATCGTACCATATCTAATAGGGTACGATTTCTCCTTTCGAATACACCATTCCACTATGGTGTTCTAGGAGGAGTGAGTTGGGATAGAATCCCACACTCAGCTAGATAGTCATGAAACTCATGGCTAAGGTATTCACCACCTCAATCTGGTCGAAGTATCTTAATACTCTTGCCAAGCTGGTTTTGTACTTCATTCTTGAATTCTTTGAACTTTTCAAAGGATTTTGACTTATGTGTCATCAAATACACATAACCATATCTACTGAAGTCATAAGTAAATATAATGAAGTACCTATAATCACCTCTAGCAGCAACATTGAAAGGTCCACATACATCACTATGTATAAGTCCTAACAAGTTTGTTGATCTTTCGCTGTGTCCACTAAAGGGAGTCTTGGTCATCTTGCCTAGAAGGCAAGACTCGCATGTCTCATATGATTCAAAATCAAATGAGTCCAACAACCTATCCTTATGGAGCTAGGATAAGCGACTCTCATTTATGTGACCTAAGCGACAATGCCAGAGATAGGTTTGGTTCAACTCATTTGACTTGAACCTTTTGGTACTTATGTTATAGATGGGGTTCTCTAAGTCTAGAATGTATAGTCTATTCATCAGAGGTGCACTACAATATAACATATCATTTAAATAAACTGAACAACATTTGTTCTTTATTATAAATGAAAAGCCTTTCTTGTCTAAACAAGAAACTGAAATTATGTTCTTAGTCAGAGCAGGCGCATAACAACATTCATCTAATTCTAGTACAAGCCCAGAGGGCAGAAATAGAAAATAAGTTCCTACAGCAATAGCAGGAACCCTTGCTCCATTGCCTACTCGTAGGTCTACCTCGCCCTTTGTCAATGCCCTGCTATTTCTCAGCGCCTGCACATTAGTACAAATGTGAGAAGCACATCCGGTATCAAATACCCATGATGAAGAAATAGATAGATTGACTTCTATAACATATATACCTGCAGTAGAAGTCTCACTTCTCTTCTTTTTAAGATCTTCCAGGTATGCTTTGCTGTTACGCTTCCAGTGTCCAGCTTCCTTACAGTGGAAGCAAGTCCCTTCCTTGGCCACCCCTCCTTTTGGTTTCAGTGCCTTGCCTTTGCCCTTGGCTTGGGACTTTCCCTTACCTTTAGGCTTGCCCTTGCCTTTCTTCTTTTGCACCATCAAAATGGAGTCGGGTTTTTCCTTCTTAAGGTTGAGCTCAGCAATTCTCAACATGCTAAGCATCTCAGGCAGTGACTTATCAATTTCATTCATGTTGTAATTCATGACAAATTGAATGTAGCTTTCTGGTAAAGATTGCAAGATCAAGTCAGTGGTTAGTTCTTGGCCAAGTGAGAATCCCAACCTCTGTAGGTTCTCTATGTACCCAATTATCTTGAGTACATATGGACCTACGGGAGTCCCATCTTGCATCTTGCACTGAAACAGTGCCTTGGAGATCTCGTATCTCTTGTGCCTTGCTTGTCCTTGATATAGTTGACGAAGATGTTCAACCATATCAAAAGCATTCATGAACTTGTGTTGCTTCTGAAGGTCAGAGTTTATGGTCGCGAGCATGAGGCATGACACATCTAATGCATCATCTTGATGCTTCTTGTAAGCATCTCGGTCAGCTTGCGAGGCAGTGACAGGAGGTGCTTTCAGAATGGGTTGCTCTAGGACGTACAATTTTCTTTCTTGAGTGAGAACAATTCTCAGATTCTTGTACTAGTCCAGGAAATTAACTCCATTGAGCTTGTCCTTCTCAAGGATAGAACGCAGGGAGAGAGTGTTCGTGTTTGATGACATGACAATCTACAACATAAATAATGCAGAAAGTAAATATCATATTCCATTTATCATTTAATTAGGCCTTTAATTAAATGATGCTGCCACTAAATTATAGGACTTTTGTAGAATTGAGTCATGGATGTGGTCAAACCACATTACTAGATTCATACAAACTAGCTATAATTCTCGCGGGACAAGATCCACATCATACTACGCCTTGAGTTAGCTTTGGCTAAATCGCCCAAGACTTAGTATGATCGGTAGGTAACAAATTACCGATTATATCTCTATGAAACTCTTGTTTATAGAATCAAGATCCACATTTACAAAAGAACTTGAGTTAGCTTTGGCTAAATCGCCCAAGATTTAGTGTAAATGTAATCTTATCCTATCTTTCCAACCGTTGGAATATGCCTATAGTTTTACTTAATCCAATTGAGTTAACTAGTATCACTCAATCTAATTGAGCTTATTCTCACCCAAGCTGTGATAGGCGGGACCAAGATTGTCCCTCCGCACCCTACCAAGATAATATATGTTGCTCTGCTTTGGAAGATTCAACAACAACAAATGATCGAGGTAGTGATGGGTATCAAAACTTAGTAGGCATTTCGAGTTGATTCGATTAATATCTAATCTAATCGTGAATGTGTATCATATGCACATTAAGGCCTTAATTACCCTACACTAGCATGTATCACATACATACAAGCAAAATATACTAGAATGCATCATATACATACAAGAAAAATATACAAGCAAGCATGCATCACATACATACAAGCAAAAACAAATATATATATATATATATATATATATATATAGTGATGAGGTCATGGCCCTACTATGATCTTCTCAAGCCAATGAGAAGATAGGACGATCAACCTAGGGTTAGCGGCTTCTCCAAGCGCCTCCTTTGACCGCCATGTGTCGTTGGCACCCTCCTCGTAACTCCGTCTACTAGTGGATCTTCCACTGCTTCATTTTTGTACATTACAAACATGAAACTCGAGTTACATTCAAGTCTAAAAACTATTTACAATAGGAATATTAAAAGGAGAGGCACAACGCGTAAGTCACATACCATATACAACATGCACAACACAAAAACGACACGCAAGGCGTATTATGAATTACAACATATTTTATCCAATCACATTGGGGTTCTTGGGCCATGACCATCATAGTATAATACCTAATTCTAAATTATATATTTTACATAAATTTCTATAATTTTCCTATATTTTTTTTTCAATTTTATGAGTCACATCTCCGCAACGGTCCCACTAAACGATTTTCGGGCGCGATCGCGGGACAATGCTCCTTGAGGGGTTAGGGGCAGTGCCCCTTCTCGCAAAATGAATCTTGCGAGTGTCCCATCTTGATCTTACAATGCCTAAAGTCACTTTCCCAAAAGACTAAAGAGATATTTTGCCGTTTCGGAGAGTTTTTCTTGGTAGTTGAAGCCTATAAATGTCCAAACACTTATTGCTTCGACTCTAGGAGAAAATACTCACAAAAATTTATAAAATTAGGAAAATTAAAGAAACTTATATATCTGTAATTTTTCATATCTAATATAAAAATTACAAAACTAAACATGTACATGCTTCGCACATGGCTCTGATTCCACTGTTGGACTATACGAGCCGCAAAAATAGCTTTTTGCATTGCGGAAACCTCAGAAGTTGGCCACGGATCCGTGGAATATGAACAAAATTAATACATGTACGTGTTAAGAAAACTTAGATCTACCTTATATCTACATGATAAGAGTGTTACCCTTGTAGTGACGCCCTTCACGTATCCCACTCGTCCAAACGCTTTGCCGGATCTCGAAGAGTGTCAAGTGCACACTCCTCTACAAGTATCTACATGAACAATAGGTGGAGAAGACAACTTAGAGTGTGCTAGCACTCTTAGAAGTCCACGGCAAGGAGGATGAGGGAGAGAGCTTGAGAGGAGAGGAAAGGAGGAAGAAGAAGATCTAATCAATTCCCACTCACTAATGCTCCTTAATGTGGCCGGCCACTTCATGGAGGTTTAAACCATGTAATACCAAGAGCCATGGCTCTTGGTCTTCCTCATGAGTTGGCACCCCATGATGTGTCCATGATGATGTGGAACAACATCGTTGGCCGACCCCACACCAAGTCATCATGACGTGGCATTTGGTCAAGTCCTCTCAAGTCAAGTCAAACTTGACCTCTTATCTCCCATGGTTGATCAAATCCAACCATTTGATTCAAGTCAATTTAATTTAATGAATCTCTATTCATTAGTTTAAATTGACTCAATGAATCAAATCTAAATTAGACTCATTCAAAATTTGAATCAAATTGAGTCCAACTCAATTAGTCTAATTTGGATTACTCTTAATCCAATTTGGTTCATCACATGAACCTAATCCTCATGGCCCATCATATAAACCTAATCTCCATCTAATTTCCCTTTGTGTGTGACCCTATAGGTTCTTGTAACGTTGGCAATGCTCCTAAACCGATTTAGAAACATAAGCAACGAGCGGTATCTAGCAACACATCATTACTACCCAAGTTACAAGAATGTTGAGATCCAACATCACCTTTGTGACTACTAATTGTGACTCTCACAATATGTGACAATATGCCTCTATCCTTGACATCTAGATTGACCAATTGAGGCATAGACTGTGTCATCCTCTGTACAATCTATATCTTGAACTCCAAGTAGACTCACTCTAATCAAATGAGCTCAATATCTCATATTGACTCATTTGGGCATGACATGCACTTAGTGGTCTCACTCTATCAAGAATCATGATGTCACTCCCGTCATATAGGAGGGATATATCCCATCTACATCACTCACATCCCTCCGCATAATTTGTTACATACCCAGTAATCACCTTTATAGTCCACCCATTTACGGGTGACATTTGACAAAGCCAAAGTATGCAACTCCTTATGTAGGGAACCATGGTGACTTCAGATCCAAGGACTAATAGTCATACTAATAGTCACATGAGAAAGTATATGACACTCATATAACGATCCATGATACTTTCTCATGGTGGGTCATTCAGTATACATTTTCCAATGCATACCCATGTGTCAACTTAATATCTCATATCCATGACTTGTGAGATCAAGTTATCGAGTTGACCCACATGCTAGTCTCTTCGCATTAACATTGTCCCTGAATATTAATACTTGACTAGGAATGATTAAGAGCGGTGTTCTCTATATCATCTCATTATCGATTCAACCAATCGATTGATATAGATAAGAACCTTCTACTCAAGGACGTTATTATACTTAGTTATTTGTCACAAATACAAGTAAGTATAATAACCATAAAGGAATGTCTTTATAAATAGGAATATGATACAACAAAGTCCATACAATAATCATCACATGATTGATTCTACGACTTTCACTAACACTTTCGATCACACATCACATGTCGGGCATGAGTGGCAAAAATTGCTGCTCCTAACATGATGTATCACAATGCTTTCCAAGGTCATGTATGTATTACGGAGTACTAGAGAAGCATGCATGTATTCGAATCATGTGATTCATAGTTTTCTTGGTTCATTAACCAATTTCGGATGAAACCGACTGATGGGCTTATTCCATAAAAAAATTTATAGTTTTATATTTGCATAAGTGAGGGAATCCGAGGAACTCATTGGTGGCTTCGACCAGGAGTATCATTGTCGTAGCATTTTAAATGTTCTTTCGATCACACATCACTTGTCGGGCATGAGTGGAAAAATCGTTGCTCCCAACATGGTGAATCACAATGCTTTCCGAGGTCTTGTACGTATTATGGAGTGATAGAGGAGCACATAGGTCTTTGAATCATGTGGTTTCGAGCTGTCTAGGTCCATCAATCGGTTTCGGAGGAAATCAGCTGATGGGCCTATTCCATTCAAAAAATTCAAAGTTTTATATCTACATGAATGAGAGAGATCGAGGAACTCATTGGTGGCTTTGGCTAGTGGATATAGTCATTGTAGCATTTCAAATATTCTTTCGAGCATACTTCACATGTTGGGCACAAGTGGAAAAAATCACTTCTCCCAACACGGTGTATCACAATGTTTTCCGAGATCATGTATGTACTATGGAGTGCTAGAGGAGCACATAGTGTTGGATCGAGAAGCGTCGCTAGAGGGGGGGTGAATAGTGAGTGTAAAATCTTTTCGTCTTTTCGTTCGTTCGATTAAAACTAAGAGTAATGCAGCGAAAAGTAAAAGACACAATTTGTTTTTACTTGGTTCACAACCCAACGGTTGCTACTCCAAGGCCCTGCGATCCTTGACCGCGTGTTAAGGGGCAATTCACTATAGAGTCTCCTCCTCGTTGGAGGTAGGAGACAACGATCACAAAAACTGAAAGCTCGAGGATGAGGCAACATACCTACCTTACCTCGTTACGATTAAAACCATGAATACAATAAATAAAAACAAACTTGTTGTTGTCGACAAAGAGGTTGTGAGCTTGGCGTTGCATTGGCATTATGATGGCGTTATGGCATTATGATGTTAGAGCTTTAACATTATGGGAGCACTTTGAGAGCAAGATTGATGATCTTAGGGTTCGAGTCCTTCCCTCCTTTTATAAACTTGTGCTTTGGAATAAGTCCAGATCTAGATCCACAACTTATGGATCTCATCACGAGGTGACACCTTATCTTATCATGAAGTGGTGACATCAATTGTTATCCTTTTTGACCTTGCGTATTTGGTTGATTCATCGCCATCAGTCAACTAATTCCCTCCATCTGGAGCATCAGTCGACTGCCAATAGCCAGCAATTGACTGCCATCTTGGTCACTCCCCTGCAATAAGAGGTTAGCACGGAATATGGTAAATATGACGGTTCCTTACTGTCTGATCTCAACCTAGACCTTCCACTAGAAGTCTTAGTCAGATCGCTACCTACGGTCATCCTCGTACAAAGGACATGATCTTACCATCTCTCTTCGCACTCGTGCTTACCTCTGGTCATTTATAACCTGTCACTTTGCTTTGGTCTTCACCTGGGTTCTTCGACTCCATCCGAAGTTGTTGGGATGTATACTAAAAAGTCAATCTTTTGTATGAATATTTTTATTTTGAAATAAGAATCACATGATCATTGTTTGCATATTTAAGGTGATGCATATTGTCTAATACATTACATTATAGATAACATGGTGTGTGGTGTCACACAGGAGATCGTGTTATCGGCTCCTTGTAAAGTATAAGTAAAGGCTCACAACCGAGATGAATTTGGACAAACCATTGGTATGGTTGTAGTGTGATTTGGTATTGGTTTGTCTTGACCATAGAATCACACTAGTACACTTTGTGTGTATTGAGCAGGACCGACTTAGAGGTGATTCGATTTATTGCTGACTACATAATCGAATCGGACCTCAGATATTATATTGTACATGCTCTTAATCCCGATATAATAACGGACACATATACTTAGTATTCATTTCTTTGATTTACCAATGGGCGAGATTTATAGATTAAATCAATAGACTCGGTAAGTTGGAAAATGATATTATTTATATGGTGTGCCGTTGATTATAGGAGGAAACCGTGTCCTATATATTAGGATGATGATGTCCCCTTTAGGAGCTCATAAGGTTCATCATGTAAACCCTGCAGATGGACTTGGTCCGGCATGATGATAAGGTTGAGTGGTACTACTCATGGAGTTAGATGTTGATTAATTAATTGTCAGTAAATTAATTAATCGACAGACATTCGAGATCTTAAACACGGGGATAAAAATATACAAATAATATATGGAGCCCATATTAACTTATGGGGGTTGGTGAGGTAGATCAAAGATAATCCTTTAGTGGATTGGATTATCATTGATGGATCGGACTTTATGTGGGCTTGATCCATTGGGTGGCCAAGATCCAACTCCTCCTCATGGTCCCTATTGTAGCCTATTAAAACCTCATGAAGCCTAGATCCAATGGATGAAAACAAAACTCTAGATTCAATGGTAGAGATTAAATCTCTAGATCTGACAGTTGAGATTAAATCTCTAGATCCGACGGTTGAGATTAAATCCCTAGAACCAATGGTGGAGATTAAAACAAGGCTTATCCCTAACTCTATAAAATGAAAGGCTAGGGTGGGCGGCAAGAAGAATAAGGAAAAGAGGGGTTAGGGTTTTGGGCGACAAGGGAGGCTTAGGGCTTTGGGCGACCACAATTAAGGAAAGTTTTCCTTCTTCTTCTTCCTTAGGTGGCTGGCGCCCTTCTTCCCTCTTCTCTCCTTGGTTTGGCCCGTGTCCAACCTTCTCCCCTTAATCCTTGTCCGGAGCATAGGGTCTTCCCCTTGAATCTTTTGGCCGACTCTCTTCTTCATCTCCTTGTTCTCCTTCTTGGCCAAGCTTGGAGCTTGTTGGTTGGTTGAAAGAAGGAAAAGTGCTTTGTTTCTATACTTCCTCTTGTTCGGAGTGAGCAAGGAAGGAAGATTGGTGATCTAGGAGCTTCGACTTTTGGAAGACCGTCGCCCACACGACGTCCAAAAGGAGGAAGGACATACAATAGAAGATCGAGATGTATAACACTTGTCTATTTTCTTTTGTAACATGTCTATAATTGTTTTTCAATTATATATGCATGTTGTATTCTGTTTTTATGGTTAAATATACTTGGACCCCGAATATAAACACAAAAGCCGGTGATCCGTACATCGTCTCTTCCATGACTATTCGTAGAATAGAGGTTGGTGACTTGAACAACAAGTTTGTTCAAGTGACCACTCTAATCGAATAGCACGATGATGAAATGGTTGCTTGGGTGATCCCTTTGTCTAGGATTATTTTTTTTTAATCCGGGGACGTCGATGGGATCGCCATGAACAAGAGACTGAGTTGAAGTGGGAAGCGAAGTTTCCTACCTTCACTCCCGGTGTCGCCCGACCACCACGATTTCTCGACTCGAGATTCTCCATGTGTCGCTGACCTTCAGCTCAGCTTAATCATTCCTGCACACTTAGTTCAGCTCATGAGATAACGATATGACCTTAATTTTGGGTCTTTTCCATAATCAAAACCTAGATTCGATTATCTGGTGCCCCTGCACCAACAATGTCCCCCTTTTTGATCTATGGCAAACCGACACAAAGTTAAGGAAAAATTAAAGCATAAAACAAGTGAAGTAAATGATAAACGCCTTTTCAAAAACTCCCTCTTAACCCTAGGTGAGTTTTGATAAAGGTACTTTAATTTTTAAAAATAAATTTCGTGTTACTCCCCCTTAACTTTCTCTCTTCTCCCCCTTTTGCCATAAATAAAAAAAGTGTTGGGGTGTTTATATAAAATAGGGGTTTAACAACAACATATTATAAGCATGCGTCTAGAATTATTAAGGATAAATCAACTATGAGTCCAAGCATGCGTCTAGCATTAGATAGATTAGTTCGAGGTATATCCCTCTGCACCAACAATTTAATAAGTTTTTGAAACATAATTTTGATTTTCAAAATACTTATAAGTTTATTTTCAAAAAGAACTTCAAAGGTTTGTAATATAACCCTTAGGGTTAGTTTGCTCTCCCCCTTAGTCAAATATATGAAGTATAAGAGATTTAGGGGGTGCTAAACTTTGGCCTAGAGAGTTGTATACTTAGTATTGGCCAATCGAAGTTATAATTATTCGTTAAGTGAAATAGTTGAGAAAATAGGTAGCATTTTGAAAAGGTTATGTTTTGTGTATATTATAATTATTCCTTGACATCTCACCCATTCTATGTGTCTCAAAAATGCGTTCGCCTTATATGTTTTGTGAGATGATTTTAACTTGATTAATGTTAGTCAACCCTGGGTTAGATTCGGATTTAACCCTTAGTTCGTCAAGTAAACTTTTCAAGAAATTGGCTTCCAGGTCGTGGCGAAGCATAGGGGCCTTCTTTGATCGGAACAACGATCACTTCCTTAAACAAAGCCAAATTCAAGAAATTGATTACTTGAGTCACTTAAGATTACTTCATGGTCGAACTAGTTTAGAATACAGTGAGATAGTTTTAGCTAGTTCAACTTAGCCAAGTGCACCAAGCTAGATATGCCTTATCTATCTCGAATACACGAGACGTTGTTTCCCTAACGTACTATCATCTCGCCTCATCCTGATACTATGTTGTCAAAGTTGACTAACTATTTATCCTATCTAGCTGTTCTAAAAAGTAAAACAAAATAAATAATCATGCAATAATTTTGCTAAGGAAGCAGGTATACTATTTTAGTGTTAGCTCCCCTTGGACCATTGAACCAATATGGTCTATCAACAAAGTGGACTTGATCCTGGGGAATCCAATACTTATTTGTCCTTATATGTGAGTTTAACAAAACCTTTGGGACCCATGCTTGAACTCGTTGATGACTACGATTTACGATAGACATATAAGATCTATTCGTAGTCCTTGAACTAAACCTGAGTCCGACTTTGTTGTACACGACTCTTTGGGTTCCAAAAAATCGGTTAAGATTCTTAGATCCCAACATGAATCTTTCCAACCTAGCCTCGAGCTCTTGAACTTGTCCTTTCAAGAGAGAATTCTCCTCCTCAAGCTTTTCAACTTGAGTTGAGTTTCCCTCTTGAACTTGACTAGTTGAAGAGGTTAGATTAGCCTCTTGCTTGAGGATTTCAACCTCCTCGAGCAACGACTCGACTCTAGATTCGGACTTAGTTAATTTTTTACTTGACATTTTAATTGCATGGAAAAGATTGCTAATTAATTAATGGCTTACCTTAATTTTTTCTTTTAACCCAGCTTTGAGTCTCTTCTCGAAGTCGTCCTCGGAGTCGGAGTTGGATTCGTATTCGGCTTCGGACTCTGACTAGGACTCTACCAGTCTTACCATGAATGCCACGTCGACGCCTTCTTCTTCGTCATCCCAAGTTGCTTGAAAGGCCTTATTTGATCCCTTTTTCTTTGGCTTTATTTTTGATTTGAAGTGCCCCTTCTTCTTGTTCTTCGACAGCTCCCTTTCTTTTTGGATTATCTTCCACACCATGTTTACGATCTCGGCCTCTTCTTTCGATTCGGACTCAGATTCACCCTCGGGTTTTGATCTTTCTTCTTGCTCGGGAGGTGGCTTGCTCTCTCCTTTCTTCTATCACCTGCAAACAAAGCAATACCTCTCTCAGCCTGGACCGTGTTAGTTTGTTTGTGAAGTTCAAATTCAGATAAAAACTCATCTAACCTAATTTTTGATAGATCCTTGGAAACCTTGTAGGCATCGACCATGGATGCCCACAAGGTGGTCCTAGGGAAGACGTTGAGTGCGTACCTTATTAGGTCCCGACTGTCGATGGCTTGCCCGATCGAGTGGAGACCATTGACAATGTCCTAGATCCGTGCATGTAGTTGGGTGGCGGTCTCATGAACCTTCATTTTTAGATTATACAATTTATTTAACAATAAGTCCCTTTTATATACCTTAGCATCGTCGGTTCCTTCGTGAAGCTCGATGAGCTTGTTCCAAAGATCCTTTGAGCTGATAAAGGGGTCGACGCGGTTGAGCTCCTCCTTGGACAAGCCACACTGCAACATTTGAGTCTCTTTTGCATCGGCTTCGATTTGTCTTTTAGTTGCATTGGTCCACTTATTGAAGTCCAGGGGCTCGCCTTGATCATTGGTGGGTAGAGCAAAGTCAGTTTGGATGACTATCCAAGTCTCGACTTGTGTTTTTAGAAAACACTCCATCTGACCTTTCCAGTAATGAAAATCATCTCCATTAAAGAATGGAGGTCGGGTGGTGTTGTACCCATCAATGTGGGCCATTTAAGAATAGAGATCCTTGCGCACAAAAAAGACGACAAGCAAAAAAAGTTGCCAAGACTTTCATCTTGGATTAGTAGTGCGGGAGAAAAGAGAACTTAACGAAAAGCTTAAAACTTATGAATCAAAAAATCAAAACGAAAAGAAACTTAAAACAAAATGCTAGATTGGTGGTTGCACCAAATCATAGCGCCCCCGCTCTGATACCAATTATTGGATCGAGAAGCGTCGCTAGAGGGGGGGGTGAATAGTGAGCGTAAAATCTTTTTGTCTTTTCGTTCGTTCGATTAAAACTAAGAGTAATGCAGCGGAAAATAAAAGACAATTTGTTTTTACTTGGTTCACAACCCAATGATTGTTACTCCAAGGCCTCACAATCCTTGACCGCGTACGAAGGGGTAATCCACTATAGAGTCTCCTCCTTGTTGGAGGTAGGAGACAACGATCACAAAAATCGAAAGCTCGAGGATGAGACAATAAATCTACCTCACCTCATTATGATTAAACCACGAATACAATAAATAAAAACAAACTTACTACTGCCGACGAAGAGATCGTGATCTTGGTGTTGCGTCGGCGTTATGACAGTGTTACGAATTTAGAGTTTTAGCATTGTGGGAGCACTTTGAGAGAAAGATTGATGATCTTAGGGTTCAAGTCCTCCCCCTCTTTTTATAAACTTGTGCCTTGGAATAAGTCTAGATCTAGATCCACAACTTGTGGATCCTATCATGAGGTGACACCTTATCTTATCACGAAGTGGCGACATCAATCGTTATCCTTTTTGACCTTGCGTATTTGGCTGATTCATCGCCATCAGTCGACTGATACCCTCCATCAATCTACTGCTAGATCATTAGTCGACTTCCAATAGCCAACAGTCGACTGCCATCTTGGTCACTCCCCTGCAATAAGAGGTTAGCATGGAATATGATAAATATGATAGTTCCTTACCATCCGATCTCGACCTAGACCTTCCAATGGAAGTCTTAGTCGGATCACCGCCTATGATCATCCCCATACAGAGGACACGACCTTACCATCTCTCTTCGCACTTGTGCTTACCTCTGGTCATTTATGACCTGTCGCTTTGCTTCGGTCTTCACTTGGGTTCTTCGACTCCATCCGAAGTTCTCTCGGTGTCACTCGACCACCACGATTTCTTGACTCGAGATTCTATGGGTGTCACTGCCCTTCAGCTCAGCTTAATCATTCCTGCACACTTAGTTCAGCTCATGAGATAACGATATGACCTTAACTTTGGGTCTTTGCAATAATCAAAACTTAGGTTCGATTATTTGGTGCCCCTGCACCAACACATAGATCTTCGAATAATGTGATTCCGAACTGTCTACGTCCATCAACCAATTTTGGACGATACCATATGAAGAACATATCAACACAATTTAGTTTATACATCTATATTAAAGATATGAAGATAGAAACTAAATATGATTTATCCCAACACTTTAATTTATACATTTATATGTCCTCCATTTTTTACAATTATATTTATCCCAATAATTCCCTTGTGGGTCAAATACATACAAAAATTCATTACTACCAAAAAATAACAAACTAATATATGTTTCAACTTCTGGAGCAATTTTATGGGATCTTTTATTGTGACCTAATTGTTTGTATCTACTACACTTGTTTTTAACCTTTCTCGTGTGCTTGGACTCGATCCTTGCCTTCTTGCTTCTTCCAAGTTGCATAAGGCTACAAGCTGGTAAAACAAGATAATCATGTTCAACCATTGCCCAAGGCCAATATTGTTTGCTTCTACGGATAAATTTGATCCATGTAAGTACTTTTCCAAGTTTCAAATAAGAAATAACTCTCGCAATACTCATATGGGTCCATATTCCTATAAGAACACACCGCAATAGCGTGTGAGCAAGGAAACCCTAAAATTTGAAATTCATCGCAATCACATTTACGACTTTACATGTCAACTACCTCCATTTCTATTATGCTATGTGGAAATACTACATAGGACTAGTTCTTTGTCTCATAGTGTCAATTTCTTTCATATCAAATAGCGTCAATACTCCTATAAAATTAGACACTTCCTCCCTACGATTATAAAACCATTGTGCAACCTTCCTTCGTGTATTATGTGGAACATTGGCGTTGCTAGAAGGGGGGGTGAATAGCGATTTCACTCCTTCGCTTGGAATTCATTCGCATTCGTTCGATTGCTTGTCTACAATTGTTGTTAGCATAGTAGAATACAAATAACAAATGATAACAACAACACAAGAACAACACGAAGATATAATGTGGTTTGAAACCTAGGGTTCCTATTCTAGGGGTCGAGCTCAAGTGAGCTCTAGTGATGCACACCACTACTAAATCTTCTCCTTCTCGACAATATGTAGGAGGTGGAGAAACCTCGTACAAGAATCTTACAAAAATAAGAATAAATACAAGTAACTTACAAATGAAATACAACAACAATGTAAAAAAATACTTTATAAGAACTTGAATGCTTTGCTTGCTTGTTGGTTGCTTGGAGATGTCTTTGAAGACCCTGAAATGCACTAGCACTTCGCTTCAAAATTACCCAAGAAAATCCCTACTAAAATCCACCATTGTAGCTTCCTTTTAACCTCTACTCGGGCTACTTTAACGCCTAGCAGTCGACTGCCAAAAGACACCAGTTGACTGCCCACAGT
This sequence comes from Wurfbainia villosa, assembly GCA_025175895.1. Classification (NCBI taxonomy): domain Eukaryota; kingdom Viridiplantae; phylum Streptophyta; class Magnoliopsida; order Zingiberales; family Zingiberaceae; genus Wurfbainia; species Wurfbainia villosa. Next base: position 94,948,896 of record CM046003.1, read on the forward strand.
GTCATTGTCTCACAACGACTCAATCCACATTGGAAAAACTCCAATGGATACCACAACAGTCGACTGACCTTACCATCAATCCACTACTACCCAGTAGTCGACTATGGAAGCTTATGTGGCTGTGTCTACCAACTCCAGTCGATTGCTAAACCCTAGTAGTCGACTGCCAGAGCCACAGATCAGCAGTCGAGCCTCAGTCGACTTTTCAACCAGTCAACTGGGGTATAACCCCAATTGACTGTTCCGAGTCAACTAAGTTGTCGAGTGCCAAACACTTGGAAAGTCGACTTATTCATAACCCCAGTTGACTAATAAATCTCAAACATGAGGTTTAACTCAAGTATGATCCCCTCATACTTGATAGACCACCCTTAGCCTAGACTTAAGCCTTCTAGCCACCTCCATCAGCCTCATGCCTATCGGATCCCTCCAAGTCCTCCATGACTTGTTCATCCATACGCTAGCCTTTGGGTGCTTCCATCGGCTATTGTTATGCTAACTGGGTCTACTTTGCCAAGGTACATTTGGACTTATACCGCCTATTGGGATGTATACTGAAAAGTCTATCTTTTGTATGAACATCTTTATTTTTGAAATAAGAATCACATGATTATTGTTTGCATATTTATGGTTATGCATATTGTCTAATATATTACATTGTAGATAACATGGTGTGCAGTGTCACACGGGAGATCATGTTATCAGTTCCTTGTAGAGTATAAGTAGATGCTCACAACCGAGATGGTTTTGGACAAACTATTGGTACGGTTGTAGTATAATTTAATATTGGTTTGTCTTGACCATAGAATTATACTAGTACACTTTGTGTGTATTGAGTAGGACCGACTTAGAGGTGATTCAATTTATTGCTGACTACATAATTGAATCGGACCTCGGATATTATGGTGTATATGCTCTTAATCCCGATATAATAACGGGCACATGTACTTAGTATTTATTTCTTTGATTTACCAATGAACGAGATTTATAGATTAAATCGATAGGCTCGGTAAGTTGGGAAATGATATTATTTACATGGTGTGTCGTTGATTATAGGAGGAAATCATGTCCTATATATTAGGATGATGATATCCCCTTGAGGAGCTCATAAGGTTCATCATGTAAACCCTGCAGGTGGACTTGGTCCGACATGATGATAAGGTTGAGTGGTACTACTCATGAAGTTAGATGTTGATTAATTAATTGTCAGTAAATTAATTAATTGACAGACATTCGAGATCTTAAACACGGGGAGATATTTGTATAATTAATATATGGAGCCCATAATTATTTATGGGGGTTGGTGAGGTAGATCAATGATAATCCTCTAGTGGAATGGATTATCATTAATGGATCGAATTTTATGTGGGTCGGATCCATTGGGTGGCCAAGATCCAACTCCTCCTCATGGTCCCTATTGTAGCATATTAAAACCCTCATGAAGCCTAGATCCAACTGTGAAAATTGAATTCCTAGATCCGACGGTGGAAATTGAATTCCTAGATCCGACGGTGAAGATTGAAAGGAGGCTTAAGCCTAAATCTATAAATAGGAGTCCAAGGCATGGGTGACAAGATATCTTAAAGAGATTAGGGTTTTGCTTCCAAGGTTTTGGTCGGCTAGGGTTTGGAGTTGGCTAAGGAGAGGCATTGGGCGGCAACCTAGGTTGGATCTCTCTCCATTGGGTGGCACCTCCCTCTCTCTCTCTAGGTTGGCCGATGGCTCCTCCCTATCTCTCTCTTTCCTTGGCCGGCGGCAACAAGAACCTTAGTTCTCTTGGTCGGCGCCCATTTATCTACTTCCTCTCCTTGGCCGGCGGCAACATCAAGCTTGGTGGCTTGGTGGTCGGTGCTAGATAGAAGAAGAAGTATCGAGTATTCTTCCCTTTGTTCGGAGCAGACAAGGAAGGGAAGAACGAGATCTAGGAGGCTTCATCTCTTGGAGGATCGTTGCCCACACAACATCCAAGAGGAGGATAGGACATATAATAGAAAACCTTGAGGTAAACAAGAGGTATAATTCTTGTTTTGGTTTCTTTTTGTTTCTTTATATGATGTATGTAATTGCATGTGACTAATTTACTTGGACCCCAAAGATAAACACAAAAATCGGCGATCCGTACATCATCTATTCCGCGGCTAATCGAGGAAAAGAGTTAGGTTGCTTGAACAACTAGTTTGTTCAAGAGACCACTCTAATCGAATAGCATGATGATGGATCGGTTTCTTGGGCAATCTGTCTTCGTCTTGGATTAATTTTTTAATCCGGGGACGTAGATGGGATCGCCATGCACAAGCGACCGAAGCGAAGCTTCGTCCCTTCACTGCTAAGACAAACGCTTGGACTTTACGCTGCCAAACATTAGACTTATGCCTCCAAGACTATAGCTTGGACTTTATGTTGCCAATATCACACCCTTGGACTTCCCAATTGCCAAGTATCCATACTTGGAGTTTCACCGCTAAAGTTCGCTTGGAATTTACGCCGCCAAGACTACACACTTAGACTTATACCAACAAGACTATACCTTTGGACTTTCCTTGCTAAGCACCCATGACTTGGATTTTACCATTGCCAAGACCCATGCTTGGACTTTTCCTTTACCAAGACCCATGCTTGGAATTTCCAATTGCCAAATAACCATGATTTGGACTTTCCTTGCCGAGTACACATGACTTGGACTTCTTAAATACCAAGACCATTCTTGGACTTCCCATGATAATCACATTGGCAATTATTTTGTCAAACATCAAAATACTATTCGAGTCAAACTCGAGTCTGGTCGATCATATATTTATTAATGATTTCACTCATTTCGGTCATGTGTATTTGATTTCCCATAAATTTGATGCATTGGATTGCTTCGTTCATTATGTGACAGAAATTGAGAATCAATTGGAGCGTAAGATTAAGATCTTACTCACTGATTGTGGAGGTGAATATTTGTCTAATCTATTCAGGACAATATGTAATGATAAAGGGATTATTCGATAGTTCACAATCCCAGAAACTCTGTAGAAAAATGGAGTTGCTAAAAAAAGAAATAGAACTCTTCTTGAAATGGTTAGGTTTATGATAGCTCAGGCTAATCTACCGATCTCTTATTGGGGACATGGGTTATTAGCAGCAATCAATATACTTAACAAAGTGACATCAAAATCAGTTTCATTTACTCTGTATAAACGTTGGATAGGCAGAAAATCAGATTTGAGTAATCTGAAACTTTGGGGATCAGCTGTCTATTTTCATGAAAGTTCTCACAAATATAAAAAACTAGGACCTAGAGATAAGAAAAATATCTTTATAAGATATTCTGAGACCTCCAAAGGTTATGTTTTTATCAGTGAGTAACTAGAAGAAATTTTCTCCGAAATAAAGTCGAGAGATGTATCAATTCTCGAAACAGAGTTCCTAGCTAGAGGCGATGTTGATAAGACAATTCCTCTATTTGAGGAGGATGAGATATTATCAGTAAGAGAGGTGTGACAAGGGATACATGGACCTATTCAATCGAGTAGGAGTAATTTGCCTAGTCATGAGTTGACTTCTCAATAGCCTAACTTACGAAGAAGAAGATCAAACCTAAGAAGAGGTATGATATTGAGAATGAGGCAAAGATAACACTCCCAGTTGATGATGATGAACCTTAATATATTGAGGAAGTATTGGGATGTAATGTTAGAGAAAAGTGAAAAGTTACATTGGTAGAAGAGATGGAGTCAATGATAAAAAATCAAGTTTGGGATTTAGTCGATATTCCTCTAGGCTGAAAGGCTATTAGGAATAAGTGAATTCTCAAAATTAAGAGGAGAAAAGACTGGTCGATTAAATGATACAAAGCTCATTTTATTACAAAAGGATATACCCAACTAGAGGGTATTGACTATAAAGAGATATTTTCTCCTGTAGTGAAGTTTATGTCAATACGAGTTATTTTGGCTTTCGTAGTGCATTATGACTTGGAATTACATCAAATGGATGTAAAAATCTATTTCCTTAATGGTGAGTTTGATAGAAAATCAATATGGTTAAACCAGAAAGTTTCATTATTGAAGGCCAAGAGGAGAAAGTATGTAGACTTAAAAAGTCTATATATAGGCAAAAACAAGTATCAAGACAATGAAACATAAGATTCAACGAAGTTATTTTATCTTATAGTTTCGAAATGATCAATGATGATCATTGTGTTTTCTTGAGAAAGAAAAAATGAAAGTATGTCATTTTATCATTATATGTTAATGATATACTGATAGCAGGAAATGACATAGGGTTTTGATAGAAGTCAAAGTGTGACTTTCATCATAGTTTGACATGATAGATATGAGAGAAGCTGAGTACATCTTAGGAGTAAAGATCACAAGAGATCGATCAAAAAGACTTTTTAATTTATCTCAAGAGACTTATATAAATAAGATGTTACAATACTTCAGCATGTCTAATTGCAACATTGAACATACACCTATAGTGAAAAGTACTATTTTGAATAAGAGTATGTGTCCCAAGGCTTCTGAGAAAATAATTGAAATGAAGAAAAGGCCATATGTCAGTGCTATTTGTAGCTTGATGTACACTATGTTATGTACTTGTCCCAATATCAGCTATGTTATTGGCTTATTCAGTCGATTCCAGTCAAACCCATGACCGAGTTATTGAAAAGTAGTGAAAATGATATTTAGATATCTAAAAGTGACAATAGATTATTGTCTCTATTTTCAGATATTTAGATGCAGATTGGGCTGGGGACCTGGATGATAGGAATCCATATCAGGCTATACATTCTTACTGAATGGTGACACTATCTCCTAGAATAACAAGAAACAGGCTTGTGTAGCCTTGTCGACTATGGAAGTTGAATATGTGGCATATTCAATGGTTATGCAATAAGCTATCTGGTTAAGAAGGTTTCTGAAGCATCTGAAGATTGATGATGACAGTGGGAGTTCTATGACTGTATATTGTGATAGTCAAGCTACCATAGTTTTTTCGAAGGATCCCAACTATCATAGCAAGGGTAAATATATAGATATAAAGTACAACTTTGTTAGGGATATTGTTGCTAATAAAAAGATGGTTCTTGAGTATATCCCTACACGTGTTATGCTTGTAGATCCTTTCACTAAGCCAATGACTAGAGAGTCATTTTATGAACATGTGAAGTCTTTGGGACTTTGAAAAATGTAACGATATTATCATGACAATCAGATATTATAATATAATTGTGTGAAATGTCATAATCTATTCAGTGTATTTATTCATATTATATTCAAATAAGATCTCGGTGAGTATGTTGACAGGTTGAGATTGATCATTTCACATGAATAATCATCTCTATTTGTTAAGTATGAATAGAGGTAAGACCACTACTTATAGGATAACTTGTGAAGCTATATGTAAATAGAGACATGCCTGTAAGCTGGGGTCGCCTTGATATTTGTATCAAGATGAGATCATTTATAGGTCGATGATCGAAGTAAATATACCTAGCATTTACTAAATTTGTTTGAAGCCAGATAAGAATTCGTGAGTTAAATTCAAGATTAGACATTGGGAATGTCTAGATCGAGATCTGTACGATGTTAATTTGAAAAAAAATACACTCTTTTTTTAAAAAAGAATAACATCGTGATATGTGATTCATACCACATGTGAATGTCTAGATTGAGATATGTACGATGTTAATTTGAAAAAAAAAATACACTATTTTTTTTAAAAAGAATAACATCGTGATATGTGATTCATACCACATGTGCTTTGACGATAATACGGGCAATAGGAGAAAGGATCTCTACTTCTCTATTGATGTGCACATTTTATATAAAATTTTAGTTATTATTTTGGCGTACATCTTACCTAATTTTTATGAAATTCATTGCATATTACCTTTGTTTACTTTATTTAGCTATTATCTTTGTTCAAAGATCTACTTTTGTTTATTTGTCTTGATTGGGACGAAGATTAGAAGCAAAATGAAGCTTTAAATGGAGAATAAATCATAAGGAACATGCTTTGGCCATGTCCCAAGACATGGGTGTGTTCCTCGAAGTGAAACAGATCGAAAAGAAAGCAAACAAGAGACTACAGAAAGAAACATGGGTAGATCGTGTCTTATTCACATGGTCATGACTTTATTACACCAGGGGGAGGGGGTCATATCTTTTTCACATGGTCGTGTCTTTTTTCTAGGTAGATTTCCAAACCAAAGCTTGGGGTAGTGTATTTTACACACTATTGTGCTTCATCTCAGAGTGAATTTCCAGAGCAACTCACGGTCGGGCCATGTGTCTTACACATGGTCGTGTGGCGGCGTCGACTATTTCAAGGAAATAGGGTTTTTAGGCGTCTGTATAAGGGAAATGTTGGTGCAGGGACACCAGGTAATCGAACCTAGGGTTTTAATAATGAAAAATATTCAAAGTTAAGTTATTTTGTTATCTCATATGCTATGCTAAGTGTGCAGGTAATGTATTAGACTTTGCAAAGGTCAAAGATACCAGGAGAATCTCGGGATGAGAAATCTCGATGGTCGGGTGATGCCAGGAGAATCTCAGTAAGGAGAAACCTCAGTGGTCAAGTGACCGAAAGCTAAGCGATAGGTTAGAAGGATCAAAGGTGAGCAAGGTAAGAACTGTGTGTGGAGAGGACAAGTCGCGTCCTCAATACGGGGACAACCATAGGCGACGATCCGATTAAGGCTTCCGGAGGAAGACCGAAGTCGAGATCGGATAGTCTAGGACTATCACACTGCATGCCATTATGTATTTTCTATGCTAACCTTGCGTTGCAGGTGTCAAGTTGGATTCTCAAGTGTAACAGTTGACTACCAATGGGATCAGTCGACTAATGTGCATGAGAAGGACTAAGTGCCACCTCAAGGATAAGATTTGCGGATAAGATTTTATCTAGATTTGGATCTAGATTTAGATCTGAACATGCTAGTGTTTTGAAAAGCTATAAAAGAATGGGTGAGACACCCCTCATTCATTAACAAAAAAGCTCTTAAGTGCTCCATCAATCCAAGTTATCCTAACAACGTCGTAACATAAGCAAAAGCTCTTCTCCTTCAAATTCTTAAGTCGGTAGTTTGTTTAGTTGTGTTTCTTACTTATTACTTGCTAAGAGGAGAGGTAGGTTTATTACCTCTTCCTCTACATCTTTTGTAATCATTTTTCTCTTACCTCCAATGAGGAAGAGATTTTTAGTGTTTTCCCTTCGGAAGCGATCAAGGATCGTAAGACCTTGGATTAGCAGTCGGTTGGATGTGAACCAAATAAAAAAAGCCTTTGTGTTTTTTTTGTTTATGTTTTCACGTTTCCGCTGTGAAGTTTTTTAAATAGAAAAGAAAGATAAAAAAAAAATGCTATTCACCACCCCTCTAGCGTCTTTTTGTTCCAACATGAAACTCGTCCAAGAAGAAGGGGATCGTGAAGGGAGGTGCCCTAAGGCTCCCAAACCCCAAAGGGGGGCTGTTCAAAGGCCCCCAACCATCGGAGGATGCCGTCTGTGTTGGGTTTCCGGCACCGCGGCGTGTGTGTGTTCGATCATGTTTCGTAAACATGAGCACAGCGGAAGCAATTAAAAATAATAAATCTATATTTATTACAACACACACAACACACGCATGCATATTACAACAAGTGTAGACATAACCATAAATTAAAATTTGCAATAAAAGAAAATTATTTACGTTATACCTTCCGTATGACGTGTAGCGGGAACGGCATCAACCGGAACGATCATCGTAAGAATCGTCTCTATCTGTATCCACGCCGAGCTCCTCGGGATGACTTCGCTAAGTCACGAGCTTCATCTTCGTACGGGTTACTAGCCTTGTGTTGAAGACGACGTGATCGAGAGATGATCACGATCCGAATCCAAATTCGGATCCTAAAATGAGTTCTCAAAACTCGCTTCTCCGAAGAGGTATTCGTCAACCAATTGACGAATCCTTCATCCTCCACCTCAGAGGATTACCGGAGATCAAATCCCCGGTAAGTTAGGCGCTATCGGAGCACTAACCGTCGTCCAAACGATGCTCCGACAACAAAGAAACAAGCTGTCCAGAAAAACTGGACAGCTTTTGGTGGAGGAATAGAGGCCGGCCAAGGAGAGATGGAAGCTCACCTTATCACCGAACCTAGAGGAGATCACCGGAGGGTCGCCGGAGGTTCACCGGCTGAAGCTTGGTCGCCGGCAACAAGTTGGACGGCTGCACAAAAGCTGGGCGGCTGACTAGGGTTAGGCGCCGAAAACTCCAAGGAGGTTGGCGGACTAGGTTTTAGGGTTAGGGTTAGGGTTTAAGCCCTATTTTATAGAGAACTAATTCTCTTAATGGTTAATGGATCATATCCATAAAGCCCGTTAACCCGCTCCATTAAGATAAGTTAAAATAAACCAAACCATGATGGTTTATTTTAAGTTAAAACGAACCGAACCAACTTTTGGTTCATTCGTTTAAAATATAAACCAAACCCTTTGGTTTATTCTTATCCATTGGATTAGAACCAAACCATTTTGGTCCATCCATTATGTCTTCATAAGACACGGCCCATCCACGCTTCCATTGCGACTGAAACAATTTCATGCTCGCTTTATGTTTGATCGACCAAACATAGTTTCTCTCGATGCGAGAATCCCATTCTCAAGCTCGTTTTAAATCCTTTGGATTACACTCGTTGTCGTGTGACCAAATAGGTTCTCGGTTTATGTTGGCCATCTATAATTAACCATTAATTATAGAGCGATCATGAGTGGCACCTAGTAGTACATCATGATCCCCAATTAGCAGAAAGATCAGCGGTTGATCGAACTATTTACGAAACCCTTGATGCTCGAATGAATGTGCCCCATTCCCTTCACTCATCTTATACCCACTTGGTTGGGACATGGTCTATTGTGCCGATCCCCACTAAGTGACTCGTCACACCTAGCCCAAGTATCATTTCCTCGTCCTGTTCTAGTTACTCCACATGTATCGAAGAGTACCTTACTCTAAACATGTAATGCTTTGGCCAAAGACTTTAGTAACAATCCGACGAGAGGCCATGGGTATACATCTCCTGAGAGTGGTGAATCCTTTATAGGCTATTCAAACACCTTGATCGCCGACTTATACCCAATCATCCGGGTCCACATCTCCTTAGAGATGTTTGCTTAAGATGTCAAAGCATAAGTCTCCATGATCAAGATGACTTGAATACCGCAAGTCGAAGAACATCGCACTTAAGCCCGATAAGAACCGTTGACATATCTATATATGCGAGAACCATATGAAGTCTTACGGTGGTCACTCAATGAACTAGTTACCATAACTAGCATCCACGATTAACTCGGACATCATGTCTCGGCCCGGTGAGAATCGGTGCTTGGATACACAGGTATACCTCGTGCTAGTCTCGGCAAATTGATGGTGTCAAATCCATCAATTCATCGACTAGGATAATTCGATACATCACAATTACACATGTAGAGATACTCACTAGTTGTGATCCAATCACAAATTCTCTCATGCCGTGAATCGTATCGTGACATTCAAGAAATGAGTTTAAGATCCAATCAAATACATAAAACATGTATACTCAAATAGTGAATCTTCATTTATCATATAAATGGTTCATACATAAGGCGATTGCCTTAGGACATCTCTCATATATTACTAACAGACTCCCACTTGGCCTAATGCCAATCGCTACGGTATCCAATACCATAAGCTTTAACATGATCCTCAAACTTACTTTGAGGTAATGCTTTAGTCAAAGGATCCGCTAAGTTCCTTTCAGTGGGAATTTTATCGATTTGTATTTCGTTCCTACTGATGATCTCTCTGATAAGATGATAGCGGCGAAGCACATGTTTGGATCATTGATGATACCACATCAAGTTCATAGATGAACTACTTGATCCAAACCGCTTCTTTCGCCTAAAGTCGCAACGTATTCGCCGCCTTAGTGGCGTAATCCGCTATAGTGTCAAGCTTGGAACCTTTCCAACTTATTGCGCTCCATTTTAGGTGAATACATACCTGCAAAAGACATGGAATCATCCTTGTCTGCATTCGAGCCGCATCCGTATACCCACGTATCACCATGTACCCTTCTCCATATATTAGGAACACATCCTTAGTTCTTCTCAAGTACTTAAGGATCGCCTTAATACCACCCAATGATCCATTCCTCGATCGGACCGATATCCGCTCATGACACTCGTGAGCATACGATACATCGGGCCTCGTACATAACATAGCATACATGATAGATCCTATTATGGATGCATAGGAATCTTACTCATGCAAATCCTCTCGCCTTCTGCGCGGACACATAGACTTGAAAGGTGTACCCCATGCCCGATGGGTAGGAAACCTTTCTTGGATTCCGACATGCTAAACCTCTTTAGCACTCGGCCTATATATGTAGACTACGAAAGACCAAGCAAACCGCTTCGATCTATCTTTATAGATCTTAATCCGAGGATGTAGGTTGCTTCTCCTGTGTCTTTCATGGAGAATGTCTTGGATAACCAAACCTTCATCGATCAGAAGATTGAGACATCGCTTCCTATAAGTAATATGTCATCGACATACAATACTAGGAACACGATCGCACTCCCACTAACCTTCTTGTACACACAAGGTTCATCTGGATTTTGTGAGAAATCAAACTTTTTGATTGTCTCATCAAAACGGATATTCCAGCTCCTGGATGCTTGCTTCAATCCATAAATGGACCGGCGCAATTTGCATACCTTGGTTTTATCAACCGATGTGAAACCCTCAGGCTGTATCATATACACGTCCTCGAGCAGGTTTCCATTAAGGAAAGCTGTTTTCACATCCATCTGCCATATCTCATAATCATAATGAGCCGCTATGGCCAGGAGCATCCGAATGGATTTAAGCATAGCTACAGGCGAATAGGTTTCGTCATAATCAACACCTTGTTTTTGACGATATCCTTTTGCCACCAATCTAGCCTTATAGGTAATCACATTACCATCCATGTCGGTTTTCTTCTTGAAAACCCACTTGCACCCTATAGGCTTTATCCCTTCAGGTGGGTCAACCAAGTTCCAAACTTGGTTTTCATACATGGAATCCATTTCCGACTTCATGGCACCAAGCCACTTATCCCTTTCTGAACTTGTCAGCACTTCTTCATAACTGGTAGGCTCCTCATCATCAATGAGTAACACGTCATTCGATTCGCTTACGAGAAATCCATATCTCTCAGGAATATTGCGTGTTCTACCAGATCTACGAAGATGTGGTGTTACAATAGGTCCAGCCGATTGCTCATCACTATGAGTTGTCACCGTTGTGCTTCACTGTATCTCATCAATGTCTATTTGAGTCTCTCGAGCCTCCTCAAGCTCGACGACACTCCCATGCTTTTCTTGCAAGAGAAACTCTTTCTCTAGAAACACAAAGATGCCTTGAAACAAACACCTTTTGTTCCACAACAGATGATAGAATTGGTAACCCTTATTTCCTTAGGGTATCCAATAAATAGACATTTATCAGACTTAGCATCCAATTTGTCCGATACAGTCCGCTTCACATAAGCAGGACAACCCCATATCTTCAAGTAAGATACATGAGGTTTCTTACCATTCCATATCTCATATGGAGTAGTTGAGACTACCTTGGTAGGCATTCTGTTTAACAAGTAAACAGCTGTCTGAAGTGTATAGCCCCAAAAGGACTTGGGAAGAGTTGCATGATTCATCATTGACCTGACCATGTCCAACAAGGTCCGGTTACGCCTCTCAGATACACCATTATGCTGTGGTGTATAGGGCGGAGTCCATTGAGACAATATACCATTGTCTCTTAGATAATCAAGAAACTCTTGACTTAAGTATTCACCACCTCGATCCGATCAAAGTATTTTAATACTCTTGTCATGTTGTTTCTCTACTTCATTTCTGAATTCTTTGAACCTTTCAAAGGCTTCAGACTTGTGTTTCATCAAGAACACATACCCAAACCGTGAGTGATCATCGGTGAAGGTAATGAAGTAGCTATAGCCTCCTAATGCTTGAGTTGACATAGGTCCACATACATCAGTATGTATTAGACTTAGTAACTCTCCCACTCGTTCACCTTTTCCAGTAAAAGGTAACTTAGTCATCTTGCCTTTTAAGCAAGATTCACATGTATCGTATGAATCCAATTCAAACGATTCCAGAATTCCACATCGGTGTAATTCGGACATGCATTTTTTGCTTATATGGCCAAGACGACAATGCCACATATAGGAGTCTATTTGATTATCCTTTCGAGCATGCGTGTTGCTCGCTTCGATATTGAAAATGTCACTGGATACGTCCAACGTATAAATGTCATTGCTTAAAGTTCCAGTCCCATAAAGAACTCCATTCAAAGTTATGTAACAACAATTGTTACTAAAAGTCAAATGGTACCCATTTCTATTTAAACACAAAATAGAAATGATGTTCTTTATCAACGAAGGAACATAAAAGCAATTGTCCAGTTCTAAGACAAGTCCTACAGGGAGTTCCAACAAATACGTTCCGATGGCGAGTGCAGCAACTGTTGCTCCATTCCCAACACGTAAATTTGACTCTCCCCTTGACGAGTCTTCTTCTATTCCTTAGCCCATGTATGTCATTACATATATGTGAGCCACACCCAGTATCAAATACCCAAGTGTCTGAGGAAATAGAATGACAATCAATAAAGAAGATTTCTGAAGAAGATGGGGCATCCGATGCCTTATCCTTCTTCACAGACTCAAGATAAATCTTGCACTTTCTTCGCAAATGGCTCTCCTTGCCATAATGATGGCAAGTTTCCTTTTGTGCTAGTTCTACCTTCTTAGCCCTTCTCTTCTTTCCCTTCTTCATCTCCTTTGACTTCCTCTTAGAACCTTTCTTCGAGGAATCAACTAACAAAGACCCTCGCTCATGCTTCTCAAGACTCCACAGCCTTCAAAGATATCGAGCAAGACTACAGATGAACCTCCTAGCATCTCAGAGGTGAAGAGGAGCTTTGAGACTTCGAACCTTTCGAATCTCACTTGCTCATCAACCAACTCACAAAGATGAAGGACTACGATATGAGCATCCATATGCTCATGCTACTGTAGAGTTTGGGTTCCATCGTGGCTAGCATGATGCAACTCATTTGTTCAGAATCACTCACATGTTTCTGATAGGCCAACAATTGGTCCAGAGTTGCATCGTCACTAGGACGGGCGGGAAGAGGCGCTTCGAGGACATTTACAAGCTTTTCACCTTGAGAACAATTCTCAAGTTTCTAAGCCAGTCCAAGAAGTTCGGCCCAGTCAATTTATTTGAATCCAAAATGGAACGCAAATTCAAACACATCATGATCAATATATTAACTTAGAAATACAAAACGAGCATATATGAGAAAGATGATTTTAAAATGCATCAATATACATTTATAAATCCCATTCATTTTTCGAATTTCAAAACCCTTAAAATCACTTCGAGATCGAGGTCCATCTCCGAATGGGTTGATATCCATCATAGATAAGAACAACCTCGAGTGAGTCCAACAAGCCATTCTTAGCTATGATGGTGGGTATCAAGTATACCGATTACATATCATGTATATGTAACTATCACAATGTGCTATCAACTAATTGAATGTTTACACATACATTGGGTTGTTAACACATTAACAAGTATGCATCATATGCATAGCACCCAACTTCACCTCTCTTCACATCGACCTTGGAGTGAGTCCAACAAATCGATGCTCCAAGTTAAAGCCGACCCATTAATCGCGAAATAGTTTTAATATGGTTAGAGCGCATTCAACCAATTAGCCCAGCTTGGAGAGAGTCCAACAACCAAAGCTAACGATTGACCTCTGACTCTTACCATATTAGTATTAAACTATTCCATGGTTTGAACATATTCGTTCGAGCTGGCTCGAGAGAGTCCAACAACCCAAACAAGAAATGTAACTCCGGTTCTAACCATATTAATGGAAGGTGTAGGCTTTAATATTGAGTTAGGGTTTTATGTCTCATCCTCTTTGCATGCAAATAACTATTATCTACATGGCATGACATACATGACATACATCTACATGTCACGACACGCATGGCATAATGTTATGCATCTAATGCAATTACATGGCATACAATTATGTCATGTACATAATTTCCTTATTTGTCATAACTATTTATGGAAATAAAATATGTTTAAGATTTGATTCTCCAAATTAAATCATAATTAAATTAGGAAAAAAATTTCCAAATCTAATCACATATTTTATTCATAGAATTATTTGATTAAGGAAAATCTATTTAGGAAACCAATTTCCTAAATCTTTAAAACTACTTATGGAAATAAAATATTTTAAGATTTGATTTCCCAAATCAAATCATGATTAAATTAGGAAACAAATTTCCAGAATCTAATCAAATATTTTATTTATGGAAAATATCAATTTCCATAAATACTTCCAACTTTCCAAAAGTGGAAGATTTCCATAAATACTTCTAGACTTTCCAAAATTGAAAAATTTCCATAAATACTTCTAAATTTCCAAAATTTAGAAAATTTCCAGAAATACATTATGACTATCGCAAAACCATTTTACGATTATGTCGAAACACAACCTGGGCTCGATACCATCATGGGTTTCCTTCAGACCGCTGGGTGTGTGTTCGATCATGTTTCAGAAAACGAGCACAATGGAAGCAATTAAAATAATAAATCTATATTTATTACAACACACACAACACACGATGCATATTACAACAAGTGTAGACATAACCGTAAATTAAAATTTGCAATAAAAGAAAATTATCTACGTTATACCTTCAGATGACGTGTAGCGGAACGATCAACCGAACGATCCTCGTAAGAATCGCCTCTATCCAGTGATCCACGCCGAGCTCCTCGGGATGACTTCACTAAGTCACGAGCCGTCTTCGTGACGGGTTACTAGCCTCGTGTTGAAGACGACGTGATCGAGAGATGATCACGATCCGAATCCAAATTCGATCCTAAAACGAAGTTCTCAAAACTCGCTTCTCCGGAGAGGTATTCACAACCAATTGACGAATCCTTCGCCCTCCACCTCAGAGGATTACCGGAGATCAAATCTCGTAAGTTAGGCGCTATCGGAGCACTAACCGTCATCCAAACGACGCCCGACAAAGAAACAAGCTGTCCAGAAAAACTGGACAGCTTTTGGTGGAGGAATAGGCGCCGCCAACCAAGGAGAGATGGAAGCTCACCTTATCACCCAACCTAAGGAGATCACCGAGGGTCGCCGAGGTTCACCGGCTGAAGCTTGACGCCGCGCACAAGGAACAAGTTGACGCAGCACAATGGGCGGTCGGCACTAGGTTGGGCGCCAAAACTCCAAGGAGGTTGGGCGGCAACTAGGTTAGGCTTAGATTAGGTTAATTAGGTTTAAGCCCTATTTTATAGAGAACTAATTCTCTTAATGGTTAATGGATCATATCCATAAAGCCCGTTAACCCGCCTCCATTAGATAAGTTAAAATAAACCAAACCATGATGGTTTATTTTAAGTTAAAATGAACCAACCAACTTTTGGTTCATTCGCTTAAAATAAACCAAACCCTTTGGTTTATTCTCATCCATTGATTAGAACCAAACCATTTTGGTCCATCCATTATGTCTTCATAAGACACGCCCATCCACGCCTCCATTGATCAAACAATTTCATGCTCGCTATGTTTGGTCCAACCAAACATAGTTTCTCCTGGCCCGAGAATCCCATTCTCAAGCTCGCTTTAAATCCTTTGGATTACACTGCGCAGCGTGGTGACCAAATAGGTTCTCGGTTTATGTTGGCCGCCTATAATTAACCATTAATTATAGAACGATCATGAGTGGCACCTAGTAGTACATCATGATCCCCAATTAACCAAAAGATCAACCTGATCCGTAACTATTTCAAACCCTTCAAGAGCTCGAATGAATCGCGGCCCCATTCCTTCACTCATCTTATACCCACTTGGTTCAGACATGGTCTATAGTGTCACCTCACTAGGTCGACTCACGCCACACCTAGCCCAAGTATCATTTCTCGCCCCACTGATTCTAGTTACTCCACATGTATCAAGAGTACCTTACTCTAAACATGTAATGCTTTGGCCAAAGACTTTAGTAACAATCCGACGAGAGGCCATGGGTATACATCTCCTCGCAAGGAGTGGTGAATCTTTATAGGCTATTCAAACACCTTCGATCACTTCGACTTATACCCAATCATCCCGGTCCACATCTCCTTAGAGATGTTTGCTTAAGATGTCAAAGCATAAGTCTCCATGATCAAGATGACTTGAATACCGCAAGTCAAAGGAACATCGACTTAAGCCACAAGAAGAACTTCATTGACATATCTATATATGCAGAGAACCATATGAAGTCTTACTACCGGGTCACTCCAATGAACTAGTTACCATAACTAGCATCCACGATTAACTCCGACATCACAATGTCTCCACCAAAGGAGATCACCGCTTGATACACCAAGGAGTATACTGCGGTTATTGGACAATTGATGGTGTCCAAATCCATCAATTCATCGACTAGGATAATTCCGATACATCACAATTACACATGTAGAGATACTCACTAGTTGTGATCCAATCACAAATTCTCTCATGCCGTGAATCGATCGTGACATTCAAGAAATGAGTTTAAGATCCAATCAAATACATAAAACATGTATACTCAAATAGTGAATCTTCATTTATCATATAAATGGTTCATACATAAGGCGATTGCCTTAGGACATCTCTCATATATTACTAACAGACTCCCACTTGGCCTAATGCCAATCGCTACGGTATCCAATACCATAAGCTTTAACATGATCCTCAAACTTACTTTGAGGTAATGCTTTAGTCAAAGGATCCGCTAAGTTCCTTTCAGTGGGAATTTTATCGATTTGTATTTCGTTCCTACTGATGATCTCTCTGATAAGATGATAGCGGCAAAGCACATGTTTGGATCATTGATGAGACCACATCAAGTTCATAGATGAACTACTTGATCCAAACCGCTTCCTTTGCTGCTTCCAAAGCTGCAACGTATTCTGCCTTAGTGGCAGAATCCGCTATAGTGTCAAGCTTGGAACCTTTCCAACTTATTGCGCCTCCATTTTAGGTGAATACATACCCAGACAAAGACATGGAATCATCCTTGTCTGTCTGGAGCTGGCATCCGTATACCCACGTATCACCATGTACCCTTCTCCATATATTAGGAACACATCCTTAGTTCTTCTCAAGTACTTAAGGATCGTCTTAACAGCCACCCAATGATCCATTCCTGGATCAGACTGGTATCTGCTCGTGACACTCAGAGCATACGATACATAGGGCATTGTACATAACATAACATACATGATAGATCCTATTATGGATGCATAGGAATCTTACTCATGCAAATCCTCTCGCCTTCGTGCGCGACACATAGACTTGAAAGGTGTACCCCATGCCCCATTGGGTAGGAAACCTTTCTTGGATTCACATGCTAAACCTCTTTAGCACTCGGTCATATATGTAGATCACGAAAGACCAAGCAACTGCTTCAATCTATCTCTATAGATCTTAATCCCGAGGATGTAGGTTGCTTCTCCTGTGTCTTTCATGGAGAATGTCTTGATAACCAAACCTTCACGATCAGAAGATTGAGACATCGCTTCCTATAAGTAATATGTCATCGACATACAATACTAGGAACACGATCGCACTCTACTAACCTTCTTGTACACACAAGGTTCGCTCGATTTTGTGAGAAATCAAACCTTTTGATTGTCTCATCAAAACGGATATTCCAGCTCTCGGATGCTTGCTTCAATCCATAAATGGACCGCCGCAATTTGCATACCTTGGTTTTATCAACCGATGTGAAACCCTCATGCTGTATCATATACACGTCCTCGAGCAGGTTTCCATTAAGGAAAGCTGTTTTCACATCCATCTGCCATATCTCATAATCATAATGAGCCGCTATGGCCAGGAGCATCCGAATGGATTTAAGCATAGCTACAGGCGAATAGGTTTCGTCATAATCAACACCTTGTTTTGACGATATCCTTCGCCACCAATCTAGCCTTATAGGTAATCACATTACCATCCATGTCGGTTTTCTTCTTGAAACCCACTTGCACCCTATAGGCTTTATCCTTCAGTGGGTCAACCAAGTTCCAAACTTGGTTTTCATACATGGAATCCATTTCCACTTCATGGCACCAAGCCACTTATCCCTTTCTCAACTTGTCAAGACTTCTTCATAACTGTAGGCTCTCATCATCAATGAGTAACACGCCATTCGATTCACTTACGAGAAATCCATATCTCTCAGGAATGTTGCGTGTTCTACCAGATCTACGAAGATGTGGTGTTACAATAGGTCCAGCCGATTGCTCATCACTATGAGTTGTCGGCTGTTGTGCTTCACCAGGTATCTCATCAATGTCTATTTGAGTCTCTCGAGCCTCCTCAAGCTCGACGATACTCCCAATCGCTTTCTTGCAAGAGAAACTCTTTCTCTAGAAACACAAAGATGCCTTGAAACAAACACCTTTTGTTCCACAGGATGATAGAATTGGTAACCCCTTGTTTCCTTAGGTTATCCAATAAATAGACATTTATCAGACTTAGCATCCAATTTGTCTGATACAGTCCGCTTCACATAAGCAGGACAACCCCATATCTTCAAGTAAGATACATGAGGTTTCTTACCATCCATATCTCATATGGAGTAAGAGACTACCTTGGTAGGCATTCTGCTTAACAAGTAAACAAATGTCTCAAGTGCATAACCCCAAAAGGACTTGGGAAGAGTCATGATTCATCATTGACCGACCATGTCCAACAAGGTCCTTACACCTCTCGATACACCATTATGCGTGGTGTATAGGGCGGAGTCCATTGAGACAATATACCATTGTCTCTTAGATAATCAAGAAACTCTTGACTTAAGTATTCACCACCTCGATCCGATCAAGTATTTTAATACTCTTGTCATGTTGTTTCTACTTCATTTCTGAATTCTTTGAACCTTTCAAAGGCTTCACTTGTGTTTCATCAAGAACACATACCCAAACCGTGAGTGATCATCTGAAGGTAATGAAGTAGCTATAGCCTCCTAATGCTTGAGTTGACATAGGTCCACATACATCGCATGTATTAGACCTAGTAACTCTCCCACTGCTCACCTTTCCAAGAAAGGTAACTTAGTCATCTTGCCTTTAAGCATGATTCGCATGTATCGTATGAATCCAATTCAACGATTCCGTAATTCCACATCGTAATTCGGACATGCTTTGCTTATATGGCCAAGACGACAATGCCACATATAGGAGTCTATTTGATTATCCTTTCGAGCACGCTGTTGCTCGCTTCGATATTGAAAATGTCACCGGATACGCCCAACGATAAACACCATTGCTTAAAGTTCCAAATTCCATAAAGAACTCCATTCAAAGTTATGTAACAACAATTGTTACTAAAAGTCAATGGTAAACCATTTCTATTTAAACAAGAAATAGAAATGATGTTCTTTATCAACGAAGGAACATAAAAGCAATTGTCCGCTTCTAAGACAAGTCCTACAGGAGTTCCAACAAATACGTCCGATGGCGAACAAAGAACCTTGCTCCATTCCCAACACGTAAATTTGACTCTCCTCGACGAGTCTTCTTCTATTCCTTAGCCCATGTATGTCATTACATATATGTGAGCCACACCCAGATCAAATACCCAAGTGTCCGAGGAAATAGAATGACAATCAATAAAGAAGATTTCAAGAAGATGGGGCATCCGATGCCTTATCCTTCTTCACGACTCAAGATAAATCTTGCACTTTCTTCAAGAATGGCTCTCCTTGCCATAATGATGGCAAGTTTCCTTTGTGCTAGTTCTACCTTCTTAGCCCTTCTTCTTTCCCTTCATTCTCTTTGACTTCCCTCTAGAACCTTTCTTCGAGGAATCAACTAACAAAGACCGGCCCCTCGCCATGCTTCTCGTAAGACTCCACACCTTCAAAGATATCGAGCAAGACTACAGATGAACCTCCTAGCATCTCAGAGGTGAAGAGGAGCTGAGACTTCGAACCTTTCAATCTCACTTGCTCATCAACCAACTCACAAAGATGAAGGACTACGATATGAGCATCCATATGCTCATGCCGCCAGAGCTTTGGGTTCCATCGCTGCTAGCATGATGCAACTCATTTGTCGTAATCACACATGTTTCGAGTAGCCAACAATTGGTCCAGAGTTGCATCGCCACTAGGACGTGAAGAGGCGCCGAGGACATTTACAAGCTTTTTCACCTTGAGAACAATTCTCAAGTTTCTAAGCCACCCAAGAAGTTCGCCCACTAATTTATTTGAATCCAAAATGGAACGCAAATTCAAACACATCATGATCAATATATTAACTTAGAAATACAAAACGAGCATATATGAGAAAGATGATTTTAAAATGCATCAATATACATTTATAAATCCCATTCATTTTTCGAATTTCAAAACCCTTAAAATCACTTCGGGAGATCGTAGGTCCATCTCCGAATGGGCTGATATCCATCATAGATAAGAACAACCTTGGAGTGAGTCCAACAAGCCATTCTTAGCTATGATGGTGGGTATCAAGTATACCGATTACATATCATGTATATGTAACTATCACAATGTGCTATCAACTAATTGAATGTTTACACATACATTGGGTTGTTAATACATTAACAAGTATGCATCATATGCATAGCACCTAACTTCACCTCTCTTAAGATCATACATCGCCTCCTATAAGTAATATGTCAATGATACATGCAAGGGAACACTCACCGTGACTCCCACAGCAATACGTAAATTGAATTCAACCAATTAGCCCAGCTTGGAGAGAGTCCAACAACCAAAGCTAACGATTGACCTCTGACTCTTACCATATTAGTATTAAACTATTCCATGGTTTGAACATATTCAGGTTCGAGCCGGGCTTGGAGAGAGTCCAACAACCCAAACAAGAAACAGAACTCTGGTTCTAACCATATTAATGGAAGGTGTAGGCTTTAATATTGAGTTAGGGTTTTATGTCTCATCCTCTTTGCATGCAAATAACTATTATCTACATGGCATGGCATACATGACATACATCTACATGTCACGACACGCATGGCATAATGTTATGCATCTAATGCAATTACATGACATACAATTATGTCATGTACATAATTTCCTTATTTGTCATAACTATTTATGGAAATAAAATATGTTTAAGATTTGATTCTCCAAATTAAATCATAATTAAATTAGGAAAAAAATTTCCAAATCTAATCACATATTTTATTCATAGAATTATTTGATTAAGAAAAATCTATTTAGGAAACCAATTTCCTAAATCTTTAAAACTACTTATGGAAATAAAATATTTTAAGATTTGATTTCCCAAATCAAATCATGATTAAATTAGGAAACAAATTTCCAGAATCTAATCAAATATTTTATTTATGGAAAATATCAATTTCCATAAATACTTCCAACTTTCAAAAAGTGGAAGATTTCCATAAATACTTCTAGACTTTCCAAAATTGAAAAATTTCCATAAATACTTCTAAATTTCCAAAATTTAGAAAATTTCCAGAAATACATTATGACTATCGCAAAACCATTTTTACGATTATGTTGAAACACAACCTGGGCTCTGATACCACTGTTGGGTTTCCGGCACCGCGGCGTGTGTGTGTTCGATCATGTTTCGTAAACATGAGCACAGCGGAAGCAATTAAAAATAATAAATCTATATTTATTACAACACACACAACACACGCATGCATATTACAACAAGTGTAGACATAACCGTAAATTAAAATTTGCAATAAAAGAAAATTATCTACGTTATACCTTCCGTATGACGTGTAGCGGGAACGGCATCAACCGGAACGATCCTCGTAAGAATCGTCTCTATCCGTATCCACGCCGAGCTCCTCGGGATGACTTCGCTAAGTCACGAGCTTCGTCTTCGTACGGGTTACTAGCCTCGTGTTGAAGACGACGTGATCGAGAGATGATCACGATCCGAATCCAAATTCGGATCCTAAAACGAGTTCTCAAAACTCGCTTCTCCGGAGAGGTATTCGTCAACCAATTGACGAATCCTTCGTCCTCCACCTCAGAGGATTATCGGAGATCAAATCCCCGGTAAGTTAGGCGCTATCAGAGCACTAACCGTCGTCCAAACGACGCTCCGACAACAAAGAAACAAGCTGTCCAGAAAAACTGGACAGCTTTTGGTGGAGGAATAGAGGCCGGCCAAGGAGAGATGGAAGCTCACCTTATCACCGAACCTAGAGGAGATCACCGGAGGGTCGCCGGAGGTTCACCGGCTGAAGCTTGGTCGCCGGCAACAAGTTGGACGGCTGCACAAAAGCTGGACGGCGGCAGCTTAGGGTTGGGCGCCGAAAACTCCAAGGAGGTTGGCGGCAACTAGGTTGGGCGGCCAAAACTAGATTAGGGTTAGGGTTAGGGTTTAAGCCCTATTTTATAGAGAACTAATTCTCTTAATGGTTAATGGATCATATCCATAAAGCCCGTTAACCCGCTCCATTAGGATAAGTTAAAATAAACCAAACCATGATGGTTTATTTTAAGTTAAAATGAACCGAACCAACTTTTGGTTCATTCGTTTAAAAATAACCAAACCCTTTGGTTTATTCTCATCCATTTGATTAGAACCAAACCATTTTGGTCCATCCATTATGTCTTCATAAGACACGGCCCATCCACGCTTCCATTGCGACTGAAACAATTTCATGCTCGCTTTATGTTTGGTCCAACCAAACATAGTTTCTCTCGGTCTGAGAATCCCATTCTCAAGCTCGTTTTAAATCCTTTGGATTACACTCGTTGTGCGTGTGACCAAATAGGTTCTCGGTTTATGTTGGCCATCTATAATTAACCATTAATTATAGAACGATCATGAGTGGCACCTAGTAGTACATCATGATCCCCAATTAACCGAAAAGATCAACGGTTGATCTAGAACTATTTCTGAAACCCTTCAGTAGCTCGAATGAATCGTGCCCCATTCCCTTCACTCATCTTATACCCACTTGGTTCAGGACATGGTCTATTGTGTCAGTCCCCACTAGGCTGACTACGTCACACCTAGCCCAAGTATCATTTCCTCGTCCTACGGATTCTAGTTACTCCACATGTATCGAAGAGTACCTTACTCTAAACATGTAATGCTTTGGCCAAAGACTTTAGTAACAATCCGACGAGAGGCCATGGGTATACATCTCCTCGCAAGGAGTGGTGAATCCTTTATAGGCTACTCAACCACCTTCGATCACTTCGACTTATACCCAATCATCCCGGGTCCACATCTCCTTAGAGATGTTTGCTTAAGATGTCAAAGCATAAGTCTCCATGATCAAGATGACTTGAATACCGTAAGTCAAAGGAACATCGCACTTAAGCCACAGTAAGAACTTCATTGACATAGCTATATATGCAGAGAACCATATGAAGTCTTACGGCTGGTCACTCCAATGAACTAGTTACCATAACTAGCATCCACGATTAACTCCGGACATCACTATGTCTCGGCCGGTGAGAATCACCGCTTGGATACACCAAGGAGTATACCTCGTGCTAGTCTCGAGAATTGATGGTGTCCAAATCCATCAATTCATCGACTAGGATAATTCCGATACATCACAATTACACATGTAGAGATACTCACTAGTTGTGATCCAATCACAAATTCTCTCATCTTTGTAAAATCATATCGTGGACATTCAGTAAATGAGTTTAAGATCCAATCAAATACATAAAACATGTATACTCAAATAGTGAATCTTCATTTATCATATAAATGGTTCATACATAAGGCGATTGCCTTAGGACATCTCTCATATATTACTAACAGTCTGAGTATATCTCCATCGCCACCAATCAGATTGCAAGGGAATTCAATGCTACAACTTTGGATATGAATGCAAGTTGCCATCAAAGACCATCCTCCATCAAAACTAAGCTTTCTTAACTCTCACTTCCTTTGTTTTGAGATTGAGTTTTCTTTAGCTATGTCTTGTGGTTGCAACTCTAGAATTGTGGAGTATATTTCTATGATTTTAGGATGAGGGAGTAGCCTTCTTGATTTGTAAATATTATTATTCAATGAATCCATGTTAGTTTACATTGTTTTCATTGTCTAAACATTTATGCTTGCTTTTTGTTCGAGGATATGATTGCTAGTGTTCAGATCTATTGTATTTATCCGATTTAGATGTCAAAATCACTAGGTCATATTTTAGGAGTGCAGAGAAGGACAGAAAGGTGAACTCAATCTCCCGATCTATATAGAACCGAGACGTGGAGGAATCGACTATGAAAGTAGATTTATTTTCCACGAGGACCCATAGGTTATCACATAACTTAATGGATTTATTCCAAGGCGAGGCTACATAGTAGGAGAAGGGCAACTCGGAGATTGTGGAACTTAGTGACGGGGTCTCCTTGAGAAAGTAATCTCTCAGCTTTATCACTCCGAAAGTAGATGTCAATTGGAGTAGATACACCGATGTGTAGAATATTTGACGCCGCTAGAGGGGGGTGATTAGCGTAGAATTCGTTCGTAGATGGAATTTGTTCGCGTTTGTTTCTACAATTTCGTTAGCGCAGCGGAAATAGAAAAGTAATAACGATAACGAAATGCACAACACGCTAACACAACGATATAACATGGTTCGGAACCGCACGGTTCCTACTCCACGGATCGAGCTCTACGAGCTCCAGTGATGCACATGCAACCACTAATAAACACTCCTTCTCGGAACAATCCGGAGGCGGAGAAACCTCGTACAATAATGATTACAACAATAATCAATTAGATACAAGCAAATACAATATAAAATACAAATGCAAGTAAAGGAAAAACACTTTACAAGAGCTTTGGATTGCTTGATCTTTGATTGCCTTGAACTAGCTTTGAAGGACTGGAAAGCACCAACTTCCCCCTTCAATTTCGCCCAAGAAAATCGCTATCTTTTCCTCCATCACGAGCTCCTTATATTTGATCGGGACCATCGATCGGATGCCACTGTTGTCGTGAGACAACGGCTAGATCCACGTTGGATAAGTCCAACGGATCTACCATCAGTCGACTGATCATACCCATCAGTCGGCTGATGGAGTCCTCACTCGACCAGTCGAGTCTCGACTCCGATGCGTGGCCGATTTCTCGAGCACCGGTCGGTGATCACACGATCGGCCGATCGCTCGAGCCATCGATCGGCCCGCCCACCTCTGGCGATCGCTAGGCCAAACCATAACCCGCAAATAAACCCTAGTTGACTCGGTCGGTCCGACCGCCACATGGCACCGGTCCGTGGCACACCTCAAACATGAGGTTTTATCCCAAGTATGGTTCCCCCATACTTGCTAGACCACCCTTAGCCTAGACCTAAGCCTTCTAGCCACCTCCATCAGCCTCACGTCTCTCGGATCCCTCCAAGTCATCCATGACTTGTTCATCCATCGCGCTAGCCTTCAGGTGCTTCCATCGGCTATGTCATGCTAACGGTGTCTACACCGCCAAGGCACATTGGACTTATGCCGCCAAGACTCCGCTTGGACTTTACATCGCCAATCATTGGACTTATGCTGCCAAGCTCCCGCTTGGACTTTACGCCGTCAATATCAAACCCTTGGACTTCTCAAATGCCAAGACTCAAGCTTGGACTTTCCCTTGCCAAGAACCATGCTTGGACTTTACCAAATGCCAAGTGTCCCACTTGGACTTCCCATGCCAAGTACTCAAGACTTGGACTTTCCCATGACAATTATATTGTCATATGTTTTTGTCGAAACATCAAAACATCACTCGAGTCAAACTCGAGTCCTGGTCAATCGTGACCTGGCCCGATTGCACCAACAATCTCCCCTTTTTTGATGTTTGACAAAAACCAAACAAATCATTTGAGTTAGACCACTAACTCAAGTCTCTTACCAATTATCCCAAATTGGTAAATACTCCCAAAATGTTCTCCCCCAAACATTCTCCCCCTTTTTGACTAACATCAAAAAGGTTTCCTCTTCAAGGAGGTCAATGTCTCATGTCCCAATGAGATCTTACAATCTCCCCCTTGGTCTAAAAATACTTAGGATGCCTACCATCTTCCTAGTGATAAGTCCAATATCACTCAAGAGAGGCAATCCCATTTACTCTCCCAATTTCCAAATTGGGTCTCTCAAAAGTCCCATCAATTTCCCAATTGATGTCATATTCTCCCAATAACTTCTCCTCTTCAAGGAGAAAAACACATCCCAAGATGGATACCTCCCCCTAAAGGCTTGCTCCCCCTTGACCATTGCACCAACAATGTCCTTGGGAAGTCCCTAAGCCAATAGGAACTCTAAACCATCTAAATTAAGGTTAGAAATTCAATATTGAACTTTCCAACACCTTAAAATTGATACAAACCCTAAACACTTCTCCTAATCCATATCCAATGGATTTTCACCCTTTATAATGCTACCCAAAGCATATCCTAGGGTTAGGAGTGATTAGGGACCATAACCGTAGCTGAAATCGGGTTAAACAACCTTGTTTACCCCGAAATCGAACTACGATCAGTGATTAAATCTCATTGGCACCTCCATCGATCGCCACCAATGGCGGTTGATCGATAATCAAATTTCAATTTGATTATCGAGTTGAATTTTAGAAAATTATAAATAATTATACGTATATCGAAAAATCACGAAATTTGGTACATATAATACTTATGACCAATACAATAGGTGAAAAATTTTGGAAAAATATTTTTACCATTGAAATAGGAGATTGGTACAAAGTTCAAAACTATTAAAGACTTTAAAGTTTTTGATCCACTTTGTATCAACTTCTACAATGATGATGGCTATCAAAAGATAGATTTCACCAAGGTTTTCCAAATTGATTTTAAAATGTTTTTGAAAGCCTATTTTGAACCATAATTTATTGGCTAAATATACATAGCTTGTATATTAGCTTTCCTTATGATTCTTGGTGATAATTAAAATAAGTTTGAGTTCATCTAGATGCACTACCCATGCATTTTGAACCTAACTTATTATCCTAGCATCTCACATGTATCTAGGGTGTATAAATACACATACATGTCAATATGATGTGAGATGTAGGTTTTGATTCACTTTATCTAGGGTTTCATGCATTTCCTAGGCAACCCTACTTGATTCCCTTATAAGTGAGACTTCAAGTCATGCCATTATCTAGGGCTTGGGTAAGAAGAATATTACTTAGGCGCCATTTGGAGATGTGGTGATGGGATGCTCAGATATCGCTGAAGGGGTCGCCGGAAAGTTCGCCGGAGGACTCAAACGTCGGAACCCTAATCGGAAACAAGGAACCAAACCCTAAATGAGTGAACTAAGGCTTGAAATAAGTGAAAAACGCAAGAAAAAGGGGTTATCTATCAAACCTAAAAGCTTGGGCGACTGGCACGTCTGGAAGGGTTGGTCGGAGAAGGAGATGGCGATCGGAGAGGAGAGGAAAAGCCAGCGCGTCGCGTGAAGACGCCGAACCCTAGCGGTTCGGCGTTATAAAATCGCGATCGATCGGCCGATGTCGATCGACATCGATCGACGCGATTTATTACGAGCTGGCGATCGATCCGGCGAATCGATCGTGATTGAACCTTCTACGACGCGTTCTGAATATCGACGATCGTGATGTCGATTACTGATCGCCGTCGATCGCTCATTGCTCGAGCACTCGATGACCCTTCGCCTCGGTGAACAGTACTATCAGTCGACTGATGTATCCCATCAGTTGACTGATGTTCAAGCAGTCGAGTCATGAAGCTAGCACTCGACTGATGACCGCATCGTATCGTGCTACAGTGTTATCAGTCGACTGATATCTGATTTCCAATTCTGAAATTCTGAAAATCTCGATTTCTTCATTAATTTATTCCATTTTATCATGTTTATTCTTGTATATCGAACATATTGATGTTATAATTATATTCATGTATTCGTTAATATATTTTAATATTTTATTTCATTTTTGTAAACATTAACATTCAATGATTTCCAAATCCTAACATCTCACCCTTTCTAAGTGTTAAAATACACAATCAAGGTAAAAGACTTGTTTTGTGAGATGCAATCCATCCTAGACATTCCTTCCATGCAAACATATGGCAAAACATATGAAGCATGGTGAGTACAAGACATCAAGTTGTGTGACACTTGAGTATCACTCTTGATGTTACTTTTACATGAACTTTTAAAGTGTGCCAACAATCAAAGTTACACACTATGATCTCTAAATCTAGATTGTGCCAATTTTATTGATTTTCATGTTTTTCAAAAACTATATTGGCACATCCTAAAACCCTTTAGGATTAAAGCTCAAATGTTTTTCCAAGGCACCCATAACCTTGAAAATAACCTAAAATGCCACCTTTACTATGGTTGAGTTACCTACTCATCCAATCATGGTTGGCACATTCTAATCCATTTAACGTGAATCAATCACGCTCTTTGGAACCCAAAATCTATTTGAGCTCATTGAATTAATTAGGTATTCCTTAGGGATAACCTCCCTAGATACCTTCCTAATGACCCTCCTAGGCTTGTTAGCCTTGGTCATTGCGGTCTTACCTAGGTTGACTCTAGAGGTAACTCCCCTTGCAACCTTGGTCTTCCTAGACCTAGTTTGTGTTCCATAGTCAAATGGAACACAATGATAAGTCACCTTAGGCTTAGGTTTGTGACCCAAACCTTTCTTTCCCTCGGTTGACTTTTGTCTTTTGGGTCCTAAATATTGACTTTGAGATCTTGACCCTTGACTTTGACCATTAGACCCTTGAAATTAATTTTGTAGCTTATTTAGGGTCTTTTCTAGTTTTTCAAGACTTGACCTTAAAGCTTGGTTCTCTAATTCTAATTGCCCAAATGATTTTTGATTAGGTTTTTGGGAATTATCATTTGCCTTAGACATATGTTTACTCTTATTGGAATTAATACCTAGATGATTTTCGATTTTCTTAATTACTTTCTTAGGAAAGATATTTCTAGGGACATTAGTCCCAAATTTCTCCTTCTTTGAAATAGGCCTAGATTTATCATTCCTAGCATGCTTCGATTCATGAGTAATAGCAACATTATTTGAATTAACTCTAGCATGTTTTTGCTTAGAATTTAAAGAATGAGCATTATGAAAATATACCTTAGGGTTTGCCTTAGTAGCTCCCCCTACTTGTGATACTCCTTCTTGGATCTTCTTGCTCCCCCTAGGACATTGATTTCGGTAATGTCCTGGTTGTCGGCATTTGAAGCAAATGATATGCTCCTTGTTTTTAGATGATGGGGAACCGGCATCCTTTGACTTTTGTTGACTTTTAGGCGCCGGAGGAGTCTTCTTAACCTTCTTTGGGCACTTGCTCTTGTAGTGCCCATACTCCCTACACTCAAAACACAATATATGGATTTTATTTGAAATTTGAGTGTTTGAGTTACCTAGTTCAGTGGTGAGGATCTCTTGAGCTTGTTCTTCCTCTTGACTGGATGTAGATGTTACTTCTTGTTGCTCCGGTGTTGAGGATGCTCTAATCTCCTCAATCCTAGAAGTGGATACTTCTTCCACTTCTTCCACCTCTTCTTTCTCCGATCCGGAGATTGACTCCTCAGTTCCTTGTGAGAATGATGAATTAGCCTCTTCGGTCTCTTCCTCTTGGACCGATTGTGAGCCTTCATGATATTTTGCCACTTGACTCCAAAGCTCTTTGGCATCCTTGTACTCACCTAGCTCACACATAATTTTATTAGGAATCAAATCAACCAAGAATTTAATTACCTTTGTATTCTTTTCAAACTCTTGGATTTGTTCCTCGGTCCACTTCTTCATCTTGAGAATTCCTCCCTTGGGCCCTTTTGGATATTGAAATCCCTCCATCAAAATGCCCCACTCTTCAAAGTCCTTCATCATCAAGAATTCTTCAATCCTCACCTTCCATTGATTGAATCCTTCTTGTCCATAGAAGGTATAAGGGATAGGTGTATTGATATCCCATCCAAGCTTGTCTTGGAATTCCATCTTTACTCTCTAGTGTCTTGCTCCCGGTTGTTAATCCGTTGAAGAGCCACCAGGCTCTAATACCAATTGTAGAATATTTGACGCCGCTAGAGGGAGGCGAATAGCGTAGAATTCGTTCGTAGATGGAATTTGTTCGCATTTGTTTCTACAATTTCGTTAGCGCAGCGGAAATAGAAAAGTAATAACGATAACGAAATGCACAACACGCTAACACAACGATATAACGTGGTTCGGAACCGCACGGTTCCTACTCCACGGATCAAGCTCTACAAGCTCCAGTGATGCACATGCAACCACTAATAAACACTCCATCTCGGAACAATTCGGAGGCGGAGAAACCTCGTACAATAATGATTACAACAATAATCAATTAGATACAAGCAAATACAATATAAAATACAAATGCAAGTAAAGGAAAAACACTTTACAAGAGCTTTGGATTGCTTGATCTTTGATTGCCTTGAACTAGCTTTGAAGGACTGGAAAGCACCAACTCCCCCCTTCAATTTCGCCCAAGAAAATCGCTATCTTTTCCTCCATCACAAGCTCCTTATATAGCTTCAACCTGTGCTGGAAAAGGTCAATCAGTCGACTGATCGGGACCATCAGTCGACTGATGCCACTGTTGTCGTGAGACAACGGCTAGATCCACGTTGGATAAGTCCAACGGATCTACCATCAGTCGACTGATCATACCCATCAGTCGACTGGTGGAGTCCTCACTCGACCAGTCGAGTCTCGACTCACCAGTCGACTAATTACACGATCAGTCGACTGCTCGAGCCATCAGTCGACTGCTAGGCCATAACCCATAGTCAAACCCTAGTTGACTCAGTCCAGTCGACTGCCACATGGCACCAGTCGACTGGCACACCTCAAACATGAGGTTTTAGCCCAAGTATGGTTCCCCCATACTTGCTAGACCACCCTTAGCCTAGACCTAAGCCTTCTAGCCACCTCCATCAGTCTCACGTCTCTCGGATCCCTCCAAGTCATCCATGACTTGTTCATCCATCGCGCTAGCCTTCAGGTGCTTCCATCGTCTATGTCATGCTAACGGTGTCTACACCGCCAAGGCACATTGGACTTATGCCGCCAAGACTCCACTTGGACTTTACGCCGCCAATCATTGGACTTATGCTGCCAAGCTCCCGCTTGGACTTTACGCCGCCAATATCAAACCCTTGGACTTCTCAAATGCTAAGACTCAAGCTTGGACTTTCCCTTGCCAAGAACCATGCTTGGACTTTACCAAATGCCAAGTGTCCCACTTGGACTTCCCATGCCAAGTACTCAAGACTTGGACTTTCCCATGACAATTATATTATCATATGTTTTTGTCGAAACATCAAAACATCACTCGAGTCAAACTCGAGTCCTGGTCAATCGTGACCTGGGCCGATTGCACCAACACGATGTAGTTCAAAAAGTTCACATCGAATAAAATAGGATACCCTACCTACAAAAACAACCATTGAGAATTAGGAGCAGGACATGTGTTTATAATCATTTAGGTGAAACCACAATCCTAGAATCAATCCCCTCAATTATGATTTCTCCTTCCTTCTACTCCCAACCTCTCCATTCTCTGATCCTCTCTCTGAATTCTCAGCTTCCTCTTTCCTCTGCTCTATGATCCTTCTTCTTCTAAATGCTTTGTTTTCTCAACCAACTGATTCGGTCTGAACAATTTACATTCACTTAGTAAACCAGTTCTCGATTTACCAGTCCATGTGGGATCGATATTTTTTATTACTTAACGGCAACCGTACACTTGTGGATTTTCTCACATCAAGTCTTTGGCACCTTAGTTGAGTACTTGATTTGTGCATCGTCATCTACTATGTCAGCCCTTTGAGATTATTGTTGGGGATCGTTTAGATGCACTAGAGGGGGGTGAATATCTTTTTTTGGTTTCGCTTTGATTCGATTGCGTTCGTGCTCGTCTACAAGATTGTTAGTGTGCAAAAGAATACAAAATACAAGTAGAAACAAATACACAAAACAATCACAAGCAGAAGATGAGATTTTACATAGTTTAAAATCTACGGTTCCTACTCCACGATCGACCTTTAGTGTCTACTCCACTAAGCTACTTCTTCTTCTCGGAATATAATCTGAAGGTGAAGAAATCCCTTACAGTATGAATTACAATAGTAATACAACCAAAAATGAAAAACAAAAGCAAATGAAGAAATACAAGTGAAAAAACTTTACAAATGAGAGCTTTTGATCTCTTTGCTTTTTTGGTTGCTTTGAATGGCTTTGAAGACATAGAATTGTAGTATCACTTCCCTTTAAATCCCTCAAGAACCGGCAGCTCCAAAATCCTCCATGAAGTCTCCTTATAAAGCTAAGTTCGGACTGATTTTTCATCGCTCAGTCGACATCTCTTACCTAACAATCGACTGAACACTATATCGCTGTTTCACAACAGATTAATCCACATCAGATTAAGTCGACTAGTCAACTGTCGTAGGCACCAGCCGACTGCTATAAGTCAGCAATCGACTGTCCAACATTCTGTGCCTTGACTACTTAATTCTAATTAATTGCTAAACCCTAGCAGTCGACTGCCAAAGCCACAATTGAGCAGTCGAGCCTCAGTCGATTCCTCGACTAGTCGACTAGTCATAATCCCAGTCAACTGCTCGAGTCAAACTAGGCTCCCAAGTGTCGTGCACTTGGCCAGTTGACTAGTAAATCTCAAACATGTGATTTAACCCAAGTATGATCCCCTCATACTTGATTGACCACCCTTAGCCTAGACCTAAGCCTTCTAGCCACCTCCATTAACCTCACACCCTCATGGTCCATCCGAGTCCTCCATGACTCCTTCACCCTTTGTGTTAGCATTCAGATGCTTCCATCGTCTTTGTCATGCTTATCGGGTCTCATTTGCCAAAGTTCATTTGGACTTATGCCGCCAAAACTACATGCCTGTACTTTACGCTGCTAAAATCTCACCCTTGGACTTTCCCATTGCCAAGCCTCAATGCTTGGACTTTCATCGCCAATACTACACATTTGGACTTACGTGACCAAGACCTCACCCTTGGACTTTTCCTTTGCCAAGGATCATAACTTGGACTTTCCATGCCAAGACCATGCTTGAACTTTCCATACTAAGTATCCAAACTTGGACTTCCATGCCAAGACCATGCTTGGGCTTTCCATGCCAAGACTATTCTTGGACTTTCTATGGCAAGATCATTCTTGGACTTTCTATGCCAAGTATCCAAACTTTGACTTTCCATGCCAAGTATCCAAACGTGGACTTCCCCTCGAGTTGCACTCGAGTTTGGTCAACCTTGACCTGAGGTTTGATTACTCTAACAATCTCCCTTAAATAATCTTCACCATATGACTTTGGATATACTAATCATCCGCTTATCATATGGTCAAATCATATTGTCAAACAATGGTCAACCCATTGTCAAACATTAAAATTCTACTTGAGTTCCACTCAAGTCTGGTTAATCATGACTTGAGCCATTGCACCAACAATTATATGTTAATTTCAGTATTTGCCCCAAGTGACTATTTAGTTGTCTACTTGAAGTTTTAATCAGGGGCTTCTACTTTAGCATATCAATCTATTTATAGGATAGCTTGTGAAGCTATATGTAAATAGAGATATACCTGTCAACTGGGGTCGCCTTGATATGTGTATCAAGATGAGATCATTTATAGGTTGGTGATTAAAGTAAATGTACCCACCATTTACTAAACCTGTTTGAAGCCAGATAAGAATTCGCGAGTTGAATTCAGAATTAGACATTGGGAATGTCTAGATCGATATCTATACGATGTTAATTTGAGGAAAACATGCACTCTTTTTAGTAAAGAGAATAACATCATGACATGTGATTCATACCACATGTGCTTTGACGACAATAAGGGTCATAGGAGAAATGATCCCTGTTTCTTTACTATGTGAGTTCTTTGAGATTATATGTTAATCTCAATATTTGTCTTAAGTAAATATTTAGCTGCCTACTTAAAGTTTTAATCAAGATCTGCTACTTTAACATGTCAATCTATTGACTATGGATGATTTGGTATATGGAACATGATTAGAAAAATAACTGATTAAAATGAATGGATTCGAGTTAAAAAGGAAGATTAAATAGATTTACATCTTTAGAAGTTTATTCACTGGTCGACTCATATTTATTGTGTACAGAAATAAATTGTGAATATAAAAGATATGGAATATGCTCTTGACATAATGGTCAAATTGAGGGATCAGAGATATTCACATTGATGTAAATATTTTAATCCGGGTAAATTACAAAGCATTGATGTCTCTTGGAGAATGACGGTGTGCCACCTGGAGAAAGGTTGTGTGCCATTTTAATAGTGGTCGAGTGTCATTTAGCGAGCGACTAAGTAAGTTGTAATAACTTTCTT
This sequence comes from Wurfbainia villosa, assembly GCA_025175895.1. Lineage (NCBI taxonomy): Eukaryota > Viridiplantae > Streptophyta > Magnoliopsida > Zingiberales > Zingiberaceae > Wurfbainia > Wurfbainia villosa. The sequence goes on from CM046003.1 coordinate 94,983,402, forward strand.
GTCATTGATTGTTTTACTTGGACGAGTGAGAGATGTTGACAATTCTTGTAATTGTTTGCACATGTTACATGTTATGCAACGTGTGCACACACTGCACATAGGGCAGTGCACGTCTGAAATTGTCTCACACAATATAAGGTGTGACCGTCCAAGTAAACAAAGGGGAGATTAGAGATTCACGACGGAAGCTCTATCAAAATTCACACTGAGTATATGAAATAAAAGAACACCCAAAGGCAAAGGATTTGGTTAGTGGATATGTGGAGACTTTTCTAATTGTAATTGTCTTCCCAACAACAAGCCCTGGATAGCCAGATCTACTACTCCAATAGGTTTTTATGAATCGATGTGCTTACATGTAAGTTCTTTACAGTATTATTAATTCATGCAAAGTTTCAGTAGTTCATAATTTCTACATTTCAATCTGAAAAATAATAAAGGTGATTGGTTTGGTTTTATAAAAAATTTTCATCGATTGTCAGGATAAATTGAGAAGCCCTTTCACCTATGACCCGAAAAATAATAAAGGTGATTGGTTTGGTTTTATAAAAAATTTTCATCGATTGTCAGGATAAATTGAGAAGCCCTTTCACCTACGACCCAACAACTCAATGTTTTAAGATTTATTATCATATTTGAAGAAAAATCTTTGCAAATACATCACAGTTGAGAATCGAATCAGAGATATCTAAGAAATTATATGAGCACTCTGTCATTGGACCATAATTCTGAGAATGCTTCATGTGTTATTTGGGGCAAAAGGTAATGCGCTCACCTTAAGCGTCTTTCATCGCTGGTCTCATAGATAGATGAAGGGAGATAAATCACGAGGACTATTTTTTCCCAACTAAGAACTAGCACGGTGGGAGGATAGTCATTCCGAAAAACTTTGCAGCTCTCAAAGATTAACTCTTACTCCTTGAGACAAATCTACTTTCCATACTAACCACTTAGTTGCTTTATGCATTACTTTTTTTTTTTTGATTAACCTGAGGTATTAGGGTATGATTTCTCTTCCCCTACTAATCCTCAGGGTTGACCGCCTCGATCCCACCGAAGTTTTTCGACGGTCGACAAGGGTAAATCAGGGTGACGCGTGGCTAACGCATATTGGAAACTCGTGCTACACTAGAGGGATGACCAAGCTATGACCGGGTGGGGGGGAGGGGGGGATTGAGCACCTCCACCCGCATAGTGTGCGCTGCTGAAGGGTGGAATCGACTCTTGAAAATATAGAGGGAAGTCTCATGATTAACCAATACGCCGTTGCCTTGGGAGCTACTTTATGCGGTGGTCGAGAGCAAAGAATTATCAAGCCGACGAACTGACAAAAAGGAGAAATTGCTCAAGAAGATACCTATGTTAATTGTCACACATAGTCACTCCTTGTTTGCTTGACAACATCTACTCAATTCAGTTTATGCACTTCCAGACCTATAGAAACTCGAGCCATGGAGATTGGCACGTCAAACAGTGGTTGGGAAAAAAGATGCCAGATGCCAGAGAAGTGAGTCAGCTACTTACGGTAATAAAAACAACATACACCAATCTAAATGAAAATGCTCTAAAGTTTCTATATTCCAATGCAGATTATCATCCAACAATTGCCGTAGTGGAAAATGCATAATTGAGGAGAAGTGAACAACGAGAGAGGGAATTAAGTTTGAGTAATAGGGTCTATGGTTGTGATTTTGCACCTTGGAGTAGAAGATCCATGAGCAGAGATACAACAATAACAACAATTAAATCTTATATATCCCTCCATCCTTTTATAAAAAGCAATTCTAAATATTTAAAACTTTCAATTATAACTCATCATTTCTTAACTTAACAATTATCTTATTATATTTAATATTGTTAAATTTAGATTTTATATATTCTATCTTTATTTTACTAAATCTAAGACTTTTTACTTCTAATATTTTTCTCCAAGATTCAAGTTTAACATTTACTTTTTCACGTGTTTCATCGATTAAAACATATCATTTGCAAATAATATGCAATATGGTATCGTGTCTTAGACATCTAGTGAATTCATTCATGAATAATATACAAAAATAGAAACTTAAAATTAATCCTTGATTTAACCCTATTTTTATAGGAAATATTTTAGTTAATTTTCTTGACATTTTCACTATTGTAATTACATTCTCATGCATATCCTTAATTATTTCAATATACACAATACTAACATATTTTTTTTCTATAATTCTTTACATAATTTTCCTTGGTGCTTTATTATAAATTTTTTCAAGATCAATAAATACCATATATAAGTTTTATTTTTGTTCTCGATAAATTTTAATTAGTTGTATGAACAAATATATAACTTCTATTGTCAACATTTTCAATATAAATCCAAATTGATTTTTGTTTACCATGCCCTCCTTAGTTTTTTTATTACTTTTTTCCTTAGAAAAAAGTAAGAAAAGAGATATGTTGACATATGAAAATGACATGTAAGAAAAGAGATAGAAAGTTAACATTATACCTATTGAGGAAAAACTTCAAGAGACATTTTAAGATGATATGAATATATACTTAGGTTATCAATAAATACACTAATTAGGCAATATGAAATAATGATAAATATACATATTAATCAAGGAAGAGAAACTAAAAAAGACTCCATTAGGAATGATAAAATAGAATAAATTTTATTTAAATATAAATGAAGATATCATAGGGGATCGAGAACCCAATGACATAGGAGAATCTATATAGCTAACCTCACTTAGTAGCATAAATAAGCGATTGTTATTTTCGTTATTGTTCCGCTTATTGCTTAGAAAGTATGCATCCCAGCTATAGCCTAAATGGTGGTTGATGGAGATAATACTATAGGGCTATCAACAAATTTTTGTGAAAAATCCATGATAGTTTTAGGAACTTCAAAATCACTTTAAACCAAGATTATTACAATCCTGAAAAACCTCCTAAGTGTAAGTATGCCTTCAAACTTGAATTTCATAATCTAGATTAAGAGATATGAGTTTTTGAAATCTTAACAACTTTAAGAGAATTTGACATAGGCTCATTAAAGGGTCTTATATTGTCATATTTATTTACCAACATTATCAAAGAGATCTCGGGACTCCCTTGGTTCAGATCATATCAAGATTTTAAATTATGAATACTATAGGTTTATCAATAAGTTTTAACAAAAATTCATTGATGATCTCAAAAATCAAAGAATCATTTTTCAAACCACGACTATTATATTTTTTTTATAAGGGTAAATATATATTGAAGTCAACTATGGACTTGCATGAGGACCAATCAAAAATTGAAATACATGTGTGTTGTACTTTCTGCAACAAGTGGCGCTATTTGGCAAGGCCCCTTCATATGGACATTGATTCCGGATTTTCCATATCATGTAAACAAAACACGACATGCTTAGATGTTGCACCTTGTTGATCCTACTATCCCGTTGATAGGCCTACCAAAATGTGTCTAGTAGTTGTCTAGCTGTGGCAAAATGCTAGTTGATCTAGAGCCAACAACATGTACAAACCTAGAGGGGTTTGGTGACAGTTCAACCAAAGAAGAGGTGTTCTTCCATCTCCTCCATTCGCTAGCACAGTGCCCAATTCTTAATGTTGGCATATGGCAGCTTGTCTTTGATGCAAATGCGACTGTTTGCAAGTTGCCAGAGAACAAATTGATGCTTGGGCATGAGGAACGACTTTCATACGACTGTCACCCATGTATTTATAGTGCCCCTCGGTCTGAAGAAATCATAAGCGACGACCATACCGCGACTCCGCCCTAGATCGAACCAGTTTTCAATAGGTGTGCTGCATGTTGGGAGGTGCCTACCTAGTGCAACACCGTTTGCCTGAGCTGTGACAATCGCTTGATCAGCAATCTATCTGCCTTCTTTGGTTGCCACTCCCATAGGTCAATCTGTTGGGGGTACTGATGGTGAACCCACTACACCCACAGTGAATCTTTTTTCTGCTGGATGCCCATAGGGATTTGCCCAACAAAGCGGAGTTCCACGTGCGAAGGTTGCGCCGGTCATATTCCCCTTCCTCCTTCGGCAAGCATGTGGTTGCCCAAGAGATGAGCGAGTGCTTCAATGACCACACAAATGAGCGGTAGATGGTGTAGATCTCATCGATGACTACACAAGGGACGACTAAAATTGAGAGCAAAACTATTACATTATTGAGAGGTTTCGAGCATAACTATGTCTTTAAATATGAACTTCATAATTTAAATTGAGAGATATAATTTTTTAAAATTTTTACAACTTTAAAATAATTTGATATAACCTTATTAAAGAATCTAAATTTATCATACTTTTCACCAAGACTATCCAAGAATTTCTAAAACCTTTTTGATTTAGACTATATTAAAATTCTAAATATCATAGAATAATGAGCAAGTTTCTAAAATTCTTTAAATTTAATTAAATCATTTAAATATATTTAAAATCACCAACCACTGAATATCTATCATAATAATTATATAATAATTTTGATCTCAAATTTAAGTAATATTAATTAAATTAATAAAAAAAATTTATTATAAAAAATGTGTTTTATATATTAAATTAAAATATATATAAAAAAATATTTTTAAACGGTGGTGTTCTGCGGCCGTTAAACGATGCTAAAATAAAAATATTTTAATAGGAAAAAAAATATAATAAAGCATTTTTATTTTTAAAATTAAGGGGTTGCTCTTTTTATTTTTAACAAAAGGTTAGCTCTTAGGGTTTATTAGACGGTCACAAATCGAGAAAGGTGGAACCCCTAGAAGCCGATCGCCAGCTTTGATTGATTGCAAATCGGTTAAATTGTGAGGGAAGAGGCGGAGGGAAGATGGAAGAAAGGAGCCTCCGGTGGCCCTGGTGGGCTGCGGCGAGCTCCGCCCAACTGGCAGCTGGGATCGCTTGGTACCGCCAAGGTTACTGCGGAAGCGGAGCGTCAATGCCCTTCAAGGCCTCCGCCATTGCAACCCTCTTCGTCGGTGCTGGTTTCACTGCTGTCGGCAGCGCTCTCCTCGCCGCTGGCATCAGAACAGTAAGTTATTGAATTGATTTTTAACTTCTGGATCAAAAAAAAAAAAAAAAACCTCATTTCCATTTATCATCGTGAATCTTAGAAGGTTGATCTTGAAGATCCTTTTCCAGCTTTTAAATCACTGCACCTACATATTTTGAAGAACATTTCTTAAAAAAAAGAAGACTTGATTGTAAGACACAAAGCAATTCCCAGCTCATGTTAAATTTCACAAGCAACGATGATGAATTGAACAGGTAGACGACATGAAGGAAGTTGGAGCTGGCTTGAGAAGATGGACGAGGACTCCACGAGGAGACTAATTGCTAGGTTCAAGTTACTGTTTACCTCCATTTGTCTGCCTTATTACACTGCAACATCCTCGAAGCGTATCCGAGGAAGTTTTCCAAGTGCCAATAAGATTTTGCTGCTTCTTGCAAATGCCCTCAAATATTCAGTATTGCCGAAGTAGCCGCTCTAATTTCTACTTCCTGTTTTTTTTTTTCTTAGCACTGTTAGATGCCCACTTTATGTTATTGTTTAATGACAATTTACCGTTTCACTTTTCGTGTACGTAACTTTCATAACTATTAAAACGTGTATCACTTTTCGAATTTATCCTTCTGCTCAATCCCGTGCTTGTTCCGTGCTCGTCCGAATCGAAATCATACTTTGAGCCATGTTATCACAGACTCTACGTTACTGTACGCAATTGCTAATCATCGTAAAATGCAAAGAAAATCTGAACGAAGGACGGTGTGTAAAAGCCGAAGGCGAAGGCGAAACGATTGTGCATTTTCGATGTTGATTGTGTTTTTGGAGGTGTGTGCCACATCGTGTCAATTTTTGACCATCAACTGTCGACTAACAGTGCACCTTCTTCTTGAAAATGTAACCCTAAACTCGCTCCAAATCCCCTTTCCATCGTCCTTCGACATTTTTTCTGGCATCATCAACTCCTCTATTTTTCCAGCAAACTGTTTTATCTAACATTTTCTCCAGCATCACCGGGTCCTTTATTATCCGGTGAAACTCTTTTCTACGACATTTTCTTCGGTATCACCAGTTCCTCTATTCTTCGATCAAACTCTATTAACTGGCATTTTCACTCAGCCAAACTATATGCTCCTATAAAAATCGTAACCCTCGTAAACCTCCTCCCTTCTTCGCTAAAGCCCGTCTTCTATAGGCCACCTCTCCGAGCAAACTCCAACAGGTTGGAAATTCACATCCTTCGACAATTGATGAAGATGCAAGATTCCAATTTGTCATCATCTCCAAAGATTAGGCTTAATATATTTTTACATTGTCATTGCTGCGGTAATTAGTATAAATCATCCTCAAAGGTTTGTTGTGTTTTTTTTACAAAGTTTAGTTTGCATGTTATTTTGTTATCATGCAGGAAATGAAACAAATTGAATAATCTTATGCAAGAGGGGTCCAATTATCTATTCTGGGACAAAAATTATATTGGATGAGTAAGTTTGGACTTTTAAAGACTTTTTTTTAGAAATTTCCACAAAGGAAAAAATGCAAGAGGCATTCAACAGTTCATCTACATGAAAGACACATCAGAGTATTAAGCAATTGTTCCTTTGTATCATTCTTTAGCATACTAAAAATTCCACATCTCAGAGGATTACTGGTCAATATATTTAAAAATTAAGATTCCGAAGTAAAAACATTTAGATTCTTCAATGTAGTTGTGTCATTCACAATCAAAGATGTTGCGTTATTGCTTGGAATCTAAGATAGAGGCATACATGTCTAGATGGATTCCAATGTTATTTCTGGTGAATTATTTGAAAGCTTTTTGCAAGTAAAGAACTTAATTGATCTAGTTGGAATACCTGTTAAGTATTATCTCCGCGTGGAATCTGATACGAATGTTTTATTTTTTTTTTGTAAATTTTATATTTTGTATCTTTTTTCTTCTATTTTGTTTGCTTCTACTACATATATGCTACCTTTAGGTATTATAGATATTGTAGATAATTTTGATAGTTTGAGAAGTTATAATTAGGTTGGGACTATATATAATTATATGACACCTCAACGTCCAATACTTGAAAATGTTTTTACATCCAAGACTCTTAGCTCTGTCATCTCGCTGTCTTATATGAAGGGATTTGTTGGTCTACTTACTATAAGTTTTGATTATCTACTTAGTACATTTAAAAATATTCAATAGTATATAATTATTTAATTATGACATAGGCTTGGTTTTTTGAGCATGTCCCTATTCAATTGCCAAATAGCATTGTAACACCGAGAATAAGTAAGTGGAGGTCTACTTATTCTCATATAAATAAAGTGAGGGCTAAATTGGAAGAAATTTCATCTTCCCAGGTAAACATATGTGTATTTCAACTTAATACTAAATTCATGTTATATAGTTAAAGATTTTTTAAATTAATTATCTATCTTTATTAATTTTGTAGATTATTGTTGATATTATCCCTACCCTTGAGGAATCACATTTACTTAGGACCCCCTCCATATTGAATCTCAGTCTAGGCCACAAAAGGGTGAGACATCAACTGCACAGTTAGATAAAGACTCTGCAACTACATACTCACATTGCATTGAAAAGGATAAACAAATCCAAATCCTTTCCCACCATAATGAAAATCTTATTAAATTAAATGAAGAATTAGTAGTCATTCTAGAAAGGGAAGGTTTTATTATCCAACTAGCCACTCTACAAAAGATCTTATTCCTGAAGATCTTTCAATCAAAGTAATGAAGAGAGGACGTGATAGAAGTCGTTATAACCTTAGAGTCACTCCTAAAGTATATCGAAATGGCTAGCAATGGTCCTAGATAGGAAGGGGCCCAGGATAGATAAAGATGTTGATGGGGATAACTTGGGGATAAAGTCTACGGAGGTGGATTTTAAAATAAAAAACATGCAAGAAGAGCTCGAAACTATTTTAGTCTTCGACGAGATTGATGAAGAGGTCCATAAAACACAAGCAAGGGAAAACCAAATTAACACTCTGAGATTGAACGCTATCAAAGTAAATTTACATTTATGCAGTAATATTTAAAGTTGATCTGAATTACATTTTTATTGCTTTTACTATTATTTTGTTAAATACATTGTGTTATATTTATTTGTAGTATTTGAAAGAAAATTTTAAAGAGACAAAAACGAAAAAGCGAGAAGAATACGTGGCCTACCTCACAACAATGCTTCAAAATTGGACACCGCTTATTTCTGAGTTTGTACGGGAGGAAGGCTACTATTCATTGACAATAAATGTCTTCCTATCATGTGTTTTAGGCAATATATTTACTGATGGGGAAGTAATCGACGCTTACATTTTATTACTCTTCAGGGAAGCATCCTCATCTAGTATGTCATATAATAAGTCGATATATTACTCAATCGGATTCATGGTAAAAGTTTTTCTTCATTTAACTTTTTATTATGTTTTTGATATTATTTCACAAATTTATGATTATATCTATAATCTTGCAGTTATCATATAAATATTTATGGAAAATAACTTTATGTCAAATTATAAAAGTAGACCTGGTTGATCGGGAAGTGAGGTATATTTTTATACCTATAAATATTGATAATGCACACTATTATTTAATGGTCATGGAAATCGACACAAAAATCTTCTACCATTTTAATTCACTGTCCTACAACTCCAAATATGATGCATCTTTTGCATTGTTAGTTAGTATTATTCCTTTAAAAATTACATTCCAGAACTATGACACATGATTATTTTTTTTATGAATATTATTTATCCCTCCAATGATTCCAGGTATCTACATTGAAAATGTTACCCAATGATAAACTTAAAGAAATGCACGATGAATTACAAGATTACCAACCTCTAGATGAATGGACCTCTGTTAAAGTAGCTTGCCCCCAACAAATACTATCATAAGTATATTTACTACATTATTAATAAATTTCAACAGTGTCATTGTGATTATTTTAGTGACTATTTTATTTTTGTTATATTGCAGGAATGACTGCAGCTTCTTCACCATGCAATATATAAGACATCAAATGTTCAATATTAATATGAAATTCACACAAAAAGACATTCATAGATTTAGAGTAGAGGTTGTAGTATTAATCCTTAGGGACAAACCATTTTCTAAATATAAATTTGAATGATTCAATAATCTTGTTATTGACATAGGTGTTGTCATTAGTTTGTATATTTTATTTCTTGTATATAAAACGATGCAGTATTTGTTACATATTTAGTTAAACTACTCTTGATGTTGTTGTAATTTTATACATGTAATATTTCTTTATAGTATTACATTTGTAAATATAATGGGTAATTATAAAGGATGATTATGTTGGGACTTTCCGAGCCACAAAAATCACTTTTTGCGTTGCGGAAACCTCGGAAGCCCGGCCATGGATCCGTGCGAAGGTATAAAAATAAAACTACATGTATGTGTTATGAAAAACCTAGATCTACCATAGATCTAAATGGTGAGAGCATTACCCTCGTAGAGACGCCCTTCGCTTATCCCGCTCGTCCTAACGCTTTGTCGGATCTCGAAGAGTGTCAAGTGCACACTCCTCTACAAGTATCCACACGAACAAATGGTGGAGAAGAAACCTTAGAGTGTGGTAGCACCCTTGAGAGTTTCGGCCAAAGAGAGGATTGGAAGAGAGAGCTTGAGAGGAAGTCCCAAGGAAGAAGAAGATGAAGTTACCACAAATGAATTACCTTCATCAAGTGGAGTGGCCGACCACTTCATATCTTGGGGGGTTACATGCATGCATGTAACTCCAAGAGCCAATGACTCTTGGTCTCCCTCATGAGGTGGCACCACATGATAAGTCAATGATGATATGGAACATCATCATTGGCCGGCCCCCATGTCATGTCACCATGACATGACAATTGGTCAAGTCAAAATTGACCATTCATCTTCCCTCTCAAGTCAAGTCAAACTTGACCTCTTATCTCCCATGGTTGATCAAATCTAACCATTTGATTCAAGTCAATTTGATTTAATGAATCTCTATTCATTAATTTAAATTGACTCAATGAATCAAATCTAAATTAGACTCATTCAACACTTGAATCAACTTGAGTCTAACTCAATTAGTCTAATTTAGATTACTCTTAATCCAATTTGGTTCATCCCATGAATCTAATCCTCATGGTTCATCATATGAACCTAATCTCTATCTAATTGCCCTTTGTGTGTGACCCTATAGGTTCTTGTAACGTTGGCAATGCTCCTAAATCAATTTAGGAACATAAGCAATGAGCGGTATCTAGCAACACATCATTGCTACCCAAGTTACAAGAATGTTGAGATCCAACATCACCTTTGTGACTACTAATTATGACTCTCACAATATGTGACAATGCCCCTCTATCCATGACATCTAGATTGACCAATTGAGGCATAGACCGTGTCATCCTCGGTACAATCTATATCTTGAACTCCAAGTAGACTCACTCTAATCAAATGAGCTCAATATCTCATATTGACTCATTTGGGCATGGCCATGCACTTCGTGGTCTCACTCTATCAAGAATAACGATGTCACTCCCATTCAAATGACCTCTTATCTCCCATGATTGATCAAATCTAACCACTTGATTCAAGTCAATTTGATTTAATGAATCTCTATTCATTAATTTAAATTGACTCAATGAATCAAACCTAAATTAGACTCATTCAACACTTGAATCAACTTGAGTCTAACTCAATTAGTCTAATTTGGATTACTCTTAATTTAATTTGGTTCATCCCATGAACCTAATCCTCATGGTTCATTATATGAACCTAATATCCATCTAATTGCCCTTTGTGTGTGACCCTATAGGTTCTTGTAACATTGACAATGCTCCTAAACCGATTTAGGAACATAAGCAATGAGCGGTATCTAGCAACACATCATTGCTACCCAAGTTACAAGAATGTTGAGATCCAACATCACCTTTGTGACTATTAATTGTGACTCTCACAATATGTGACAATGTCCCTCTATCCATGACATCTAGATTGACCAAATTGAGGCATAGACCGTGTCATCCTCGATACAATCTATATCTTGAACTCCAAGTAGACTCACTCTAATCAAATGAGCTCAATATCTCATATTGACTCATTTGGGCATTGCCATGCACTTCGTGGTCTCACTCTATCAAGAATAACGTTGTCACTCCCGTCATATAGGAGGGATAGATCCCATCTACATCACTCACATCCCTCCGTATAATTTGTTACATACCCAGTAATCGCCTTTATAGTCCACCCATTTACGGGTGACGTTTGACGAAGCCAAAGTATGCAACTCCTTATGTAGGGAATCATGGTGACTTCAGGTCCAAGGACTAATAGTCATACTAATAGCCACATGAGAAAGTATATGACACTCATATAACGATCCATGATACTTTCTCATGGCGGGTCATTCAGTATATATTCTCCAATGCATACTCATGTGTCAACTTGATATCTCATATCCATGACTTGTGAGATCAAGTCATCGTGTTGACATACATGCTAGTCTTTATGCATTAACATTGTCCATGAATGTTAATACTTGACTAGGAATGATTAAGAGTAGTGTTCTCTATATCATCTCATTATTGATTCAACCAATCGATTGATATAGATAAGAACCTACTACTCAAGGATTTTATTATACTTAATTATTTGACACCAATACAAGTAAATATAATAACCATGCCTTTATAAATAGGAATATGATACAATAAAGTCCATATAATAATCATCACATGATTGACTCTAGGGCTTTCACTAACAGATTATTGTTATTGAAATATTGTATTTCATCTGCTGTAAATGGAGACATGTTGTGTTATAAAAATATCATAAGGCGGAGTGATTCCGGGCTGTCTATGTCCATCAGTTAGTTTCGGACAAAACTGGTTGATGGACCTATTCCATAAAAAAAAATCGAAGTTTTATATCTGCATGAGTGAGGGAATCCGAGGAACTCATTGGTAGCTTCGACCAGTGGGTATCGTCATCGTAGCATTTCAAATATTCTTTCGAGTACACTTCACATGTCGGATACGAGTTACAAAAATAGCTGCTCCCAACACGGTGTATCACAATACTTTTCGAGGTCACATACGTATTATAAAATGCTAAAGGAGTTCATAGGTCTTCGAATCATGTGGTTTCGAGCTGTCTAGGTCCATCAGCCAGTTTCGAACAAAATCGACTGATGGACCTATTCCATTAAAAAAATTTAAATTTTTGTATCTACAGGAGTGAGGGAATCCGAGGAACTCATTGGTGGCTTCGGACAGCGGGTATCGTCGTCGTAGCATTTGAAATGTTCTTTCGATCACACATCACATGTCGGGCACGCGTGACAAAAATCACTTCTCCCAACACTGTGTATCACAATGCTTTCCGAGGTCATGTATGTATTATGGAGTGTTAGAGGAGCATGTAGGTCTTTGAATCATGTGGTTCTGAGTTGTTTAGGTCCATCAATTGATTTCAGGCGAAATTGACTAATGGGCCTATTCCATTCAAAAAAAAAATTGAAGTTTTATATTTGCATGAATGAGTGAGTCCGAGGAACTCATTAGTGGCTTCAAACAACGGGTATCATCATCGTAGCATTTGAAATATTCTTTCGATCACACATCACTTGTCGAGCACGAGTGGCAAATATTGTTGCTCCTAACACGGGGTATCGCAATACTTTCCGAGGTCACGTATGTATTATGGAGTGCTAGATGAGTACATAGGTTTTCGAATCATATGGTTCCGAGCTATTTAGGTCCATCAGTTGGTTTCGGACGAAATCGATTAATGGGCATATTCCATTAAAAAAATTCAAAGTTTTATATCTGCATGAGTGAGGGAATTCGAGGAACTCATTGGTGGCTTCGCCAACAGGGATCGTCATCATAGCATTTGAAATGTTATTTCGAGTACACTTCACATGTCGAGCACAAGTGGCAAAAATCATTGCTTCCAACATGGGGTATCGTAATGCTTTCCGATATCTCATGTGGTTCCGAGCTGTCTAGGTCCATCAGTCGGTTTCGGACAAAATTGGCTGATGGCCCTATTCCATTCAAAAAAATTCAAAGTTTTATATCTGCATGATCGAGGGAGTCCGAGGAACTCATTGGTGGCTTCCGACAGCAGGTATCGTTGTCGTAGCATTTGAAATGTTCTTTCAATCACACATCACATGTTGGACACGAGTGACAAAATTCACAGCGGTGAGGAGTCATGGACTCGAACTAAAGGTGCGAGGCAGATAGAAAATAGCTTGAAGGCTTAATCTAGGCTAAAAGGATATGTGATGGGATCATACTTGATGTAAACTGTAGTTTTGAGGTGTACCAGTCGACTAGTAATTTGTTCTACTCGACTGGTGGTCTGTTTAATCGAACACAATTGAGTTACCTCGATCGGGACCTCGACTAGTTGGTAATAGTTGACTGGGGGTATGGACCAGTCGACTGTTAATAGTGGTGCTCGGTGACAAGAGCGGTGCTCGAGAATGAGCGTGGTGCTCAGATACAAGAGCGGTGCTTGAGAATGAGCGTGGTGCTCAGGAGAGCAATCGATTGACATTGTGTGCAGTTGACTGATCCCTACTCCAAACGAATAGATTTGAGGTATATCAACCAGTGGCTCGACTGTTCATTGTTGCAAGGGAACATATTCAAGGTATACTCGACCAACGACTCGATTGTTCACTACTGCAATGGAATAGAATCGAGGTGTACTCTACCCGTGGTTCGACTGATTTCAATAGTCGAGGTCTTATACTTATCGCCTCGACTCGAATACGCAGAGTATATAAGAAATCATAAGGAACCTGCCTTCTTTGTCTTCTTCACTGTCATCACCCTAGAATACCTTGTTTCGACTCAATCTAACCTAGGGTAAGTCTTCTAGTCTCTATTCCTTTGCTAGGTTAGATGCTAACCCCTCGGTGACTGCTTTAGGGTTCGTCGGAGGTTTTCTCCAAACCATGCTGGAGAAGTCTATCACCAACCATTGGCTAAGATTTCTCTAACCACGTAGAGAAGATCCGAGTCTAACTTCTTCGAACTGATTCGAACAACTCAAATGATGCCCAAGTATAACCCTAAACATGATATCTTCTTTTCCGTTCCCAATTATTCAGCTAAATTTCAAGTCCTAATCATCTGCTAACTATGTCATGCATCATGTTGCATTAATTTTACATTATTGGGTATAATCTTGCATCTTTAGGCAAAAACAAAAGGAAATGGAGGGTAGTAAGGAAACCTCTCAGGAGAAACCTTCTACCGACGCTAGATTCCCTTCGAAATTTCATCAGCACACATTTAGAAATCATACATTTCAATTGATGCCTACTAGGTCCCTCGATAGGGAATTTTTCTCCATGCATGCTCCAGATGTGATAGGAGTAGTAGATCATTATAGACTCGGTAAACTAGTCTATTGTTTACATGATATAAATGTAGACCTAGTTACTGAGTTCTATAACAATCTACAACCACCTAGAGATAGGCTTATCTACAAGAGTAGAGTAGCTAAGAAAGATATTTCTTTCATTCTTGACATACTTAGGGCATTTTTAGATTGTAGAGAGTCACGTTCCACTCTTGAATGTTATCCCTACATCCAAGAACCTATTGAAAATTATTTCATCAAATCCATCCATAAGTATTTCTTTAGAAAACCACGTCAACCGGGTCTCAACCTATTTCCTGCTATGCCATTAGCTACCCTCGACAATGTCCTTTACAAGGTCATTGTAGGCTGCATTTTACCTATAGTTACATGGGGGCAAGCTAACATGTGATCCCATCATCTACTTGCCCTCCACCTTCTAAAAAATAGAATTGAGTTCAAAATTGCATTAAACATGTTCCTATGCATTGCCCACTTCTCCGTCCCGGTCTAAAAGAAAATCTATATGACTTTTGGACATATCATTACGTATTGGTTAGAATCCATAGGCATTAATACAAGAAGGGGAAAAGTCAAGCGAATGTCCGAAAATTTTGATATAATCCTGTAGCATAACTTCTCTTTGGCTTGCATGACCAAAGTCTATAGAAGCGTTGAATGGGTGGACGGGCACCAAGCTGACGAGAGATGGGACATAGAAGAAGAATAAGAATCTTTACCTCTAGCTGATGAACCATACTTCTCAGTGTCATAGCAACTAGATAACATATGCCGAGATTACGTAGAGCTCACATAGACAATTGATATTCGATTTGAAGAGCTCTAGTTGTCTATGGATACATGACTATTGAAAGTATATAATCGACAAACATATATTTTGGATCAACAAACAGAAAATCTCAGTCTCCTATGATTCTTAGCGACGGATTCTTCAGGTCCTTCTTTACCAACCATGTAGTTTTTGAATATTTTTTTCCTTACTTCTGAAAAAAATGTAGCTTTTGAACCTTAGTTAAGAATTCTAGAAAAGTTTAGCATTGATATCTTTTTAGGAATTCTGTTAAATGAACAATTTGAATGTTTTGTTGAGAATTTTGTGTAATGAAGTTTTGAATGTTTTTTAAGCTTATATAGAATGTGGATATGCATTTGAATTCTTTCCTTTTGAATCCTTGATGTGTGTGACTGTGTGTTGATAGTAGGTTTTTCACAATAAATTTAAGGGAAAGTTATGCTATATTTTATTATTGATGTCTATTTGATGGAGCTCAACTGGGGTACCAATCGAGGCAGTGATCCATCACCTCGACTGGCAATTGAGTTGTCTAGGTCCATCAACCAGTTTATGATGAAACCAACTGATGGGCCTATTCCATTCAAAAAATTTGAAGTTTTATATCTGCATGAATGAAAGAGTCCGAGAAACTCATTGGTGGCTTCGGATAGCGGGTATCATCGTCGTAGCATTTGAAATGTTTTTTCGATCACACATCACATGCCGGGTATGAGTGACAAAAATCGCTGCTCCCAACACGGGGTATCACAATGCTTTCTGAGGTCACGTATACATTATGGAGTACTAGAGGAGCACATTGGTCTTCGAATTATGTGGTTCCAAGCTGTCAAGGTCCACCAGCCGATTTCGAACGAAATAGACTGATGGATCTATTCTATTAAAAAAATTTGAAGTTTTATATCTGCATGAATGAGAAAGTCTGGGGAACTCATTGGTGGCTTCGAATAGTGGGTATCATCGTCATAGCATTTGAATGTTCTTTTGATCACACATTGCATGTCGGGCATGAGTGACAAAAAATGTTGCTCCCACACCAGGTATCACAATGCTTTTCGAGGTCATGTACGTATTATGGAGTGCTAGAGGAGCACATAGGTCTTCGAAATATGTGGTTCCGAGCTATCTAGGTCCATCAACCAATTTCAGACAAAATTAGCTAATGGGCCTATTCCATTCAAAAAATTTGAAGTTTTATATCTGCATGAATGAGAGAGTTCGAGGAAATCATTGGTGGCTTCGGACAGCGTGTTGGTGCAATCGGCCCAGGTCACGATTGACCAGACTCGAGATGGACTCGAGTAGTGTTTCGATGTTTGATAATGTTTTGGGGAGATTGTTGGGGCAATCGACCTGGGTCATGATTGACCGGACTCGAGTTTGACTCGATGGATATTTTGATGTTTGACGATGGTTTGACCATTGTTTGACTATATCGTTGACATGAGGTTGACCATATAATGGAGAAGTCCAAGTCTTGTGTACTTGGCATAAAAAGACCAAGTGGGACACTTGGCAATGGGAAAGTCCAAGTCATGGGTACTTGGCATGGAAAGTCCAAGCATGGGTCTTGGCAAGGGAAAGTCCAAGCTTGAGTCTTGACAAATGGAAAGTCCAAGGGGTGATATTAGCGGCGTAAAGTCTAAGGGTGGAGTCTTGGCAGCATAAGTCTAATGGTTGGCGGCGTAAAGTCCAAGCGGGAGTCTTGGCAGCTTAAGCCCAATGTGCCTTGGTGGTATAGACCAACTTAGCATGACAATAGCCGATGGAAGCATCTAAAGGCTAGCATATGGATGAACAAGTCATGGATGACTTGGAGGGATCCAATAGGCGTGAGGCTGACGGAGGTGGCTAGAAGGCTTGGGTCTAGACTAAAGGTGGTCTAGCAAGTATGAGGACATCATACTTGGGGTTAAACCTCATGTTTGAGGTTAACAGTCGACTGAGGCTTTGGACCAATTGATTGGTCAAGTGTTTTGACACTTGGCGGTGAGTCGACTTCGCTGATCGAATTATGGCGGTCGCGGCTGTTCGACTCGGCAGTGTTATTGTAGGAAATAGCAGCGATCGATTGCCAACGATAGGCGATTGGTGTAAGCAGCGATCGCTACCCGCCAGATAATGTCGACTCTTGGTCGGGTTCTGAGCAGAATACTCATTGGCTTGAATGCTAACATGGATTAAGTCCATTGTCTCACAACGATACTTTTGGCAGTCGACTAGGGCCTTACGACAGTCGACTGCCAGGTGCGAATCCAGCCCGATGCAGGCATAAAAGGAGCAGCTCGTGGAGGATTTGAGTAGTGATTTTTGGTGCGATTTTAGAGGGAAATTGCTGTTGCATTTCATACCTTCAAGGTCAATCCAAAGCAAGCAACAAGCAAGCAATCCAAAGTTCTTGTGTAAAGTGTTCTTTACTTGTTTTGTGTATTGCTTAGTTTTTCTTGTTGTATTTCTATTGTATTAATGTTGTAATTCTTGTACGAGGTTTCTCCACCTCCGACTTGTTGTCGAGGAGTTTTATTAGTGGTGTTTTCATCACTCGAGTTCATTGAGCTCAACCCGTGGAGTAGGAACCTTGAGGTTCCAAACCACGTTATATATTGCATAGTGTGCTTGTATTTGTATTGTATTTTCTATTTCCGTTGCGTACTAATATAATTGTAGCAAGCGCACGATCAAATTCCATCATCGACGTACCAAAACTCTATTCACCTCCCTCTAGCGATGATCAATTCCCCAACAAGTGGTATCAGAGCGAGACCGCTCTTTATTTGGACTAACTGCCAAGAGAGCACCGCTAGAGGGTGAAGAAGAAGATGGAATTTGAAGAAAGACTAGGATGAGATATCAACACTCCGGTCCCGTATACCTTCTATGGACAAAAAGGGTTTGAGCAATGGAGGGCATGGATGGAGAATTTCTTGATGATGGATATCGAGCAATGGCTCATCATACAAGATGGATTCAAACTTCCAAGACGTCCAAAAGGTGGATATCTCAAGAGGAAAATATGGACCGAAGAGCAAGTCCAAGCCTTCGAAAGAAACGATAAGGTAACACAATTGATATTAAATTTATTACCTAACGATGTTGTGTCTAGGTTTGGTGAATTTTATGATGCCAAGGAGCTATGGGAGAAATTGACCAAGCTCCATGAAGAACCATTTATGGCTCAAGTAGAAAGAGAGCCCGAAGAAGAAGCATCATCATCCTCATAAGAAAGTGAGGATTCGGAAGTTGAAGAGGAGTCAACTTTCGAATCGGTGGAAGAGGAAGAAGTAGAGGAAGCCTCCACCTCTAGGATTGAGAGGGAGGATATTAGGTCATCTTTCATGTCGGAGCAAGAAGAAGAGGAACCATCTACCTCCGGTCAAGAAGATGAAGAAGTCCAAACTTCCACCACCCTAGGTAACTCAAACATTTTAATTATTAATAAAAATCATATTATGTATTTTGAGTGTAGGGATTATGGGCACTACAAAAGTAAGTGCCCTAAGAAAGTAAGAAGACTCCGCCGGCACCTAAAGTCAACAAAAATTTAAAGGATGTCGATGCCCCAATTAGGAAGAGCAAGGAGCACGTGATGTGCTTTAAGTGTCAACAACCGGGGCATTATAGGAGTCAATGTCCTATGATGAGGAAGAAAGGGCAAGAAGGAGCATCACAAGTAGGGGGAGTTTTAAAAGCAAACCCTAAGGTATATTTCAATAATGCACCTTCTTTAAGTAATAGGCAAAAACATGCTTTTAATTCACTTGCAATTCATCATAAAAAGCATACTAGTGAAAATAGGCTTTATTGCTTAGGAGCTAAACATGTCCATTTTAAGAATAAGGAGAAATTTGGGACTAAGGTCCCTAAAACAATTTTACCTAAGGAAAGTATTAGGAAGATAGAGAACCATCTAGGCTTTAACTCCAAGAATTCTAGACATATGCCTAGAAAGAACAAATCAATTCAAAGAAATAATGGGCCCACTAAATTAGAAAAACTAGAATTTGAAAATCAAGTTTTGAGGTCAAAACTTGAGAAGATGGAGAAGACCCTTAGAAATATGCAAAATTAAATTCAAGGGTCTAGGAGTCAAAATCAAGGGTGTAAGAGGCAAGAACCATCTACGAGACAAGGTTTGGGTCACAAGCCTATGTCCAAGAAGGCAATGCCTACTTATCACAATGATCCATTTTATTATGGAACTAGTTCTAGGTCTAGGAAAGTCAAGGTTATTAGGGAAGTTATCCCTAAGGTTAACCAAGGCAAGTGTCTAGTGGACAAGGTTTCCATGAAACCTAGGAAGACTACTAAGAAGGTTACTAGGGAGGCAATCCCTAAGGTTAACCATGACAAGACCCAAATGACCAAGGCTATCAAGCCTAAGAGGGTCATTAGGAGGGTATCTAGGGAAGTTATCCCTAA
Organism: Wurfbainia villosa; assembly: GCA_025175895.1. Taxonomy (NCBI): domain Eukaryota; kingdom Viridiplantae; phylum Streptophyta; class Magnoliopsida; order Zingiberales; family Zingiberaceae; genus Wurfbainia; species Wurfbainia villosa. The sequence goes on from CM046003.1 coordinate 95,003,040, forward strand.
GGAATACCTAGTAAACCCAAGGAGCTAAAATAAGTTTTGGGTTCCTAGGAGCATGATCGATTCACGCTAAATGGGTTAGGGTGTGCCAACTTTAAATGGATGGGTAGTTAATCTAACCATGGTAAAGGTGACACCTTAGGTCATTTTCAAGGTTATGGGTACCTTGAAAATATGTTTGAATGTAAATCATAAAAGATTTTAGGATGTGCCAATATTATTTTGAGAATTATGAAAAATCAATCAAATTGGTACAAACTAGGTTTAGAGGTCTTGGTGTGCCATTTTGGGTTTTTGGCACACTTGGGGGATAAGTGATATTAAGGCAAAATTGAATTTAATTCTAGAAATGACAATTTGGGCTTAACACTTAGGTATTTAATACCTTAGTAATTTATATTTGTCATGCTTTGTTTGTCATGTCATGTCATGTCATGACATCATATTTATTTTAATCATTTAATATGTCATAATAATGCTTAGGTTTAAGGTTTAATGTCATGTATGCTTAGATTTATATTTTATGCCATGACATCATGATCATTGACCATGCTTATTTATATTATTATATATGTCATGATCATTCATGCATTAATTAAAATTGATTTAAGGACTATGACATGACTTGAAGTTCCATGTATAAGGGAATCAAGTAGTGTTACCTTAGAAAATGAATGAGGTCTTAGATTAGGATAACCAAAATCCACATCTCACATCAAATTGACATGTGTGTTTTTCAAACACCCTAGACACATGTGAGAAGCTAGGAAATGAGTTAAGTTCAAGGTGCATAGTTTTTGCATCTAGATGAACTCAAACTCATCTTATATCATTGGTGGATCATGGGAAAAGCTAATGTGCAAGTCATGTGCATTGAGCCCATTGATCATGATCCAATATATGTTTTCAAAAACATCTTAAAATCATTTTAGAAAACTTTGGTGTAGTCTATCTTTTGATATAAATCACCATTGATGATGTTGATACAAAGAGGGCTCAAAACATTGAAGTTTTTCTTATTTTTTGAACTTTGTATCAATTTCATTATTTTATGGGTAAATTATTTTTCAAATATTTTTCTCCTATTGTATTTGTTATAAGTATTATACATATGAATTTTTATGATTTTTCGTATTATGTATAATTACTTATGAATTTCCAAAATTCATTTCTAAATTTTGATTTCTGCATTTGCAGAAATAGTCGACTGTCGCTTATGGTAGTCGACTGTCGTCAATGGCAGTCAACTGGTGACTATAAGAGTCGACTACCAAAGTTGATTTCGGATAAACAAGGATATTTAGCCCATGTTTCAGCTATGTTAGGCTACCCTAACTGCTCCTAACCCTAGGAAATGCTTTGGAAAACATTAGAAAGTGTGAAAATCCATTGAATATGGATTAGGAGAGTTGTTTAGGGTGTGTATCAATTTTAAGGTGTGTGAGAGTTCATGTTTGAACTTTTGCCCTTAACTTTGATGGTTTAGTGTTCCTATAGACTTAGGGACTCTCTAAGGACATTGTTGGTGCAATGGTCAAGGGGGAGCAAGCCTTTAGGGGAAGATATCCATCATGGGATGATGGATGTGTTCTTCCTCATAAGGGGAGAAATGGGAATGTGAGATGCCCAATTTGAAAATTATGAGAGTTTATAGGAAGCCTCTCTTAAGTGATATGAGACTTATCACTAGGAAAAGCGAAGGCATCCTAGGTGTTTTTGGACCAAGGGAGAGATTGTAAGATCTCATTGGGATATGAGACATTGACCTCCTTGAGGAGAACCTTTTTCATGTATGTCAAAAAGGGGGAGAATTTATAGGATTATCAATTTGGGACAATTTGTAAGGAGATTTGAGTTAGGTTGCTTAACTTAAAGGTATTTGGTTTTTGTCAAACATCAAAAAGGGGGAGATTGTTGGTGCAATCGGCCCAGATCATGATTGACGGACGAGTTGGACTCGAGTAGTGTTTTGATGTTTGATAATGTTTTGGGAGATTATTGATGCATTCGACCGGATCATGATTGATCGGAGAAGTTTGACGATGGTTTGACCATTGTTTGACTATATGATTGATGTGAGGTTGACCATATGATGGAGAAGTCCAAGTCTTGTGTACTTGGCATAAAAAGACCAAGTGGGACACTTGGCAATGGGAAAGTCCAAGTCATGGGTACTTGACATGGAAAGTCCAAGCATGGGTCTTGGCAAGGGAAAGTCCAAGCTTGAGTCTTGGCAAATGGAAAGTCCAAGGGGTGATATTGGCGGCGTAAAGTCCAAGGGTGGAGTCTTGGCAGCATAAGTCCCATGGTTGGCGGCGTAAAGTCCAAGCGGGAGTCTTGGCAGCGTAAGCCCAATGTGCCTTGGCGGTATAGACCAACTCAACATGACAATAGTCGATGGAAGCACCTGAAAGCTAGCGTATGGATGAACAAGTCATGGATGACTTGGAGGGATCCGATATGCGTGAGGCTGACAGAGGTGGCTAGAAGGCTTAGGTCTAGGCTAAGGGTGGTCTAGCAAGTATGAGGGCATCATACTTGGGGTTAAATCTCATGTTTGAGGTTAACAATCGATTGGGGCTTTGGGCCAGTCGACTGGTCAAGTGTTTTGACACTTGAGCGAATCGAATCGACTTGCGATGTCGGTGGGATTATGGCGATCAAAGCCGGTCTCGGCCGTGTTCGATTGAGAAAATAGTCCGCATCAATCGCTAGCATTATGTAGTCGATGGCGATGGTTATTGACTGCCATGGATGGAAGTCGATTGTTGGTCGGGGTTACGAGCACAGAATGCTCAGCCGATCGATCGGCTATGACCAATGTATGATCAAGCTGTTGATGGAAGTCATTGCTAACGCTAGTATAATCGCTGGCAGTAACTCGTGGAGGATTTGAGCAGCAATTTTTGGGGCAATTTTGGAGGAGAATTGCTGCTACATTCCATACCTTCAAGGCCAATCCAAAGCAAGTAACAAGCAAGCAATCCAAAGTTTTTGTATAAAGTGTTCTTTACTTGTTTTGTGCATTGCTTAGTTTTTCTTGTTGTATTTCTATTGTATTAATGTTGTAATTCTTGTACGAGATTTCTCCACCTTCGACTTATTGTTGAGAAGGATTTTTATTAGTGGTGTTGTCATCACTCGAGCTCGTTGAGCTCAACCCATGGAGTAGGAACCTTGAGGTTCCAGACCACGTTATATCTTGCGTAGTGTGCTTGTATTTGTATTTGTATTTGTATTTTCTATTTCCGCTACGTACTAATATAATTGTAGCAAGCGCATGATCAAATCCCATCATCGATGTACCAAAATGCTATTCACCCCTCCTCTAGTGACGATCAATTCTCCAACACAGTGGGTATCATCATCGTAATATTTGAAATGTTCTTTTGATCACACATCACATGTCGGGCATGAGTGGAAAAAATTGATGGTCCCAACACGGGGTATCACAATGCTTTCCGAGATCACGTGCGTATTATGGAGTGCTAGAGGAGCACATAGGTCTTCGAATTATGTGGTTCTGAGCTGTCTAGGTCTATCAACCAATTTCAAAAAAAACTGGTTGATGGTCCTATTCCATTCAAAAAATTCAAATGTTTTATATCTGTATGAATGAGAGAGTCCGAGGAACTCATTGGTGGCTTCGGATAGCAGGTATCGTCGTCGTAGCATTTGAAATGTTCTTTCGATCACACATCACATGTCGGGCCCAAGTGGCAAAAATCGCTGCTCCCAACATTGTATATCACAATGCTTTCCGAGGTCACATATGTATTATGGAGTGCTAGAGGAGCACATAAGTATTCGAATCATATGATTCAGAGCTATCTAGGTCCATCAGCTGGTTTCGGATGAAACTGACTAATGGGCCTATTCCATAAAAAAAATTCAGAGTTTTATATCTGCCTAAGTGAGGTAATCCAAGGAATGGAGTGCACGGTCGGAGTTGTAGAAGATCAGTAGTAGAATGTCGATTGTAGAAACTAGAAGTAGGAGCACTTGGAAAAATATGAATTGGGTTTATGTCCTACACCATTTTTATAGACCTTTCTAGTTGCCTAGATCTGGTCATCTTCGTCTAGATCTAGATCCTATTTAACCACAAACTTTATTCTGATGTGATAGTTGACTGATTCTTATTCACCTTGGTTCCAGTCGACTGGTGCTAGAATTTTTGCTTCTTGAATTCCCATCCAGTCACCTGCATCACAAGATTAACACAATGTATATAATAATAGCAATGACATTCTTCCACTATCTGATCTTGACTTTGGCTTTTCTCCGAAATTCTTATTCAGACCGACGCCTAAGTTTGTCCCTATACTAAGGACATAATTTTGCCTCTCCACACAAGGTTCCTACCTTGCTTACCATTGGTCCCCTAACCTATTTCTTAGCATTTGATCCTTTGATCACCCCGATTTTTACAGATGTCCAGACTTCGCTGACCCACCGACGTCTTTGATTTTAGCTAAAACTATTCAAGCTATGCACACTTAACATAGTATATGAGATAACAGTATGATTTAACTTTGTACCTTTGCCATAATTAGAATTCAGGTTCGATTATCTGGTGCCCCTGCACCAACAACTTATGCCCACTATGGGGCATTCAAATGAGATAATGGAGTTATCTCATGACTCCACTAACATAAGTAGATGTTAGTAACTCCCCTTTGGCTTGACCATCCAAATTCTCATCTTCTCCTATATAAATAGACTTCTTGTGTGAAGTATGATAAGGAGTGTAAGTGAATGCAAGGAAAGTGAAAGTGTGTGCAAGGGAAGTGCAGGGGTATACAAAGGAGAAAGAAGGGAGAAGAACTTGGAGAGTTCTCATATTGTCGAGGAGAATAAGATACCCTTCATTCTCATCTTGTTGAGTAGAACAAGATAACTTTTATCTTAACATCATTAGGTTGTGAGTTGAGACGTTGTGAAACTGCGGTGATAGTTCGATCTTCGTGACTATCATCTTGATTGCAAGCAAACCATCCATGATCAAAGTTTGGAACAATTCTGAAAAGTGCAGTTTCAGAATTGTGTGCATCACCAATCAAGTATAATTTTATTTTTACAAAGTAAATTTGTGATTTACTTAATTCATCACCCAACATTGGTTTCAGAGTCAGGTTGGTATGATGCACTTCATCGATCAAGAAATCAATGAATTCACGAGTAAGAAGCTTGCGAACCCGACTAGAAATTACAGGCGCAGAGTCTTCTCAGGATGCTTGTGCACACTGAGGTGCTCAGGAAGCCTGAGAAGTACTTGGCATGCGTGTTCGGCTGCGCGCAAAATTTCCTGAGAATGTAGAGGTGCTTAGGATGCCAGGGGCATGGTTCTCAATCATGTTCAAGACTTATGCGCACTCAGTTCTAGGTGCATGAGCACGAGGCTCAAGTGTACTTGCTCAGGAGCATGGTGCTCTGAAGCGTGGAACAAGCGCCGAGTCATGGTGCTTGGGGGGCACCCAAACACGTAGAGGTGTTCGAGATGCACACGTGGCGTGCGCTGCTCGGGTGCACACAAGGTGCTCGGGCCACACATGTTAGGTGCTCAAGCACGCAGAGGTGCTCGGGCCCACGTGCGCGAAGTTCTGCGATGCTCTGGCACTGTAGTGCTCAAGTGCACCGTGGTGCTCGGGCCCAGTGGTGCTCGGGCAACCCCAAGAATGGGGTGCTCGGGCGCCAGAAGTACTCGAGTGACTCATGGTTGAATCCAAGGTGCGGAGAGATACAAGCCGATGCAATGCTCGGGCGCAGTGGTGCTCAGGCATGCTGAGGCTCTCAGAAACGTGCACACTCGAGATGTGGCTTGCGGTGCTTAGAGCGCCTATGCGCAGAGGTGCTTGAGACGCGCACAATGTGACAAGATGCTTGGGTGAGACATAGAGTTCGGGCACAATGTTGCTCGAGTGACGTGGAACTTGGAAACAGAGGTGCTCAGGCCCGATGAGAAACCTAGAGTCGCGTGAGCGGTGCTTGGGCACACAATGCTCAGGCACCTAGTGGTGCTTGATGATAATGGTGCTTGGGAGTTTTTCTTGTGCAGTGCTCGAGAAAGCCCCGATTCTCAATCGGGTGTACTCGACGTTGCTAGGTAGTGCTCGGTGAGTACTCGACAACGCTTGAAGTAGTCGACAATGTGGTCGGCGCAAAGACTCGTAGAGCTCAGAACTCAACATGAGTAGAAGTTTCCGATTGCACTGAGTTGCTCAACATGAGTAATAACACTTGGACTTGGCTCACAGAGTGGGAGTAGTCCACTCGTATAAGGCCTAAGCCGAGTGTCTTATGTTGGGAATCGGTACGTCGCTAGAGGGGGGTGAATGACACATACATTGTGTAAATGGAAATCGATCATGTTCTCGCTACAAATGTTAGTGTACACAGCGGAATATATAATGATAAACACAAATACACAACACAAGCACACAATACCAAATATAACATGGTTTAGAACCTTAGGGTTCCTACTCCACGGGTTGGGCTCGAATAAGCCCTAGCGATGCAAACACCACCATTAATCACAAAAACTCCTTCTCGATAATAAGTAGGAGGCGGAGAAACCTCTTACAATGATTACAAAAGTAATACACAATAAACACAAGCAAATACAATAAAATACAAGTAAAGAAAACTTTACAAAGAGCTTTGGAATGATTGCTTGTTGATCGTCTTGGACTAGCCTTGAAGGACTGAAAAGCACCAACTATTCCCTTTCAAATCGCCCAAGAAAATCCTTGCCAAATCCTCCTTCACGAGCTACTTTTATAACCTACATTGGCCGATTCCGCCTAGCGATGATTGATCGAGACCATCGACCAATCGCTTCTTGTAGTCGTTGTCTCACAATGACTCGATCCACGCTGGACAAGTTCCAACGGATAGACCATCAGTCAACTGCCAAACCCTAGCAGTTGACTAATGTACTGGCAGTCGAGCCCTTGGTCGATCCTGCCTCGCGTCTGTGGCTTTTCCTCAGCATCTCCCAATTGGCAGTCGATTGATGGGCCGGTCGAGGCGCCGATCGAGGCCCCTTGTGTAGGGATGTATACTGAAAAGTCTATCTTTTGTATGAACATCTTTATTTTGAAATAAGAATCACATGATCATTGTTTGCATATTTATATGGTTATGCAATATTGTCTAATACATTACATTGTAGATAACATGGTGTGTGGTGTCACATGGGAGATCATGTTATCAGCTCCTTGTAAAGTATAAGTAAAGGCTCACAACCAAGATGGCTTTGGATAAACCATCGGAATGGTTGTAGTGTGATTTGGTATTGGTTTGTCTTGACCATAGAATTACACTAGTGCACTTTGTGTGTATTGAGCAGGACCGACTTAGAGGTGATTCGATTTATTGTTGACTACATAATTGAATCGGACCTCAGATATTATTTAGTACATGCTCTTAATCCCGATATAATAACGGGCACATATACTTAGTATTCATCTCTTTGATTTACCAATGGGCGAGATTTATAGATTAAATCGATAGGCTCTAAGTTGGGAAATGATATTATTTATATGGTGTGTCATTGATTATAGGAGGAAACCGTGTCCTATATATTAGGATGATGATGTCCCCTTGAGGAGCTCATAAGGTTCATTATGTAAACCCTGCAGGTGGACTTGGTCCGGCATGATGAAAAGCTTGAGTGGTACTACTCAAGGAGTTAGATGTTGATTAATTAATGGCCAGTAAATTAATTAATCGACGGGCATTCGAGATCTTAAATATGGGGAGAAAATATACAAATAATATATGGAGCCCATATTATCATATGGGGGTTGGTGAGGTAGATCGATGATGATCCTTTAGTGGATTGGATTATCATTAGTGGATCGGACTTTATGTGAGCTTGATCCATGGGTGACCAAGATCCAACTCCTCCTCATGGTCCCTAATGTAGCCTATTAACACCTCATGAAGCTTAGATCCAATGGATGAAAACAAAACTCTAGATCCAAAGGTAGAGATTAAATCTCTAGATCCGACGGTTGAGATTAAATCTCTAGATCCGACGGTTGAGATTAAATCCCTAGAACCAATGGAGGAGATTAAATCATGGCTTGGGCCCAACTCTATAAATAGAGATCATAAAGTGGGCGGCAAGATTGATGATGTCTTAAGGGGATTAGGGTTTGCTTCCCTTGGAGGCAAGGAATCCTAGTTGGTTTAGGATTAGGTTTGGGTGGCTAGGGTTTTGGGAGCTAAGGGTGGGCGGCAACAAGTGGAGGAGTTTTTCTTCTTCTTCCTAAGGTGTGGCCGGTTCCTCCCTTCTTCCCTAGACCTTGGCCAGTGCTCATCCTAATCTTCTTCCCCACTTCCATGGCCGGCCATTAGGAGAGCTAGGATTAGGGTTTGGAAGCTTAGGGTTTAGGAGGCTTGGGTGGCACCAAATAAGGAAGTAGTTTGCTTTCTTCTTCCTCTCCTTTAGTGGCCGGCGCCCACATCCCTTTCCCAGCCCTTGGCTGGCATCCAAATACCCCTTCTCCTTCTCCTTAGGTGGTGGAAACAAGATATAGGGCTTTCCCTTGGTGTCTTGGCCGGTTTCCACCATTATCTCCTTCTCCTTGTTGGCCGGCGGCAAGCATTCTCCTTGTTGCTTGTTGGTTGGCTATAGGAAGGAGAAGAGCTTTGTTTCCATTCTTCCTCTTGCTTTGGAAGAGCAAGGAAGGAATATTTACGATCTAGGAGCTTCGACTTTTGGTAGATCGTCGCCCACACGACGTCCGAAAGGAGGAAGGTCATACATTAGAAGATTGAGAGGTATATCGATTCTCTAATTTTTATATGTTACATGTTTGTATTTGTTTTTCAATTATGAGCATGATATAAATATGTATATGGCTAAATAATACTTGGATCCCGAGCATAAACACAAAAAAGCGATCCGGACATCGCGTTTATTCGCGGCTACTGCGTAGAATAGAGGATGGTCGCGAACAACGAGTTTGTTCAAGTGACCTCTCTAAATGAATAGCACGACGATGACTTGGTTGTTTGGGTAATCCCTTTTGTCTAGGATTAAATTTTTTTAATCCGGGGATATCGATGGGATCGCCATGAACAAGCTACCGAGGTGAAGTGGGAAGCGAAGTTTCCCCTCACAGACTCGATAAGCAAAACCCATCAATTGGTATCAGAGCTTCCGGGCAAAACCCTACAATTAGTATCAGAGCCAAGGTTTCCGATTTTGTGTGTTTAGGATTCGATTAATTTTTATGCACTTTTTCATATATTATATGTGCCAGATAATAGTAGGATATGCGTAGTTTAACTCTTTGGTTGCAGGCATAAGATCCGACTATTATGGTCATATGTGTGTATGTGATTGTATGTGTGTAAATATTTATTTTGTTGAATCCTCGGGGTTGATGAGGCTAGTATTTATTTTTTTGTAAATTAGATACGACATTGTTTAGCCACTCTTTATTTTAGTTTACTTTCGATCTAGATTTCATGTACACTCCCTTGTGGAGTATATGATCGATGGATGTAAATTAAAATAGGTTTTAGTCTCGGCTCGGATCTCCGGATGACTTGTACATGGCGTAGGAGGAGCGGACTAGAAGGCATTGCGGCGGGAGACATATTGAAGACAAAAGCCATAATAGTTGGAAAATATTTTTTTTTATATTTATTGCTTTTTATTTGATATGCATGTCGTAGGCTAGGAAAATTCCTCAATTTCAAATTACTAAGTGGGAGAGGGATATTTTTATAAATTCCCGCGGCCTCCATTACGATTTGACAAGTGATGCAAACAAACTTGCGCGTCGTCTCTGAGTGCCTTCCTCCCCATCGGATAAGTTTGTTTGCGGATCACAAGGTCGAATATGGTTATAGGAAATTATTAAGAAGCGTGTGTACTTCTCCATCGGAAGGCACATAACCCGAGATAATTACCTTGGTACCGAGTAATGGTGAACACTTAGATACAAATATAAGTATCCTCCCCATCAGAGTCACTGCTTTTATTTGTAGGGCTGAAGAGAAACCAACAATTAATTTTACTTGTCAAAAAGTTAAGTTGACAAGATAGTAAAATCAATGGGTAAAACCTCCTCTTACAAATGTAGAATTCGTATACGTCCACACTATCGTGGCATACGAAATTCTCGGTGTTTTGAGGTGTTGGTTGATTTTAAAATTTTATTGTTTGAGGAATCAAAAATTTTTTTTGAAATCCAAAGTAATGATCTATGTGATTCTTAGGATTTTCAAAATGACTTACAGTCCACTTGTTATGATACTAAAGGAAAATAATCTTACTGTACCCAAATGATGTTGATTGAAAAAGAATCTAGATATTGTCTTAACTGCTAAGGAGTACAAGTATGCACTCTTCGAAGAGTGTCCTCAAGCCATGGTTGCTAAAAAAAAAAGGTTTCTACTTCTAAGCCGAAAGGCAAGAAGAAGGAGAAACAAGGTGGAGCAAAGGTGGTGGGAGGATCTCAAGGAGGAGTGAAGAAGCCGAAAGGCAAGTACTTCACTTATAAGCAGGATGGACATTGGAAGAAGGACTGTCCCAATCCAAAGTAGAACAAAGGTATATCTTTTGGACTAGTCGTTGAAACATGATTAGCGGTGTTATCTACCAGCATCTGTAGTGTAGATACGGGAGTCACTAATCATGTCTGCAATACTTTGCAGGGGTTCCAGGAAACCCGACGACAAGCTGAGGGAGAGATTACCATTTACTTGGGCAATGCCACTGAGGTGGCAACTATTGCAGTGGGAGACGTTTTATTTATCTTTTGAGAAAAATAAAACTTTGGTTCTGGAAAATTCCCTTTATGTACCTTTATTTAGAAAGAATTTAATTTCAGTTTCTAAATTGTTTATGGATGGATATTCTATTTCCTTTAATGACAGAGTTGTTATAAAAAAAAATAGGGAGAATATCTGTTCAGGTACATTGATAGGAAATTTGTATACACTTGAACCAAAACCTCCCAGATGCAAATTGAAGTTAATAACTCATCTTCTAATTCCAATAAGAGAAAAGAACCTTCGAATATGAACCAAACATATCTTTGACATCTTAGGCTTGGTCACATTAACCTAAGTAGAATTCAAAGGTTGATAGTTGATGGACCTTTGGGTTCATTAGTGGTGGAGGATCTCCCAACCTGTGAATCTTGCTTGGAGGTAAGATGACCAAGAGGCCTTTTAAGGCCAAGGGGTATAGAGCCAAAGATGTGTTAGAATTGGTTCATTCTGATTTGTGTGGTCCTATGTCTATCCAGGCTAGAGGTGGTTTTGAGTATTTCGTCTCTTTTATAGATGATTACTCAAGATATGGATACATTTACCTGATGCGTCGCAAGTTTGAATGCTTTGACAAGTTTTAAGAATTCAAGGCTGATGTGGAGAAACGTCAAGGTAAAAGTATCAAGACACTATGATCTGATCGTGGTGGCGAGTACCTCTTGGGAGAGTTTAGGAACTACTTATCAGAGGCTGGGATTCAATCCCAATTGACTGCACCTGGCACACCCCAGCAGAATGGTGTAGCATAGCGAAGGAATAGGACTCTTATAGAGATGGTTAGATCGATGATGAGTTATTCTGACTTGCCAGATTCGTTCTGGGGATATGCTATAGATACGGCGGTGTACATTCTGAACTTGGTTCCATCTAAATCAGTGCCTTCTACTCCCAGATTGTGGGATCGGGCGAAAGCCTAGTCTAAGACATATTCATATATGGGGAGCCCAGAACATGTGCTGAAGGCAGATGCTGGTAAGTTGGAACCTCGTATAGAAGTACACATGTTCGTTGGCTATCCCAGGGGAACGAAGGGTGGTTTGTTTTATAGTCCTAGAGATCAGAGGGTGATCGTTAGCACGAACGTCAGATTTCTAGAGGAAGACTATGTGATGAGCCACAAGCCCAAGAGTAAAATTGTTCTGGAGGAGTTAAAAAGAGAAGTAACTTCTTTAGTACCACCGGTACGAGAGGATATACCACAAGTCACTGCACCGCGTGTCACAGAGCATACACAGGAGATACCTCATCATAGTAGGAGGGTTGTTAGACAACCTCATAGATTCATGTTCTTGGGTGAATCTTCTGATTTGGTCCCTGGCAAACATGAACCTGATCCCTGGACATATGACGAGGCAATCCAAGATAAAGATGCAGCATCTTGGCAAAGTGCAATGAATGATGAGATTGAATCTATGGATTCAAATTAGGTCTGGGAGCTAGTAGAGCCACCCGATGGTGTAAAAACCATTGGATACAAGTGGATCTACAAGAAAAAGAGAGGAATAGATGGGAAGGTTGAGACCTTCAAAGCGAGGCTTGTTGCGAAGGGGTATACTCAGAAAGAGGGTATCGATTATGAGGAGACCTTTTCGTCGGTAGCCATGCTTAAGTCTATCCGGATTCTCTTATGCATAGTAGCTCATATGGATTATGAGGTGTGAAAGATGGATGTCAAGACAGTTTTCCTTAATGGAAGTCTTGAGGAAAATATCTATATGAAGCAACCAGAGGGATTCATTGCTAAGGGAAAAGAGCATCTTGTATGTAAGCTTAATCGGTCCATTTATGGATTGAAGCAAGCTTCGAGGTCTTGGAAACATCCGCTTTGATGAGGTAATCCAGTCTTATGAATTTATTCAAAGTCCGGATGAGTCTTGTGTATACAAGAGATGTGACGGAAACGTAGTGGTATTTCTTGTACTATACGTAGATAACATTTTGGTGATTGACAACAATATCAAAGTGTTATCGGACGTAAGGGTATGGTTGTCCAAACAATTTGATATGAAGGACTTGGGAGAGGTGGGACACATCCTTGGGATCAAGGTTATAAGGGATCGCAGGAAAAGGATGTTGTGCTTATCCCAAGCTTCATACATAGACACGATTATGGATCGTTTTAGCATGCAGAACTCCAAGAAAGGTTTTCTACCTTTCAGGCATGGAGTTCCTTTATCTAAGGAGATGTGTCCTAGAACATCTGAGGAGATAGAGGAGATGAAGGCGGTTCCTTATGCTTCGGTAGTAGGAAGCCTCATGTATGCGATGCTATGTACGAGACCCGATATCTGCTTTGCTGTGGGCATGGTCAGTAGATATCAGAGTAATCCAGGACAGAGACATTGGACTGCGGTAAAGCATATATTGAAGTACCTGAGAAGGACTAGAGATTATATGCTAGTTTATCAGGCAGACCAATTACTCCTTGTGGGTTACATGGATTTCGACTTCAAATCAGATAGGGATAACAGTAAGTCTACCTCAGGTTTTGTGTTTACTTTGGAAGGTGGAGCCATTGTATGGAGGAGTGTCAAGCAGAAATGCATGGCGGACTCTACCATGAAAGCTGAGTATGTGGCGGTCTCTGAGGCGGCCAAAGAAGCTGTGTGACTCAGGAACTTTCTGATGGACTTGGATGTGATTCCTGGTTTGCTCAGTACTATCACAATTTATTGTGATAATAATGGTGCAGTTGCAAACTTGAAGGAAACACGAGCTCATAAGGCAAGTAAACACATAGAGCACAAGTACCACCTAATACGAGAAATCGTAAAGGAGGTAGAAGTTGATGTCGCCTAGATTGTATCAGAGGATGACCTGGTAGACCCTTTCTCTAAGGCCCTTCTAGCGAGAGCTTTGATAGGCATGTGGAGGGAAGGGGAATCAGATATATGACAGTATGAGGACAGCATAGTCTTTTAGTATAAGTGGGAAATTGTAGGGATGTATATTGAAAAGTCTATCTTTTGTATGAACATCTTTATTTTGAAATAAGAATCACATGATCATTGTTTGCATATTTATATGGTTATGCAATATTGTCTAATACATTACATTGTAGATAACATGGTGTGTGGTGTCACACGGGAGATCATGTTATCGGCTCCTTGTAAAGTATAAGTAAAGGCTCACAACCGAGATGACTTTGGACAAACCATCGGAATGGTTGTAGTGTGATTTGGTATTGGTTTGTCTTGACCATAGAATCACACTAGTGCACTTTGTGTGTATTGAGCAGGACCGACTTAGAGGTGATTCGATTTATTGTTGACTACATAATCGAATCGGACCTCAGATATTATATTGTACATGCTCTTAATCCCGATATAATAACGGGCACATATACTTAGTATTCATCTTTTTGATTTATCAATGGGCGAGATTTATAGATTAAATCGATAGGCTCGGTAAGTTGGGAGATGATATTATTTATATAGTGTGCCATTGATTATAGGAGGAAACCGTGTCCTATATATTAGGATGATGATATCCCCTTGAGGAGCTCATAAGGTTCATCATGTAAACCCTGCAGGTGGACTTGGTCCGGCATGATGAAAAGGTTGAGTGGTACTACTCAAGGAGTTAGATGTTGATTAATTAATGGTCAGTAAATTAATTAATCGACGGACATTCGAGATCTTAAACACGGGGAGAAAATGTACAAATAATATATGGAGCCCATATTATCATATGGGGGTTGGTGAGATAGATCGATGATGATCCTTTAGTGGATTGGACTTTATGTGGGCTTGATCCATGGGTGGCCAAGATCCAACTCCTCCTCATGGTCCCTAATGTAGCCTATTAACACCTCATGAAGCTTAGATCCAATGGATGAAAACAAAACTCTAGATCCAAAGGTAGAGATTAAATCTCTAGATCCGACGGTTGAGATTAAATCTCTAGATCCGACGGTTGAGATTAAATCCCTAGAACCAATGGAGGAGATTAAATCATGGCTTGGGCCCAACTCTATAAATAGAGATCATAAAGTGGGCGGCAATATTGATGATGGCTTAAGGGGATTAGGGTTTGCTTCCCTTGGAGGCAAGGAATCCTAGTTGGTTTAGGATTAGGTTTGGGTGGCTAGGGTTTTGGGAGCTAAGGGTGGGCGGCAACAAGTGGAGGAGTTTTTCTTCTTCTTCCTAAGGTGTGGCCAGTTCCTCCCTTCTTCCCTAGACCTTGGCCAGTGCTCATCCTAATCTTCTTCCCCACTTCCATGGCCGACCATTAGGAGAGCTAGGATTAGGGTTTGGAAGCTTAGGCTTTAGGAGGCTTGGGTGGCACCAAATAAGGAAGTAGTTTGCTTTCTTCTTCCTCTCCTTTGGTGGCCGGCGCCCACAGCCCTTTCCCAACCCTTGGCCGGCATCCAAAGACCCCTTCTCCTTCTCCTTAGGTGGTGGAAACAAGATATAGGGCTTTCCCTTGGTGTCTTGGCCGGTTTCCACCATTATCTCCTTCTCCTTGTTGGCCGGCGACAAGCATTCTCCTTGTTGCTTGTTGGTTGGCTATAGGAAGGAGAAGAGCTTTGTTTCCATTCTTCCTCTTGCTTTGGAAGAGTAAGGAAGGATGATTTTCGATCTAGGTGCTTCAACTTTTGGTAGATCGTCGCCCACACGACGTCCGAAAGGAGGAAGGTCATACATTAGAAGATCGAGAGGTATATTGATTCTCTAATTTTTATATGTTACATGTTTGTATTTATTTTTCAATTATGAGCATGATATAAATCTGTATATGGCTAAATAATACTTGGATCCCGAGCATAAACACAAAAATCGACGATCCGAACATTGTCTATTCCGCGGCTACTCGTAGAATAGAGGATGGTCGCTTGAACAACGAGTTTGTTCAAGTGACCTCTCTAAATGAATAGCACAACGATGACTTGGTTGTTTGGGCAATCCCTTTTGTCTAGGATTAAATTTTTTTAATCCGGGGACATCGATGGGATCGCCATGAACAAGCTACCGAGGTGAAGTGGGAAGCGAAGTTTCCCCTCACAGACTTGATAAGTCAAACCCATCAATTGGTATAAGAGCTTCCAGGCAAAACCCTACACCTTGCGTCTATGGCCACCGCAGTCGAAGTCGGGCCGAGGCGCCTTGGCTGAGGACTCGATCGGCGCTTTGCGTCTAGTAAACTCCCATCAGTCAAATGATCATAATTCCAGGGGACTAATACATGTCGACTTGGCTGCCAAGTGTAAAAAACCTTGACCAATCTATTGGTCCAAAGCCCTAGTCAACTGATAACCTCAACCATGAGGTTTAACATCAAGTATGATGCCCTCATACTTGCTAGACCACCCTTAGCCTAGACCTAAGCCTTCTAGCCACCTCCATTAGTCTCACGCCTATCGAATCCCTCTAAGTCATCCATGACTTGTTCATCCATACACTAGCTTTCAGGTGCTTCCATCAACTATTGTCATGCTAAGCTGGTCTATACCACCAAGGTACATTAGGATTATGCTGCCCAGATACATGCTTGGACTTTACGCCGCTAACCATTGGACTTATGCTGCTAAGACTCCACCCTTGAACTTCCCTTACCAACCCATGTTGGACTTTCTATTTGCCAAAACTCAAGCTTGGACTTTCCCTTGCCTACCCATGCTTGGACTTTCTATGCCAACCCATATTAGACTTTCCAATTGCCAAGACTCAAGCTTGGACTTTTCCTTGCCAAGACCCATGCTTGGACTTTCCATGCCGAGTACACAAGACTTGGACCTTCCATCATGGTCAACTCCAAGTTAACCATCTAGTCAACCCATTATCAAACAATGGTCAACTCATTATCAAACAACAATGTCAAACATCAAAACACTAACATCAAACCACTACTCGAGTCAAACTCGAACCTGGTCAATCGTGACCTAAGTCGATTGCACCAACATCTTAGAGAAGATAAAGAGGTCTAATTCTGAGAAGTGTGACAAAAATATTGTCGAAGTATGGCAGTGGGAAAACCCTCAAAGTGGCACATAGGCTTACAGAGAGTATTGTAGTACGTGTAACTATTTGTGTACCACATCTTAATTCAAATGGTGAGATACAATTCAAGGTTGTGGTGTATGGTGTATGTTGATTCATATGCTCATCTTGGAATTTATATTCGAGTCATTTTGAGTTTTGATGATTAGTAGGGTACACATAGTTGAGACATTAAGCATCAAGTGTCACTTATGTCTCTCTATTATGTGTGATAGAGACATGGTTGCGACAAAGACATGGTTGCGCTAAACAGTGACAACTATGACATTTGGCACCGGAAGGTTCAATTTGTCTTCGAGGAACAAGAACTCAGGAAGGTTCTTAAGCATGAGATAGTGGACCCCGAGGAGGGTACCGGATCAGGAGGTATATCACGCTTAAAAAAAGAAGGATGACCAAGCTCGGGTAATTTTTCTTAGTAGCATGCACGATGAGATAATCCCGATTTATGCGCAGTATCCTACAGCGATGTCGGTCTGGCTTGCTCTTAAAGAGCAATATGATACCCCATTAACTCCTAAGTTGAGGATGTTGACCTTTAAGTTTATAACTTATAAGAAGAGACCCAATAATACTATGAAGCAACATTTAATGCATATGTCGAGTATGATTGCTTCTCTATAGAATATAGCAAAGCTAATGTTGAATGAGCTTTAGGTACTAGGAGTGATCCAGTCATTGTCTGACTCTTGGGACGTAGTTAAGACCTATCTCACACACATTGAAAGTATCCATACTTTTATGGTTGTGAGTCAGTACTGCGAGCTCGAGGAGGAGCACCAGGAGGTGACCAAGTCTGCTTTGGGTCATGCTAATATTGTGGAGTCCGAGTCATGCTAATCTTGTGGAGTCGAGTAAGGGCTCCTAAGATACCAAGTGCAAGTGGCGCAAGCATGAGAATAAGATTTAAGGTCCTGGCAAGAAGAAGTCATTCATTAAGACAACTGAAAAGGGACAAAAAATCAAGAAGAAGGAGCTCATAAAGAACAAAGTCTGATGTTACGTATGTGGTAAGCTTGGGCATTTCCACGCGAGCGAGGGAAAGGTATATCCTTCTTCTTTACATGAGTCGAGTTATGTGTCATCAAGTTATTGGGATGTATACTGAAAGCCTAGCCTTTTGTATGGACATCTTTATTTTGAAATAAGAATCACATGATCATTGTTTGCACTTTATATTTATTATATGTGCATATTGTCTTATACTCTACATTGTAGATAACGTGGTGCTTGGTGAGGCACAGAAGATCATGTTATCAGTTCCTTGTAGAATATAAGTATAGGCTTACAACCAAGATGGTCTTGGACAAACCATTGGCATGGTTGTAGTGTGATTTGGTATTGGTTTATCTTGACCATAGAATTACACTAGTACATTTTTTGTGTATTGGCGGGGACCTACATAGATGTGATTGAATCTTTTTCTGACTATATTATTTAATCAGACCTCGGGTATTATGTTGCACATGCTCTGAATCCCGATATAATAACAGACACATGTACTTAGTATTTATTTCTTTGATTTACCAATGGGTGAGATTTATAGATTAAATCAATAGGCCCAGTAAGTTGGGAAATGATATTATTTACATGGTGTGTCGTTGATTATAGAAGGAAACCGTGTCCTATATATTAGGTTGATGATGTCCCCTTGAGGAGCTCATAAGGTTTATCATGTAAACCCCGCGGGTTGACTTAGTCAACATGATAATAAGGTTGAGTGGTACTACTCGAGGAGTTAGATGTTAATTAATTGATGGTCGAATCAATTAATCGTGATATTCGATATCTTAAACACGGGAGATAGTTGTGCAAATAATATATGGAGCCTATATAAATGGGGGTTGGTGAGGTAGATCAATGATGATCCTCTAGTGGAATGGAACATCATTGATGGATCAAATTTGTGTGGTTCCGATCCATCGGGTGGCCAAGATCCAACTCCTCCTGATGGTCCCTATCGTAGCCTTATTAAAACCTCAAGGAGCCTAGATCCAATGATGGAACATAAAACTCTAGATCTGACGGTTGAGATTAAATCTCTAGATCTGACGGTTGGGATGAAACCCTAGATCCGACAGTTGGGATGAAACCCTAGATCCGACGGTTGGGATGAAACCCTAGATCCGACGGTTGGGATGAAATCCTAGATCCGACGGTTGGGATGAAACCCTAGATCTGACGGTTTGGATGAAACCCTAGATCCGACGGTTGGGATGAAACCCTAGATCCGACGGTTGGGATGAAACCCTAGATCCGACGGTGGAGACTAAGTCTCTAGATCCGACGGTGGAGATTGAAAGGAGGCCTAAGCCTAACTCTATAAAAGGAGGGCTAAGGGCTTGGGCGTGGAAGATAGATATATATCAAGAAGGAGATTAGGGTTTTGGCTTGGGCTAGGGTTTGGGAAAAGGTTTGGAATCCTTGGAAGGATTAAGGTTTGTTTCCTTCTCTTCCTAATTGGTAGCCGCGCCCATCTTCTTCCTCCTTGCTTTTGGCCACCCATACCCATTATTCCTTCTCCCTCTCTCCTTGGTGGCAACCTTTCTTCAAGGTTGGCTGGCGCTCAATTATCTACTCCTTGGCCGGCGGCTATATCAAGCTCCTTGGCTTGGTGGTCGGTTCTAGATAGGAGAAGGAGTTTTTGTTTGGTTCTTCTCTTTGTTTGGAGCGAGCAAGGAAGGGAAGAACGTGATCTAGGAGGCTTCAACTCGTGGAGGATCTTCGCCCACACGATGTCCACGAGGAGGATGGGACATACGGTAGAAGACCAAGAGGTATAAAAGTTTAAAAACTTTATTCTTGATCCTCTTATGATAAGATATGCTAGCTTATGTTCTTTATATTAGTATGTGTTGATCATACTAGTTTACATTTGTTTGTATTTGTATAATCATGGACCCCGATAAGAAACACAAAAACCGGCAATCCGTTCATCGTCTCTTCCGCGACTAACCGACTAGAAGAGTTGATTGCTTGAACAACAAGTTTGTTCAAGCGATCGCTCGAGTCGTTGGCACAATGATGAAACGGTTGTGCTTCGAAAACTCATCCCGTCTGGATTAGTTTTAGTTGATAAAATTTTAATCCGGGGACATGGGAGGCAATGAGACTCCGACGGAGCCAAGGGCACTCCCTTCAAATGGTATCAAAGCCAAGGTTTCCGGTTTTGTGTGTTTCGAATTCGGTTACTTTCATGCACATATCATATATTGAGTATGCTGGATAATAGTAGGATGTGTGTGGGCTAACTTTTTGGTTGCAGGCATAAGATCCGACTATTATGGCTATATGTGTGTATGTGATTGTTTGTGTGTGATTGTATGTATATCATTTGAATCCTCGGGGTTGACGAGGCTAGATTAGTATTTAATTTTTGTAATTAAATACGACATTGTTTAGCCGATCATTCTAGTTTACTTTCGATCTAGATAGTTTGTACACTCCTTCGTGGAGTATAGGATCGATGGATGTAAATTAAAATGATATATCTCGGCTCGGATCTCTTTTGTCGCTTGCGCACGGAAAAGGTGGAGCGAACGAGGTGGAGACACGGCGGGACGCATATTGGAGAACAAAGCCATAATAGTTGGAAAAATTCTATTTTTTCCATATTTATTGCTGATTTGTTTTATATGCATGTTGTGTGTGCTTGAAAATTCCTCATTTTCAATTTACTAAGTGGGAGAGGGATATTTTAATTAATTCCCGTGGCCTCCATTACAATTTGACGTGTGATGCAACAAACTTGTGTGTCGGCTCTGAGTGCCTTCCTCCCCATCGGATGAGTTTGTTTGCGAATCACTAGGTCAAATATGATTATAGAAAATTATTTAGGAGCGTGTGTGTTGGGAATTCTTTATGCCAAATGGCATATGCGCAACGGAAAATAGGATCCCTTCCAAGTGATCCATGCGAAAGCAAACTCGTATAAAATAAATTTCTCTAAACCAAACCTATCTTATAGGAGAGGATTACCTTTGTTGCGTGCCCTTGTTAATCCCGCTTTTCCTTTCGGTTTGTTGGATCTTTAGCACGTTCAAGTGTCCGTGCCTCTATACGTATCCACACGAGCACGCTCTTGTCTCACAAAAGGAAAACTAGAAGAGCTCTCCTTTACTTCTTGCTAGAGAAGTCCCTAAAGGAGAGGAAGAGAGGGAAAAGGAGAAAGGAAGAAGAAGACTCCTCTTCTTGCTAGCCTACACTCACAAACCCACACAACCAAAGCTTCCACCAAGCTCTCTCACCACTAACACAACCAAAGCTTCCACCAACAACAAAAGCCAATGCTCTCTTTGGCCGGCCACTTAGGGTGTCTTTTATAGGGTTGGAAAAACCCTTTCACCTCCACACATTCAATGCAATCCATTGCATTGAGACATATCCTTGTTTGGCCGGCCACTTAAGGAGACAAAAACCAATTTGTCTTCTTCCACCTCATCTAGCTTAGGTGGATGCTTAGGTGGCATGCTTATGTGGCATTCTTATGTGGCTTTCATGCATGTTGAATTAATCTTATTAATTCAATTAAGCTTATGTTATCATATTGAATTAATCTTATTAAATCAATAAGGTAACATATTGAATTAATCTCATTAAATCAATTAGCTAAAATTCTCATTAAGCTTAAAGTCCAAAAACCATTTTGTACTTAAGCTTATTCCCATATTATTCTAGTCAAACTAGAATACTTTAATTCCTCTAATTATCATGCTCTTTGTGTGTGACCCTATAGGCTCTCATAACGTTGGCAGTGGATCTAAACTCCTTTAGATACACAAGCAATGAGCGGCATCTAGCAATACATCATTGCTACCCAAGTTACGAGATAAGTCAAGATCCGACTAACCTTTCCGTGACTACTATAATATATGACCGTGTCCTTCTATCCTTGATATCAGATTGATCAATGAGGCATAGACCGTGTCATCCTCGATCAATCTATGTGTTTCTTGATCCCTGAGTAAACTAACTCAAACAAATGAGCTCAATATCTCATATTGACTCATTCGAGCATGACCATGCGTTTTAGTAGTTATACTCAATCAAGGGGCCCACCGATATCACTCCCGTCATATGGAAGGGATAGATCCCATCTACATCACTCACATCCCTCCGCATAATTTGTTACATACCCAGTAATCGCCTTTATGGTCCACCCTGTTACGGGTGACGTTTGATGATACCAAAGTACATAACTCCTTATGTAGGGAACCATAGTGACTTCAGGTCTAAGGACTATTCATACCAATAGTCACATGAGAAAGTTTATGACACTCATATAACGATCCATGAAACTTTCTCATGGCGGAATTCGATTCGGTATATATTCTCAATATATACCCATGTGTCAACTTGATATCATATATCCATGACTTGTGAGATCAAGTCATCAATTGACCTACATGCTAGTCTTTATGTATTAATATTGCCCTTGCATATTAATACTCTAGAACATTTAGGAAAGTGTTCTCTCTGACCTCTCATAATCAATTACGCAATTGATGTCTTTGTAGATAAGAACCTACTTTTCTAGGGCATTATTATATTTAAATTAGTGCACAAGCAAGATGTAAATATAATAACCAATCCTTTGCCTTTATAGAATATGATACAAAATGTTCCCTATTCAACCATCACATGATTGGTTCTAGGGTTT
This sequence comes from Wurfbainia villosa, assembly GCA_025175895.1. Classification (NCBI taxonomy): domain Eukaryota; kingdom Viridiplantae; phylum Streptophyta; class Magnoliopsida; order Zingiberales; family Zingiberaceae; genus Wurfbainia; species Wurfbainia villosa. The sequence goes on from CM046003.1 coordinate 95,025,492, forward strand.
TAACTAACAATCTCCCACTAGCACTAGTACCAATCACTATGATATCTAATACCTAGTGACCTAGTGTGACCATCATGCTTCCTCTGTGCCAAAGCCTTGGTCAATGGATCTGCGATGTTAGCTTCTGTCGGTACTCTGCATATCCTCACATCTCCTCTATCGATGATCTCTCGAATGAGATGGAAGCACCGCAGTATGTGTTTGGTCCGCTGATGTAATCGAGGTTCCTTAGCTTTGTGCAATAGCCCCATTGTTGTCACAATAGAGGTCTATTGGATCTGCAATGCTAGGAACTACCCCAAGTTCAGCGATGAACTTGCGAGCCAAACACCTCCTTTCTTTGCATCGGATCTTTGCAATATACTCGCTCATTGTAGAATCGACAATCGTGTCCTACTTGAACTCTTCGACTCACGGCTCCACCATTCGAGCAAAACACGTACCCGATTGCGATCTATAGTCATCCTTGTGCATTTAGAAGCTTGCATCACGTAACCCTTCTACGCTTAGCTCCTCATTGCCTCGAATATCGAAATATTCTTTCGTTCTTCGTAAGTACTTAAGAATATTTTTGCTATCCGATGACTTTCACTGGATCGATCGTATCTACTCGTCATGCTCAAAGCATACGAGGCGTCAGCAGTACAAAGCATGGCGTGCATGATAGACCCTATAGGCGATGCATAAGGGATCTTATCCATGCGATCTCTCTCCTCCTTAGAAGAGGGACATTGAGTCTTCGAAAGACTCACACCATGTGATAAAGGCAGAAATCCTTTCTTGGAATTTTGCATAGCAAAATGATCTAGCACTTTATCAATGTATGTACTCTGACTTAGGCCAAGTAATCTTCTAGATCTATCTCTATAGATCTTGATGCCTAGAATATAAGCTTCACCTAAGTCCTTCATCGAGAAACAATTCCCTAACCACATCTTCACAGATTTGGAGTGAGGAATATCATTTCCGATGAGAAGTATGTCATCTACATACAAGACAAGAAATACAACTGTGCTCCCACTATTTCTCTTGTAGACACAAGGCTCATCTTCATTCTTGATGAAACCAAACTCTTTGATTGCATCATCGAATCGAAGATTCCAGCTTCGAGAGGCTTGCTTTAGTCCATAATTGGACCTTTGCAGTTTGCATACCTTTCCAGGATGCTTTGGATCTTCAAAACCCTCAGGTTGTGTCATGTACACATCCTCGAGTAGCTTTCCATTCAGAAAAGCGGTTTTGACATCCATCTGCCAGATCTCATAATCATGGTAGGTCGCAATAGCAAGTATGATCCGAATGGATTTAAGCATCGCGAATCGTGAAAAGGTTTCTTCATAGTCAATACCATGAATTTGTTTGAATCCTTTAGCCACCAATCTACCTTTATAGGTATGCTTATTACCATCCATGTCAGTCTTTACTTTAAAGACCCACTTACACCCAATGGGTTTTACCCCTTCAGGTGGATCAACCAAAGTCCATACTTGGTTAGTGTACATGGATTCCATTTGGATCTCATGGCCTCTAGCCATTTCGGATCTGGGCTCATCATAGCTTCTTGATAGGATGTAGGCTCGTCAGATCGACAAGCAATACTTCACCGTTGTCGGTCGAAGAGAAAAGAATATCTCTCGGGTTGGCGGATCCTATTAGATCTACGAAGAGGTTGGTCTACTTGAACAGGTGTTTGCTCACAACTCTTTGGGCAACAAATTCCTCATCCACAACACTTTGTGGTGCCTGTTCATTTTCCATCGAAGCCTTAGTGTTATCATCATCTTGAACTTCTTCAAGATGAATTTTACTCCACTAGTATTTCTAGAAATAAATTCTCTTTCTAGAAAGAGGCAGCATTTCTGGCAACAAACACCTTGCCAAGTGTGGGATTGTAAAAGTAATATCCCTTAGTTTCCTTGGGATATCCTACAAAATAACACTTATCTGATTTGGGTCCTAGTTTATCTGAGACTTGACGTCTAACGTAAGCTTCACAACCCCAAATCTTTATAAAAGACATTTTGGGACTCTTCCCGGTCCATATCGTATATGGTGTCTTTTCTACGGCTTTTGATGGACCGCGATTAAGTGTAGCGGTGTCTCTAGAGCTAAACCCCAAAGGAAGTAGGTAGATCGATCGGCTCATCATTGATCGTACCATATCTAATAGTCGATTTCTCCTCTCAGATACACCATTCCATTGTGGTGTTCCAGGTGGAGTGAGTTGGGATATTATCCCACACTCAGCCAGGTGATCACGAAACTCTTGACTAAGGTATTCACCACCTCGATCTGATCGAAGTAGCTTAATACACTTACCAAGTTGGTTTTGTACTTCATTCTTAAATTATTTGAACTTTTCAAAGGATTCTGACTTATGTCTCATCAAATATAAGTAGCCAAATCTACTCATATCATCAGTGAAAGTAATAAAGTACTTATAGCCTCCTCTGGCTTCGACATTGAAAGGGCCACATACATCAGTATGTATGAGTCCTAACAAGTCCGTCGCTCTCTCGCCATGTCCACTAAATGGAGTTTTAGTCATCTTTCCTAAAAGACAAGACTCGCATACCTCATATGATTCAAAATCAAATGAGTCCAATAATCCATCTTTATGGAGTTGGGATATGCGTTTTTCATTTATGTGACCTAGGCGACAGTGCCAGAGATATGTCTGGTTCAAATCATTCGATTTGAGCCGTTTGGTATTTACGTTATAAATTGGGTTATCTAAATCTAGAACATAGAGACCATTCATAAGTGGTGCATTACAATAGAACATTTCATTTAAATAAATGGAACAACATTTGTCCTTTATTATAAAAGAAAAGTTTTTCTTGTCTAAACAAGATACAGAAATTATGTTCTTGGTTAATGCAGGTACATAGAAGAACTCCTCTAGTTCTAAGATAAGCCCAGTGGGCAAAGACAAAGAATATGTTCCTCTATTTCTGGCTGACAACTTTGCGCCATTGCCTACTCGTGAGTCCACTTCACCCTTTGCCATTATTCTACTATTTCTCGGTCCACGCACATTAGTACAAATGTGAGATGCACATCCGGTATCTAATACCCATGTAGAAGAAATAGATAGATTAACTTCTATAGCGTGTATACACGAGGCGAAGTCCACTTCTCTTGTTCTTTACTTCCTCAAGGTAGACTTTGCGATTCGCTTCCGATGTCGATCTCACCGCAATGGAAGCAGATCCCTTCCTTAGGTACTTTACCTTTACCCTTTGAAGTGGATGAATTGGCCTTGCCTTTGGCTTAGGTCTTACCCTTGCCTTTGCGCTTACCTTTGTCCTTCTTGACCATTAGTACATTACTAACTTTCTTCTTGAGATTTGGTTCTGATTCTCAACATCTTTGAGAATCTCGGGCAAAGGTTTATCAATTTCATTCATGTTATAATTCATGTGAATTGATTGTATGCTTAAACGATTGCGAGGATAACATCGATTGCCAATTCTTGGCTCGATGGAAAACCTAGTCTTTCAAGGTTCTCAGCGTCGTACCCAATCATTTTAGTCGTGAGTTCCTACAGTGTTCCTTCTTGCATCTTGCATGCAAAAAGAGCCTTAGACACTTCAAAAGCGCTCGTGCCTAGCTTGTCCTTGATATAGTTGTTTCAAATGCTCAACCATATCATAGGCATCCATGTTCTCATGTTGCTATACGAAGCTCGAGTTCATGGTGGCAAGCATAAGGCATGACACATCTAATCGTCATCTTGATGCTTCTTATAAGCATCCTTTTGGCCACAGTGGCCGTAGGTGCGGGTATTTGAGGGGTAGCCTACTGTAGGACATTTAGTTTGCGTTCTTGCTTGAGGATAATCATCAAGTTCCTATACCAGTCAAGAAAGTGTGCTCATTTGAGCGTGTCCTTCTCAAGGGACGGATCGCAAGTTGAGGGTGTGTCGTGTTAGATGACATGGTGATCTACAACATTAAAATGCAAAGTTAAGTATCATACCTAAATCATTTAATTAGGCCTTTAATTAAATGAGGCTCCCACTAAATTCTCATAGCTACTATTTAGCTATAAATTTATATGGGATAAAGATCCACATCATAATTCATCTTGAGTTAGCTTTGGCTAATCGCCCAAGACGTAGTATAATTAGGTAGGCAATCTTTTGCCAATTACATCTGATGTAACTCTTTAATATCTTTGGTTAAGTTTTAGATTAGTTTAGTGTTTATTCCTAAACCGACTTCGGTATGGCGAGGCACAGGGGCCTTCTTGGATATCGGAGCAACGACCACTTCTAAGACAAAGCTGATGTTCGGAAATCACACAAAACTAATGTTAACACTTATGTTCAAAGCTAATATATGCCTCTACTTTCTTAACCAATTAAGAAAACACTTAATTAAGTCTTAACCAAGACTGATAGTGGGACATCACGATTGTCCACTCGCACCCCTCCAAGATAAAATGCATTGCTTTGCTTTGGCAAACCCAATAACAAATGATCGAGGAAGTAGTGAGTACCAACTTTGGTAGGCATATCGTTTAGACTTATTAAGAAATAAACATGTATCATATACATATTAGCATACATCACATATAAGCTAAACTAATCATGCATCACATACAAGCTAAACTAACATGCATCACATACATATTAAACTAACGTGTCATGGTTATGGCCCTTATTCTACAATCTTCTCAAGCCAATGAAAAGATTGATTGGTCAACCTAGGGATAGCATCTTCTCCTAAGTGCTTCCTTTTGGTTGTCTTGTGTGTTGACTTCCTCCTTGTAACCTCATCTTCCAATGGACCCTCCATCCTTGTTTTGTACATTACAAAAGGAGAAATACTCGAGTTACATTCGAGTCTAAAACTAATTTTACAACAAGAATATTAGGAGAAAGGTACGACACGCAGGCCGTATTAAGAATTACAACACACAATCACAAACTTTTGGGACTAGGCCATAACCATGCACCATGTCATTTTAACTTTTAAAAGACATTGGATATTTTATTATGTTTGAAAATTTGCTAATGCAATTATCAACTCATAATAAAATTTATCCTACTTCTATATCACATATAAAATAGAGAAAACCTATTTTTATACGATCTTTCGCAAGTGGCTCTGATACCATTTGTTGAATTCTTTATGCCAAATGGCATATGCGCAACGGAAAATAGGATCCCTTCCAAGTGATCCATGAGAAAGCAAACTCGTATAAAATAAATTTCTCTAAACCAAACCTATCTTATAGGAGAGGATTACCTTTGTTGCGTGCCCTTGTTAATCCCGCTTTTCCTTTCGGTTTGTTGGATCTTTAGCACGTTCAAGTGTCCGTGCCTCTATACGTATCCACACGAGCACGCTCTTGTCTCACAAAAGGAAAACTAGAAGAGCTCTCCTTTACTTCTTGCTAGAGAAGTCCCTAAAGGAGAGGAAGAGAGGGAAAAGGAGAAAGGAAGAAGAAGACTCCTCTTCTTGCTAGCCTACACTCACAAACCCACACAACCAAAGCTTCCACCAAGCTCTCTCACCACTAACACAACCAAAGCTTCCACCAACAACAAAAGCCAATGCTCTCTTTGGCCGGCCACTTAGGGTGTCTTTTATAGGGTTGGAAAAACCCTTTCACCTCCACACATTCAATGCAATCCATTGCATTGAGACATATCCTTGTTTGGCCGACCACTTAAGGAGACAAAAACCAATTTGTCTTCTTCCACCTCATCTAGCTTAGGTGGATGCTTAGGTGGATGCTTAGGTGGCATGCTTATGTGGCATTCTTATGTGGCTTTCATGCATGTTGAATTAATCTTATTAATTCAATTAAGCTTATGTTATCATATTGAATTAATCTTATTAAATCAATAAGGTAACATATTGAATTAATCTCATTAAATCAATTAGCTAAAATTCTCATTAAGCTTAAAGTCCAAAAACTATTTTGTACTTAAGCTTATTCCCATATTATTCTAGTCAAACTAGAATACTTTAATTCCTCTAATTATCATGCTCTTTGTGTGTGACCCTATAGGCTCTCATAACGTTGGCAGTGGATCTAAACTCTTTTAGATACACAAGCAATGAGCGGCATCTAGCAATACATCATTGCTACCCAAGTTACGAGATAAGTCAAGATCCGACTAACCTTTCCGTGACTACTATAATATATGACCGTGTCCTTCTATCCTTGATATCAGATTGATCAATGAGGCATAGACCGTGTCATCCTCGATCAATCTATGTGTTTCTTATTAAATCAATAAGGTAACATATTGAATTAATCTCATTAAATCAATTAGCTGTACTCATTAAGCTTAAAGTCCAAAAACCATTTTGTACTTAAGCTTATTCCCATATTATTCTAGTCAAACTAGAATACTCTAATTCCTCTAATTATCATGCTCTTTGTGTGTGACCCTATAGGCTCTCATAACGTTGGCAGTGGACCTAAACTCTTTTAGATACACAAGCAATGAGCGGCATCTAGCAATACATCATTGCTACCCAAGTTACGAGATAAGTCAAGATCCGACTAACCTTTCCGTGACTACTATAATATATGACCGTGTCCTTCTATCCTTGATATCAGATTGATCAATGAGGCATAGACCGTGTCATCCTCGATCAATCTATGTGTTTCTTGATCCCTGAGTAAACTAACTCAAACAAATGAGCTCAATATCTCATATTGACTCATTCGAGCATGGCCATGCGTTTTAGTAGTTCTACTCAATCAAGGGGCCCACCGATATCACTCTGGCCATATGGAAGGGATAGATCCCATCTACATCACTCACATCCCTCCGCATAATTTGTTACATACCCAGTAATCGCCTTTATGGTCCACCCTGTTACGGGTGACGTTTGACGATACCAAAGTACATAACTCCTTATGTAGGGAACCGTAGTGACTTCGTGTCTAAGGACTATTCATACCAATAGTCACATGAGAAAGTTTATGACACTCATATAACGATCCATGAAACTTTCTCATGGCGGTCGGTATATATTCTCCAATATATACCCATGTGTCAACTTGATATCATATATCCATGACTTGTGAGATCAAGTCATCAATTGACCTACATGCTAGTCTTTATGTATTAATATTGCCCTTGCATATTAATACTCGACTAGGAACATTTAGGAAAGTGTTCTCTACAGCCTCTCATAATCAATTCTGCCAATTGATGTGCTGTAGATAAGAACCTACTTTTCTAGGGCATTATTATATTTAAATTAGCTGGCACAAGCAAGATGTAAATATAATAACCAATCCTTTGCCTTTATAGAATATGATACAAAATGTTCCCTATTCAACCATCACATGATTGGTTCTAGGGCTTTAACTAACAGTGTGTACTTCCCCATCGGTAAGGCACATAATCCGAGATAATTGCCTTAGTACCGAGTAATGGTAAACACTTAGATGCAAATAAAGGTATCCTCCCCATCGGAGTCACTGCTTTTATTTGTATGGCCTAAGAGGAACCAACTATTAATTTTATTTGTCAAAAAGTAAGGTTGATAAGATAATAAAATTAATGGGTAAAACCTCCTCTTATAAATGTAGAATTCATATACGTCCACACTATCGTGGCATGCGATATTCTCGGTGTTTTGAGGTGTTGGTTGATTTCAAAATTTTATTATTTTTAGGAATCAATAATATTTGAAATCTAATATTTTGATCATTGTGATTCTTAGGATTTTCAAATGGTTTTCAACCCACTTACTGTGATACTGAAAGAAAATAAACTTACTGGAATAAAATACATTGATTGGAAAAGAAATTTGGATATTGTCTTAACTGTCGAGGAGTACAAGTATGTGCTCTTCGATGAGTGTCCTCCTAAGCCTGCAGATGATTCTGGGGAAAAGGAACTTTTCGGATACTAGAATCGGGCTGCTAAGCAAGAAGCCATGGTTGCTCAGAAGGTTTCTACTTCTAAGCCGAAAGGCAAGAAGAAGAAGAAACAAGGTGAAGCAAAGGTGGCGGGTGGACCTCAGGGAGGAGTGAAGAAGCCGAAAGGCAAGTGCTTCACTTGTAAGAAGACTGGACATGGGAAGAAAGACTGCCTAAAGTAGAACAAAGGTATATCTTCGGCTTAGTCGTTGAAACATGTTTAGTGGTGTTATCTACGGTACACGGTGTGTAGATACGGAGCCACCGATCATGTCTGCAATTCTTTGGGGTTCCAGAAACCCGACGACTAGTCAAGGAGAAATTATCGTCTACATGGGCAATGCTACAAAGGTGGCGGCTATTGCAGTGGAAGACGTTCATTTATCGTTTGATAGAAATAAAGTTTTGGTTTTGAGAAATTGTCTTTATGTACCTACATTTAGAAAGAATTTGATTTCGGTTTCTAAATTGTTTATGGATGGATATTCTGTTTCTTTTAATGACAGAGTTGTTATAAAAAGAAATAGAGAGATTATCTGGTACATTGGTTGGCAATTTGTATACTCTTGAACCAAAAGCTCCCACGATGCATATAGAAGTTAATAACTCATCTTCTAATTCCAATAAGAGAAAAGAACCTTCGAAGATGAACCAAACATATCTTTGGCATCTAAGGCTTGGTCATATTAACCTGAGTAGAATTCAAAGGTTGATAGCTGATGGACCTTTGGGTTCATTAGTGGTGGAGGATCTCCCAACCTGCGAATCTTGCTTGGAAGGTAAAATGACCAAGAGGCCTTTCAAGGCCAAGGGGCATAGAGCCAAAGATGTGTTAGAATTGGTTCATTCTGATTTGTGCGGTCCTATGTCTATCCAGTCTAGAGGTGGTTTTTAATATTTCATCTATTTAATAAATGATTATTCAAGATATGGATACATTTACTTGATGTACGTAAGTCCAATGTTTTGACAGGTTCAAAGAATTCAAGGCTGATGTGGAGAACCGTCAAGGTAAAAGTATCAAGACCCTACGATCTGATCGTGGTGGTGAGTACCTCTTGGGAGAGTTTAGGAATTACTTATCAGAGGCTGGGATTCAATCTCAATTGTCTGCATCTGGCACACCCCAGCAGAATGGTGTAGCGGAGCGAAGGAATAGGACTCTTATGGAGATGGTTAGATCGATGATGAGTTATTCTCGAAGCTGCCGATTCGCTCGGGGGTACGCCGCATGGATACAATGTATATTCTGAACTTGGTTCCATCTAAATCAGTGCCTTCTACCCCCATAGAATTGTGGACTGGGCGAAAGACTAGTCTGAGACATATTTGGATATGGGGGAGTCCAGCACATGTGCTGAAGGCTGATGCTGGTAAGTTGGAACCTCATACAGAAGTGTGCATGTTCGTGGGCTACCCTAGAGGAACGAAAGGTGGTTTGTTTTATAATCCTAGAGATCAGAGGGTGATCGTTAGCACGAACGCCCGATTTCTAGAGGAAGACTATGTGATGAACCACAAGCCCAAGAGTAGGATTGTTCTGGAGGAATTAAGAGGGGAAGTCGCTACTTCAGTACCACCGGTACAAGAGGATATACCACAAGTCACTGCACCGCGTGTCACAGAGGATACACAGGTGATACCTCGTCATAGTGGGAGGATTGTGAGACAGCCTGATAGATTCATGTTCTTGGGAGAGTCTTCGGACTTGGTCCCTGGCGAACATGAACCTGATCCCTGGACATATGATGAGGCACTCCAAGATGAAGATGCAGTATCTTGGCAAAGAGCGATGAATTCTGAGATAGAATCTATGGATTCTAATCAGGTCTGGGAACTAGTAGAGCCACCCAATGGTGTAAAAGTCATTGGATGCAAGTGGATCTACAAAAGAAAGAGAGGAGTAGACGGGAAGGTTGAGACCTTCAAAGCTAGGCTTGTTGCGAAAGGGTATACTCAGAAAGAGGGTATCGATTATGAGGAGGTAGCTATGCTTAAGTCTATCCGGATTCTCTTATCTATAGCTGCTCATATGGATTATGAGATTTGGCAGATGGATGTCAAGACAGCTTTCCTTAACGGAAGTCTTGAGGAGAACATCTATATGCAGCAGGCAGAGGGATTCATTGCTAAAGGAAAAGAGCATCTAGTGTGTAAGCTTAATCGGTCCATTTATGGATTGAAGCAAACTTTGAGATCTTGGAACATCCATTTTGATGAGTTAATCCTGTCATATGGATTTATTCAAAGTCCGGATGAGCCATGTGTATACAAAAGATGTGACGGAAACGTAGTGATATTTCTTGTACTATACGTAGATGACATTTTGTTAGTTGGCAACAATATCAAAGTGTTATCAGACGTAAGGGTATGGTTGTCCAAACAGTTTGACATGAAGGACTTGGGAGAAGTGGGACACATCCTTGGGATCAAGGTGATAAGGGATCGCAAGAAAAGGATGTTGTGCTTATCTCAAGCTTCATACATTGACACTATCCTTGCTCATTTTAGCATGCAGAACTCCAAGAAAGGTTTTCTACCTTTTAGGCATGGAGTACCTTTATCTAAAGAGATGTGTCCCAAAACATCAAAGGAGATAGAGGAGATGAAGGCGGTTCCTTATGCTTCGGCAGTAGGAAGCCTCATGTATGCTATGCTATGTACGAGACTAGATATCTGCTTTGTCGTGGGCATGGTTAGCAAATATCAGAGTAATCCTGGACAGGGACATTGGACTACGGTAAAGCATATATTGAATTACCTAAGAAGGACTAGGGATTATATGCTGGTTTACCTGGCAGATCAATTAGTCCCTGTGGATTACACAGATTCTGATTTCCAATCAGATAGGGACAACAATAAGTCTACATCGGGGTTTGTGTTTACTTTTGGAGGTGGAGCCATAGTATGGAGGAGTGTCAAGGTAAATGCGTGACGGACTCTACCATGGAAGTGAGTATGTGGCGCCTCGAGGCACCAGGAAGTGTATGTCTCAGAACTTCGATGGACTTAGATGTGATTCCTGGTTTGCCCAGAACTATCACAATTTATTGTGATAACAGTGGTGCAGTTGCAAACTCGAAGGAACCACGAGTCCATAAGGCGAGTAAACACATAGAGCGCAAGTACCACCTGATACGAGAGATCGTAAAGCAAGGAGAAGTAGCTGTCGCCAAGATTGCATCAGAGGATAACCTGGCGAATCCATTCACTAAGGCCCTTCCAGCGAAAGCGTTTTATAGGCATGTGGAGGACATGGGGATCAGATGTATGGCAGTGTGATGACAGCATAGTCTTTTAGTATAAGTGGGAGATTGTTGGGATGTATACTAAAAGCCTAGCCTTTTGTATGGACATCTTTATTTTAAAATAAGAATCACATGATCATTGTTTGCACTTTATATTTATTATATGTGCATATTGTCTAATACTCTACATTGTAGATAACGTGGTGCTTGGTGAGGCACAGAAGATCATGTTATCAGTTCCTTGTAGAATATAAGTATAGGCTCACAACCAAGATGGTCTTGGACAAACCATTGGCATGATTGTAGTGTGATTTGATATTGGTTTATCTTGACAATAGAATTACACTAGTATATTTTGTGTGTATTGAGCAGGACCGACATAGAGGTGATTCAATCTATTGCTGACTATATGATTGAATCAGACCTCGGGTATTATGTTGCACATGCTCTGAATCCCGATATAATAACGGGCACATGTACTTAGTATTTATTTATTTGATTTACCAATGAGTGAGATTTATAGATTAAATCAATAGGCCCAGTAAGTTGGGAAATGATATTATTTACATGGTGTGTCGTTGATTATAGAAGGAAACCGTGTCCTATATATTAGGTTGATGATGTCCCCTTGAGGAGCTCATAAGGTTTATCATGTAAACCCCGCGGGTTGACTTAGTCAACATGATAATAAGGTTGAGTGGTACTACTCGAGGAGTTAGATGTTAATTAATTGATGGTCAGTAAATTAATTAATTGACGGACATTCGATATCTTAAACACGGGGAGATAGTTGTGCAAATAATATATGGAGCCCATATAAATGGGGGTTGGTGAGGTAGATCAATGACGATCCTCTAGTGGAATGGAACATCATTGATGGATCAAGTTTGTGTGGTTCCGATCCATCGGGTGGCCAAGATCCAACTCCTCCTCATGGTCCCTATCGTAGCCTTATTAAAACCTCAAGGAGCCTAGATCCAATGATGGAACATAAAACTCTAGATCCGACGTTTGAGATTAAATCTCTAGATCCAACGGTTGGGATGAAACCCTAGATCCGACGGTTGGGATGAAACCCTAGATTCGACGGTTGGGATGAAACCCTAGATCCGACGGTGGAGACTAAGTCTCTAGATCCGACGGTGGAGATTGAAAGGAGGCCTAAGCCTAACTCTATAAAAGGAGGGCTAAGGGCTTGGGTGTGGAAGATAGATATATATCAAGAAGGAGATTAGGGTTTTTGGCTTGGGCGGCTAGGGTTTGGGAAAAGGTTTGGGCGACAATCCTTGGAAGGATTAAGGTTTGTTTCCTTCTCTTCCTAATTGGTAGCCGGCGCCCATCTTCTTCCTCCTTGCTTTGGCCGGCGCCCATACCCATTATTCCTTCTCCCTCTCTCCTTGGTGGCCGGCGGCAACCTTTCTTCAAGGTTGGCCGGCGCTCAATTATCTACTCCTTGGCCGGCGGCTATATCAAGCTCCTTGGCTTGGTGGTCGGTTCTAGATAGGAGAAGGAGTTTTTGTTTGGTTCTTCTCTTTGTTCGGAGCGAGCAAGGAAGGGAAGAACGTGATCTAGGAGGCTTCAACTCGTGGAGGATCTTCGCCCACACGATGTCCACGAGGAGGATGGGACATACGGTAGAAGACCAAGAGGTATAAAAGTTTTACAAACTTTATTCTTGATCCTCTTATGATAAGATATGCTAGCTTATGTTCTTTATGTTAGTATGTGTTGATTATACTAGTTTGCATTTGTTTGTATTTGTATAATCATGGACCCCGATAAGAAACACAAAAACCGGCGATCCGTTCGTCGTCTCTTCCGCAGCTAACCGACTAGAAGAGTTGATTGCTTGAACAACAAGTTTGTTCAAGCGATCGCTCGAGTCGTTGGCACGATGACGAAACGGTTGTGCTTCGGAAACTCATCCCGTCCGGATTAGTTTTAGTTGATAAAATTTTAATCCGGGGACATGGGAGGCAATGAGACTCCGACGCAACCAAGGGCACTCCCTTCACTAGTATAATGTTCGCTCCTCCTTTATGGATTATAGACTCAGGAGCAACATACCATATAGCTCGAGATAGGAGTGCTTATGTAGATTTTCACCATTTAAGTCAACATGCGAGAAGACTATATATGGGAAACAGAGCATTCATGGAGGTGAGAGGGATTGGAATTTGTAAGTTTTTGCTGTAAAGTAATCAAGCCTTGTATCTTCATGATGTGTTGTATGCTCTAGAGATTTGGTGAAATCTCATTTCTGTACGTTGTCTAGACCAATTAGGATAGAATGTTTCTATTGGAAACTCAAAAGTTTCCATTTCATATGACAATACTTTAATATGTTCCGGTATAGTCCTTGAGGGGCTTTATGCACTTAATTTGATTTGATTTTTTTTTAATTTTATCCTGCTTCTCCTATTACTTTTGCATCTGATAGTGTAGTGGATGATGTGAATATATGACATAGTTAACTTGGCCATATAGGGCAAGAGGGAATGAGCTGGTTAGCATCATGTGGCATGTTAGGTCAACTAACCAAAGTTGAGTTGCCCTTGTGTGAGTTTTGCCTAGGAGGCAAATCTAAGAGAACCCCATTTGGGAAATCAATGAGCATGTTATCCTTCACGACGGTTCTGCTTGGTCATCTGGTACAGCAACTTCTGTTACACCCCTGCATAGAATAAAAGTACGCTTTCCTATCCAAGATTTTGTTTCCCCGGACTACTGTTTAGCAATACGTGTAAAAGTCTGAGACACTAGAGTGCTTTAGGAGGTTTATTAGCGAAGTTGAAAATCAGCTAGACTTGAGAATGAAAACTCTTAAAATTGATCTTGGGCGTGAGTATCTATTTGAGCACTTTAAGAGCTCTATTTTGAAAAAAACATTACAAAACAACTGACTATTCCTGCTACTTCTCAGCAGAACGGAGTTGCCGAGAGAAGGAATAAAACTCTATTGGAAATGATGAGATCTATGATGGCGCACACCAATTTACCAATCTCTCATTGGGGGGATGCATTATTGATTGGTGCCTATATCCTTAATTGTGTTCCAACAAAGTTCGTAGTCGATGACTTAACGAGCTTTGGACAGGGAGACAGCTTGTCCTTAGTCATTTGAGACCATGGGTTTGTGCCGCGTATGTTAATGATTCCTCATATAAATACAAGTTAGATCCGCGAGGAAAGAAGTGTATCTTTATCAGATACTTTGAACACTCCAAAAGATATGTGTTCCTAGGAGAACATACGAATAACACAGTCATTGAGATTGAGTCTCGTGATGTCGTATTTCTCGAGAATGATTTTCCTAAGAGAGTAGAAATCGATTGATATTTCACCTTCTATAAGATGGAAGAGCCTAGTGGCTTAGTGGATCCCAACGGTGGGATTCAAGACCCTGAAGTGGATCTTGGTCATAGTGGGAGTGGTCCATCTAAAGGTGTGGAGGCTCTCTCTCCTCATTGGAGTGGTCGGGGAAATGTACCTTGTCATCGTTTCCCGATTGAGAATGGGATACTCATTGTGACTCCAGAGGGTGAGAATTGTTGGTCTCCACCTTGGTGAAGTCTATCTTTCGATAGCAATCACCATTGATGAAGTTGATACAAAGTAGGGCCAAAACATTGTAAATTTCAATGTTCTTGAACTTTGTACCAATGTCACTATTTAATGGGTAAAATAATTTTCAAACATTTTTCACCCATTGTATTGGTCATAAGTATTATACGTATCAAATTTCGTGATTTTTCGATAAACGTATAATTATTTATGATTTTTTGAAATTCATTTCTGATAACTGAAAATCGGATTTTCAGTTATCGATCAGCTTGGGTGACGATCATTGATGGGTATATGATGATCGTTATCGTGAGTCGATCGCCAAGGTGATTTTGGGTTGACAAGGTTTGTTTAACCCGAATTCAGCTACGGTAAAGGTCCCTAACCACTCCTAACCCTAGGATATGCTTTGGGAAGCATTATGAAGGGTGAAAATTCATTGGATATGGATTTGGAGAGGTGTTAGGTCAAAGTATCAAATTGAGGTGGTGGAAAGTTCAATGTTGAATTTCCAACCTTAATTTTGATGATTTAGAGTTCCTATTGGCTTAGGGACTCCCAAGGACATTGTTGGTGCAATGGTCAAGGGAGCAAGCCTTTAGGGGAGGTATCCATCTTGGGATGATAGATGTGTTTTCTCCTTGAAAATGAGAAGTTATGGGAATGTTATCAATTTGGGAAATTGATGGATTTTTAGAAACCCAATTTGGAAATTGGGAGAGTGATTAGGATTGCCTCTCTTGAGTGATATGGGACTTATCACTAGGAAGATGGTAGGCATCCTAGGTATTTTTGAACCAAGGGGGAGATTGTAAGCTCTCATTGGGACATGAGACATTGACCTCCTTGGATAGAAAATCTTTTTGAGGTTAGTCAAAAAGGGGGAGAATGTTTGGGGAGAACATTTGGGATAATTGGTAAAGGATTTGAGTTAGTATTCTAACTCAATTATTTGTTCGGTTTTTGTCAAACATCAAAAAGGGGAGATTGTTGGTGCAATCGGCCCAGTCACGATCACTGTGACTTGAGTTTGGCTCAGTGATGTTTTGATGTGTTTTGATGTTTCGACAAAAACATATGACAATGTAATTGTCATTTTGTAAAGTCCAAGTCTTGAGTACTTGGCATGGAAAGTCCTAGTGGGACACTTGGCATTGGGAAAAGTCCAAGCATGGGTCTTGGCAATGTAAAGTCCAACATGGGTTGGCAAGGGAAAGTCCAAGCATGGTCTTGGCATTTTAGAAGTCCAAGCATGGTCTTAGCATGGAAAGTCCAACATGGGTTGGCATTTGAAGTCCAAGGATTGATATTGGCGGCGTAAAGTCCAAGCGGTAGTCTTGGCAAAGATAAGTCCAATGGTTGGCGTAAAGTCCAAGCTTAGCGAGTCCAATGTGCCTTGGCGGTGTAGACACCGTTAGCATGACATAGCCGACAAGCACCCGAAGGCTAGCGCGATGGATGAACAAGTCATGGATGACTTGGAGGATCCAGAGGCGTGAGGTCGATGGAGGTGACTAGAAGGCTTAGGTCTAGGCTAAGGGTGGTCTAGCAAGTATGGGGAACCATACTTGAGTTAAAACCTCATGTTTGAGGTGTGCGCGGTCGGCGTGCCATGTGGCGATCGACCAAGTCAACTAGGGTTTGATGCGGGTTATGGCCTAGCGATGATCGCCATAGGTTGGCGGATGATCGATGGCTCAGCGATCGATCGATCGTCGATCACCGACCGGTGCTCAATTCGCCACGCATGGAGTCGAGACTCGGGGTCGAGTGAGGACTCCATCACGATCGACCGATGGTCACAATCGGTGATGGTAGTTCCGTTGGACTTATCCAACGTGGAACTAGCCGTTGTCTCACGACAACAGTGGCATCAGTCGACTGATGGTCTCGATCAGTCGACTGATCGACTTTTTCCAGCACAGGTTGAAGCTATATATGGAGCTCGTGGTGGAAGAAAAAGGTATGGTTCTTTGAGGCGATTTGGGGCGAGTTGCTGCTGCAATTCAGGGTCTCCAAGTGCTATTCGATCAACCAAGTGATCAAGCATTCAAAGAGCATTTGTAAAGTGTTTCCTTTACTTGTATTGCTTTGTATTTCACTATATTGCTTGTATTCATTTGATTATTGTTGTAATCATATTGTACGAGGTTTCTCCACCTCCGGATTGTTCCGAGAAGGAGTTATTTGATAGTGGTGTGTGATTGGCATCGCTAGGGCTCATTTGAGCCCGATCCGTGGAGTAGGAACCCATCAATGGTGATTGCTTTGGATGAGACATACTCTTGTGGACTATGAGCTACACTACTCTAACATTAAGGTTTATTGTGACAATGTGAGTACCATCAACTTGACCAAAAATCCGGTACATCACTCTAGGACCAAACACATTGAAGTGAAACATCACTTCATAAGAGATCATGTGGCAAGAGGGGACATTGAACTTAATTATGTAGAATCTAAGTCCAACCTTGCCGATATCTTCACCAAAGCTCTTCCCGAAAATGAATTTTCATCTTTAAGGAGAGAGCTTGGTATGTGCTTTATGGAGTAAAATTCTAGGCTTGCATAATCCCGTGTTTATATGTTATCTTTATACCTTGTTACATCTCACAAAAAGCCTTAAGAACCTTGATTTTTGTATTGAGACACCTAGAACCATGTGAGATAATAGGGAAGGTGTACTTGGCTCATCATGCTTGTTATGATGCATTACTATGAGCCAATGACACACCTAGAGACATAAACACCTTATGGACCAATCATTGGGAAGGCTTGTATTCAAGTAATGGATACATAGCTCAAAGAATATGGTTGGAAATTCCAAATAATATATATTTTAAACTATGTTCATCATATTTTGAAAAACAATTTCCAAATGAACCACAAAAGTGATACAAAGGTTGCAAACTCTTTAGAACTTTTGTTAGATTCCAAGGTTGTATCAATCTTGAAATCTGAAAAACATATATTTTTCAAATTATTTTTCCTTCATCAAGTATAATTTCAGAAATGTGTACGCGAAATTTCGTGATTTTTCAAGATTTCTGGAATTGCTACCGCATTTCTAAAGTTAAATTTGAAAAATTTGAAATTTTGATTTGAGTCTAGCGATCGTTGGTTGAAACGATCCGTTTTCTGATATTAAGCTCCATTTTCTGATATTTAGTGTATCCTTGATGTCCTAAAACTATGGTATGATAATGTTGCAATAAACAAAGTTTTAGGACAGATTAATGCAGTGTTTTAGGGGGAGTTTCATATATAATATCGTTTTCTTCCCTAAAATCCATTGTTGGTGCAAAGTTAGAACTTCATGTTTAATTCATTGATATGCTTTGCTTCAAATATGGTTTACACATCATATCTTGGATTAAGGGGGAGCTTAATTTCAATCTTATACCTTAGTCCAAGATCCAATACCCTTAACTCTTTCATTTATGAATCCTTCTCTTTTTGATGTCTGTCAAAGGGGGAGAAGGAATGTTTAAGTTAGAATCTATATTGGAAATATGATTATATTTTTAAAAGACCTAACTTAAATGATTGTCAAACATCAAAAAGGGGGAGATTGTTGGTGCAACAATGCTCCAAGCATTTATATGTTTTGATGTTTGGATAATCATTTAAGTTAGGCAATGTGTTGTGATCTAATTGCGAATGTGTTTAAGTGACAGGTAAAAGAGAAGTCCAAGTATGATCTTGGCAAAGGAAGTCCAAGGGATGGACTTGGCAGCATAAGACCAAGCTTGTAGTCTTGGCAGCGTAAAGTCCAAGTGAACCTTGGCAAAGGAAGTCCAAGCTTGTAGTCTTGGCAGCGTAAAGTCCAAGTGAACCTTGGCAAAGGAAGTCCAAAGTAAGGTCTTGGCAGCATAAGTCCAAGCTTGTAGTCTTGGCGGCGTAAAGTCCAAGCATTTGGCAACCCAAGACATGACGAAACCGAAGGAAGCTCTTGGAAGCAAAGCGCAAAGGATGAACAAGTCGCGGACTCGGAGGGATCCTGAAGGCGCAAGGCTTAATCCGGAGCTAGAAGGTTGAGTCTAGGTCTAGGGTATAACAACACGTCTGAATGATTCATACTGAATGAGTATCACGGTCAGCGTCAGTCCGAGTCGGTGAAAACCATCACCGATCGGCTTGGGCATGTCGCCGATCGATGTTACTACTATCAGTCGACTGCTATGGGAAACAGTCGACTGATCAAGGAAAGAAATGCCACAGAATGCAGTCTCACTCGATCACGCGCGTGATCACTCGGATCGATCACTCCATCACCGACCGATGGAGAGATCACCGACTAATCACCCGCCGTTGGAGATCGCGGCTACGAATCTCCGCGAGATCGCGTTGTCGCCGCCGCTGTTGGCGCGGCAATGATCGATGGCATGCATCAGTCGACTGATCGAGGCCCAACGGGAAAAACAGCCCCTCTTCTATAAAAAGGGGTCATGGGGAGCATGGTTAGGCTAGTGCTCTAACTCCTAACTTCATCCTCGTGCTCACCAAGTTTTCTAAGTGTTTTTAGCAATCCAAAACCTCCTCTTCTCTTGTTCTTCATCATCCATCATTGTAAAGAAGAGGAGTGTATTGTAAGAAAGGTTTCTCCACCTTGGTTCATCCAAAGGAGAAGATAGTGAAGCTTGGCTAGGGCTAATCCACCTTACGGATTGCCGTGGAGTAGGAGCGTCATCTCCGAACCACGTAAATTGGGTGTTAGCGTTTGGTTTCTTATTTCGTATTTGTATTCATTTTGTATTTGTATTGCTTCCGCTAACTTGATTTTAGAAACGAAGAAACGCTAATCACCCCCCCTCTAGCGTTACAAAGGTCCTAACAAGAATGATTCGAGGACTCTGAGAGAGACTCTCGAGGGTTCTACAAAAGGCCAATGGTTTAAGGTCTTGGCGATGGTAAAGTCCAAGCATGGGTTTTACCAATGGTAAAGTCCAAGCATGAGTCTTGGCAATTGGAAAGTCTAAGCATGGGTCTTGGCATTTGGAAAGTCCAACATAGAGTTGGAAAGGGAAGCCCAAGGGTTTGATATTGACGGCGTAAAGTCCAAGATGAAGTCTTGGCAGTATAAGTCCAATGTTTGGCGGTGTAAAGTCCAAGCATGTGTCTTGGAAGTGTGAGCCCAAATGTATCTTGGCAATGTAGACCCGGTTAGCATGATAATAGCCGATGGAAGCACCTGAAGGCTAACGTATGGATGAACAAGTCATGGATGACTTGGAGGGATCCAATAGGCGTGAGGCTAATAGAAGTGGCTAGAAGGCTTAGGTCTAGGCTAAGGGTGGTCTATCAAGTATGAGGGAATCATACTTGGGTTAAACCTCATGTTTGAGGTCTATCAGTTGACTGGAGTTATGGACCAGTCGGCTGGCCAAGTATTTTGACACTCAGTAGCCTAGTCGACTCTAAGCAGTCGACTGGGGTTATGACCAGTCGACTGATCAAGAGTCGACTAGAGCTTGACTATGGCTGCGTGACTTTAGCAGTCAACTACTAGCATTTGATCGGTAGCGCCTTGAGCGATCGATTGCCATGGAAGCGATCGACTTCTTTTTGTAGCCACGAGCCACGAAAGTTTCATAGTCATTGGGCAAATGATTGTGTGACAGGCTGATCATGATTGGCTATCCGTTGGAGTTTTTCCATCATGGATTAAGCCGTTGTCTCACAACATCTATAGGAGCAGTAGATTGATAGGTTTGGGCAGTCGACTGCTAGGAAAAATCAGCCCGAGTTGTAGCTTTATAAGGAGCATGAAAGGGAGGATTTTGGTAGCGGTTCTAGGAGAGATTTGAGGCGAAGTGCTGGTGTATTTCAGGGTCCTTCAAGCTTGTCCAAGCAACCAACAAGCAAAGCATTCAAAGCAAACTTGTGTAAAATTTTCATTTGTATTTGCTTGTATTTCCTTCTTATTGTTGTAAGAACTATTATAAGAGATTTTCTCCACCTCCGGAGTGTTTTTCGAGAAGGAGAGGTTAATTAGTGTTGGTTTGCATCACTAGAGCTCATTTGAGCTCAACCCGTAGAGTAGGAACCCTAGGTTCTGAACCACATTACATCATATGTTAATGGGTGTGTTTTGTGTGTTTGTCTTTGTTCTAGTTCATGCTTTCTATTTGTATTTCCGCTGCGCATACTAACAAATTGTAGAGACGAACACGAACAAATTCTGAGTGTTGAATCGAAACCACCATTCACCCCCCCCCCCTCTAGTGCGTCACTTACGGTCCTACAATTGGTATCATAGCTTGAAGCTCTTCTACGGATTAATTGCCAAGTGAGCATCGCTAAAGGTTGAAGAGGAGGATGGAGTTGCCAAATCTTGGACTAGGTCATGAAATCAACACTCCACCGCCTTTTGGATTTTATAGAATTGGGGGCTTTAACCAATGGAAGGAGAGTATAGAAACCTTCCTTATGATGAACATCGAAGATTGGTTCATCTTGATGGAAGGATTTGAATATCCAAGAGGGTCGAATGGAGGATTCCTCAAGATGAAGAAGTAGACCGAGGAAAAACTCCAAAAATTTGAGAAAAATAAGAAGGTAATAAAATTCTTGGTTGATTTAATCTCTAATGATATTTTGTGTAGATTAGGTGAATATAAGGATGGCAAGGAGCTTTGGACGAATTGACAAAATTCCATGAGAAGCCTCAATCGGTCCAAGAGGATAAGGAAGAATCCAAGGAGGAGGAAGAAAGCTCATCCTTTCAAGAAAGTGAGAATTTGGAGGTTGAGACGGAATCAACATCCGGATCGGTAGAAGAAGTAGAAGAATTGGACGAAGCCTCCATCTCTAGGATTGAGAGGGAGGAGAGACCTTCCACGCCGGAGGAAGAGCAAGAAGAAGCTTCAACCTTTGGGAGGGATGAAGAACCAACTCCGACTCCTACCACCGACCTACATAACTCAAGCATATAAATTAAAAATAAAAATCATATTGTATGCTTTAAGTGTAGGGAGCAAGGACACTACAAGAGTAAGTATCCAAAAAGAGTCAAGAAGACTCAACTGGTGCCAAAAGTTCATGAAAAGCCTAAGGATGTCGGTGCCTCAACAATTAAAAGAAAGGAGCACATCATTTGCTTCAAATATCATTAAAAGGGGCATTATAGAAGCAATGCTCTAAGGGAAGACAACCTAGCAAGGGCAAGGGAGGAGCTACACATGTAGGGGGAGCTAAGGCAAACCTTAAGGTATATTTCAATAATTCTCTTTATTTACGTAATAATCAAAGGTATGCTAGGAGTAATTTTAATTCTCTTGCAATTATGCATAATCATGAAAGACATGCAAATAGCAACAAATATATTTGCTTAGGTGCTAAATCTTGCAATGTTAGGGTTAAGGATAAATCTAGAACCAATAATCCTAACACAATTCTACCTAGGGAAACTATTAAGAAGGTAGAGAACTACTTAGGCATTAACTCTAAGGAGGATAGACATATGCCTAAGAGAAGGAACAATGCCCAAACAATAGATGAAAATTCAAAAATTGGCAAATTAGAGTTGGAAAATCAAGTTTTGAGGTCAAAACTTGAGAAAATGGAGAAGACCCTTAGGAAAATGGAAAACATGATTATGGGGTCTAATGATCATAAATTAGGGTCTAGGAGGCAAGAACCATCTAGTGGCAAGAAAGGTTTGGGTCACAAACCTAAGCCCAAGGAGACCTACCATAGTGTTCCATTTAATTATGGAGCCATTTCTAAGTCTAGGAAAACCAAGGTTAATAGGGAAGTCATTCCTAAGGTTAACCATGGTAAGTGCTTAGTAGCCAAGGTTTCTATAGAACTTAGGAAAGCCACTAAGAAGGTCACAAGGGGAGTTACCCCTAGAGTTGACCTAGGCAAGACCCAATTGACCAAGGCTTCCAAGCCAAAAAGGGGCATTAGGAAGGTATCAAGGGAGGGCATCCCTAGTGAATACCTTGTAAACTCAAGGAGATCCAATAGGTATTAGATTCCTAGGAGCGTGATCCCTTCACACTAGATAGGTTAGGCTGTGTCAACCTTAAATGGATGGATAGTTAATCTAACCATAGCAAAGTTGGCACTTTAGGTCATTTCCAAGGTTATGTGATACTTTGGAAATAAGGGTTGAATTTATATCCTAAAAGATTTTATGATGTGCCAATAAAATTCAAGAAGTTTGAAAAGTCAAATCAAAATTGACACAATTAAGTTTAGAGGTTATAGCGTGTCATTTTAGGTTTTTGACACACTTGGTAGATTTGTTGGTTATGGGAAATTAGTGTAAATTTTAGAAAATGGAAAATTTGCGTTTAACATTGAGGTATTATATACCTTTGTATTTTATACTTGTCATGCTTTGTTTTCCTTGTCATATAATGACATCATATTTCATTTAATCATATAAAATATCATGATAATGTTTAGGTTTGACTTTTATGTCATGTTAGTGCTTAGATTTTATTTATATACCATGACATTATGATTATTAGCACATGCTTCATTTATGCTATTATTATATGCCATGATCATATTTCATGTATTTAAGTTAATTAAAATTTATTTAAGGACAATGACATGATTTGAAGTCCCATTTATAAGGGAGTCAAATAGAGTTGCTTAGAAAAATACATGAGATCTTATATTAGGAAGAACAAAAATTCACATCTCACATTACATTGACATGTGTGTGTATTGATACACCCTAAACACATGTGAGATGTTAGGAAAATGAGTTAAGTTCAAGGTGCATAGTTCTTGCATCTAGATGAACTCAAACTCATCTTATACCATTAATAGATCATAGGGAAAGCTAATGTGCAAGTCATGTGCATTGAGCCCATAAATCATGGTCCAATATAAGGTTTTAAAAATATTTTAAAATTATTTTGAAAACCCTTGGTGAAGCTTATCTTTTGATAACAATCACCATTGATGAAGGTGATACAAAGTAGACTCAAAACATTGAAGTTATCTTTGTTTTTGAATTTTGTATCAATCTCACTATTTAATGGATATTTTATTTTTCAAATATTTTTCACCCATTATATATGACATAAGTATTATACGTATGAAGTTTCATTATTTTTCAAATTACATATATTTACTTATGCATTTTTAAAATTTGATTTTTTAACCTGATTTCTGCACAGTGCAGAAACGAGTCGACTGTCGCTTTGGGCAGTCGACTGGCATTGAGGGCAGTCGACTGGTTGCTAACCCAGTCGACTGCCAAGGCTGATTTCGGATAAACAAGGTTTGTTTAGCCCAGTTTCAACTAATTTAGGCTTCCCTAATATTTTCTAATACTGGGATATGCTTTGGAAAGCATTGGAAGGGTGAAGATCCATTGGAAATGGATTAGGAGGTTGTTTAGGGTGAGAATCAAATTTTAAGGTGTGTGAAAGTTCAATGTTGAACTTTTTCTCTTAATTTTGATATTTTAGTGTTCATATAGGCTTAGGAACTCTCCAAGAACATTGTTGGTGCAATGGTCAAGGGGGAGCAATCTTTTAAAGAGAGGTTATCCATCATGGGATGATGGATGTGTTTTCCTCAAAGGGAGAGACATGAAGGGTTTTGGAAACCCTCATTGTGCTCACCAAAAGGGGGAGAATTTGGAGAAGTGAGGATTATTTCTCATTTAGTGATATGAGACTTATCACTAGGAAGAGTGAAGGCATCCTAAATGTGTTTAGACTACAGGAGAGATTGTAAGATCTCATTGGGATATGAGACATTGATACCCGTGGGGAGAGCCTTTTTGATGTATGTCAAAAAGGGGGAGAATTGGGAGATTTGTAGAATTGATGGGTTGAGTTAGGTGGCCTAACTCAAAGGTTTTGTTAAACATCAAAAAGGGAGAGATTGTTGGTGCGATCGATCTAGGTCACGATTGACCAGACTCAAGTTTGACTCGAGCAGCATTTTGATGTTCGATAAAATGTATGACAATGTGATTGTCATGGAAAGTCCAAGTCTTGTGTACTTGGCATTGGAAGTCCAAGTCTTGTGTACTTGGCATGGGAAGTTCACGTCTTGGATACTTGATAATGGAAAGTCCAAGCATGGGTCTTGCAATGGTAAAGTCCAAGCATGGGTCTTGGCAATTGGAAAGTCTAAGCATGGGTCTTAGCATTTGGAAAGTCCAACATATAGTTGGCAAGGGAAGCCCAAGGGTGTGATATTGGCGGCGTAAAGTCCAAATGTGTGTCTTGACAGCATTAGCCCAAATGTACCTTAGTAATGTAGACCTGGTTAGCATGACAATAGCTGATGGAAGCACCTAAAGGCTAATGTATGGATGAACAAGTCATGAATGACTTGGAGGGATCTGATAGGCGTGAGGCTGATGAAAGTGGCTAGAAAGCTTAGGTTTAGGCTAAAGGTGGTCTATCAAGTATAAGGGCATCATACTTGGATTAAACCACATGTTTGAGATCTATTAATCGACTGGGGTTATGGACCAGTCGACTGGTCAAGTGTTTTAACATTTGGCAGCCTAGTCGACTCTAAGCAATCGATTGGTCTGGAGCTCGACTACGGCCGCATGGTCTGGAGCTCGACTACGGCCGCATGGCTTTGGTAATCGATTGCCAGCATTGGGAAGTCAATTAGCCTTGAGTAGTCGACTGTCATGGAGGGCAGTCAACTATTGTTTGCGATCACAAGCACAAAAAGTTCCATAGTCGACTGGGCAGTCGACTAACGGGGCAACAGTTGACTGATTGGCTATCCATTTGAGTTTTTCCAACGTGGATTAAGCCGTTGTCTCACAACGACTACAGGAGCAGTCGACTGATGGGTTTGAGCAGTCAACTTCTAGGTAAAAATCAGCCCGAGTTATAACTTTATAAGGGGCACGAAAGGGAGGATTTTGGCAGCGTTTCTATGAGAGATTTGAGGCAAAGTGCCGGTGCATTTCAAAGTCCTTTAAGTTCGTCCAAGCAACCAACAAGCAAAGCATTCAAAGCAACCTTGTATAAAGTTTTCTTTATGTTGTTTATTATATTTCATTTGTATTTGCTTGTATTTCCTTCTTATTTTTATAAGAACTTTTGTAAGAGGTTTTCTCCACCTCCGAAGTATTTTCCGAGAAGGAGAGGTTAATTAGTGGTGGTTTGCATCACTAGAGTTCATTTGAGCTCAACTCGTGGAGTAGGAACCCTAGGTTCCGAACCATGTTACATCTTGTGTTTGTGAGTGTGTTTTGTGTGTTTGTCTTTGTTTTAGTTTATGCTTTCTATTTGTATTTTCGCTGTGTATACTAACAAATTGTAAAGACGAACACGAACAAATTTCGAGCGTCGAATCTGTAGGAATGTTGGTGACCGCTAGAGGGGGGGTGAATAGCACGTTTTCATCGTTTGATAGAATTCGTTCATTCGTCTCTACAATCATCATTAGCACAACGGAATATAGAAATACAAATGTAGAAACAAATAAAAACACAAATACACGCGATATATGTAGTTCGAAACCTTAGGATTCCTACTCCACGGGATGAGCTCAACGAGCTCTAGTGATGCACTCACCACTAATAAAACTCCTTTTCGAAAACACGTCGAAGGCGGAGAAACCTCGTACAAACAATTACAAAACGTAATACAAAAGTACAAACAATGACGACTGGTATCCGACTGATGGGTTTATGCCCAGCAGTCGACTGCCATGGAATGACAGTCGACTGCCAGAGAATGTCGCGGGCACAGAACCGCTCGTAGCCGACTGGGCAGTCGACTAAGGAGGCGTGATCGGGGTGAGGTCCATCACGATCGTATCAAGTGTTCCGTTGGACTACAACGGTCGGGATCCGACGTGTTCGGAGGCTGTTGGAGTGGCGGCAGTCGACTGCCAAGGGCAGCAGTCGACTGGTGGCGGCCAACGGGAAGAAATCAGCCCTCTCTATAAAAAGAGAGGGTGTGGAGCTTTGGGAGGTTAATGCTCAAGTTCTAAACGACCATCCAAGTGCTCCACAAGATTCAAACTCCTTCTCTTATGCTTTCTTTCACATCTATTATAAAAGGAGTGTGCTTGATTTGTAAAGGTTACCTCCACCTAGCTTGGTGCAAAGGAGAGACCAATAGTGATTGGCTTTGAAGGAGTGATTCACCTCGGACGAATCGGGATCGTGGATTAGCGGTGTAGCCGTGAACCACGTTACATCTTCTTTGTTAGCGTTTGTATTTTTGTTTATTGCTTTGTCTTTATTGTTTATGCTTCCGCTTGCGCTAACGATTGTGTAGACGAGCAAACGAATGAGAGAATTCCGACATCCATCGTAAGAGGGCTATTCACCCCCCTCTAGTCGGCCAATCGATCCCCAACACATACTTGGGGTTAAACCTCATGGTTGAGGTTATCAGTCGACTGGGGCTTTGGACCTGTCGATTGGTCAAGTATTTTGACACTTGCCAGTCGAGTTGACTCTTGGCAGTCGATTGGGATTATGGTCAGTCGAACTGCTGGGACTCAACTAGTGTTCGAACTATTGGGACTCGACTGGTGTTCGATTGTAGGAAATACCTTGGCAGTCGACTGGTGCCGTGTGAAACTCAAACTTAACATAAGTTTGAGCTTCCGGCGGTCGGGTAAACCTTAACCCTTGCGGTCAAGTCTCCGACACTTAGCCATTCGTCCAAGTTCACTTAATGAGCTACTTACATTTCACTCATTCTCTCATCTCACTCGAAGTCCCTCGCCGAAGCTCTCTTCGTTCGCGGCCACGTCCCTCAGTAGCATCAGACGCACGACTCTGCAATGCTCCTTCGCGTCTCTTGCCTCCGAAGTCTGCTTCCTTGGCTTCACTTTAAGTCATCTCGTCCGACGGTCCCTCGGATGCTCCAAGCGCACGGCTTCCGCAAAGTCATCCTTCACTGACTCAAGGACCGAGGTTGTGAGGGTGAACCCGCCAAGGCTCCATGTGCGAATTACTAAGTCCTGCAAGACTCCAACGCACATATCAAATAACAATATCATCCTAACTTAAACCCTTTGCCACACACATCAAAACCTTATCATGGCAAGAGATTACCCTAACAGTATGATGCCCTCATACTTGCTAGACCACCCTTAGCCTAGACCTAAGCCTTCTAGCCACCTCCGTCAGCCTCACGCCTATCGGATCCCTCCAAGTCATCCATGACTTGTTCATCCATACACTAGCCTTCAGGTGCTTCCATTGGCTATTGTCATGCTAAGCTGGTCTATACCGCCAAGACACATTAGGCCTATGCTGCCAAGACTACCGCTTGGACTTTACGCCGCCAACCATTGGACTTATGCTGCCAAAACTCCACCCTTGGACTTTACGCCGCCAATATTAACCCTTGTACTTCCCTTGCAAACCCATGTTGGACTTTCTATTTGCCAAGACTCAAGCTTGAACTTTCCCTTGCCAAGATCAATGCTTGGACTTTCCATGCTAACCCATGTTGGACTTTCCAATTGCCAAGTGTCCCACTTGGACTTTCTATGTCAAGTACTCAAGACTTGGACTTTCCCATGACAATCACATTGTCATACATTTTGTCAAAAATCAAAATACTGCCCGAGTCAAACTCGAGTCTGGTCAATCATGACCTGGGTCGATTGGACCAACAATCTCCCCCTTTTTGATGTTTGACAAAAACCACAAACACTTTTGAGTTAGGCCACCTAACTCAAATCTCTTTACCAATTCTCCCAAATTGGTAATCCAAATTCTCCCATAACTTCTCCCGTTAATTCTCTCCCTTTTTGACATACATCAAAAAGGTTCTCCCCAAGGGTGTCAATGTCTCATATCCCAATGAGATCTTAAATCTCCCCCTTGGTCCAAAAATACGTAGGATGCCTTCACTCTTCATAGTGATAAGTCTCATATCACTCAAGAAAGGCAATCCTACAAACTCTCCCAATTTCCAAATTGGGCATCTCACATTCTCAAGATTCTCTCCCTCATGAGGAAGAACACATCCATCATCACATGATAGATAACCTCCCCCTAAAGGCTTTCTCCCACTTGACCATTGCACCAACAATGTCCTTGGAGAGTCCCTAAGCCAATAGGAACACTAAACCATCAAAATTAAGGGCAAAAATTCAAACATGAACTTTCAC
Source organism: Wurfbainia villosa (assembly GCA_025175895.1). Taxonomy (NCBI): domain Eukaryota; kingdom Viridiplantae; phylum Streptophyta; class Magnoliopsida; order Zingiberales; family Zingiberaceae; genus Wurfbainia; species Wurfbainia villosa. Next base: position 95,054,291 of record CM046003.1, read on the forward strand.
ACACCTTAAAATTTGGTACACACTCAAACAACTCTCCTAATCCATATCCAATGGATTTTCACCATTTCCAATGCTTTTTAAAGCATATCCTAGGATTATGAGCAGTTAGGGTAGCCTAACATAGCTTAAATCAGGCTAAAAAAATCTTGTTTACCTAAAATCAGTGTTGGCAGTCGATTCTTACAGTCACCAGTCGACTGTCATTGACGCCAGTCAATTGATTTCTACAAATGTAGAATTTCATTAATCAGAAATGGATTTCGAAAAATCATAAGTAATTAATCATAAATCAAAAAATCATGAAAATTAATATATATAATACCTATGTCAAACATTATGGGTGAAAAATATTTGAAAAATTAAATACCTATAAAATAATGAGATTGACACAAAGTTCAAAACCATTGAAAAGTTCGATGTTTTGGCCCTACTTTGTATCAACTCTATCAATGGTGATTGCTATCAAAAGATAGACTTCACCAAGATTTTCTAAAATGATTTTAAAATATTTTTAAAATACTATATTAGATCATGATCAATGGGCTTAATGCACATGACTTGCACATTAGCTTTCCCCATGATCCACCATAGTATAAGATGAGTTTGAGTTCATCTAGATACAAAAACTATGCACCTTGAACTTAACTCATTTCCTAGCATCTCACATATGTCTTGGGTGTATCAATACACACACATGTCAATGTGATATGAGATGTGAGTTTTATTCATCCTAAACTAAGGCCTCATGCATTTTCCTAAGGCAACACTACTTGATTCTCATATATATGAGACTTCAAGTCATGCCATAGTACTTAAATCAATTTTAATTACCTTAAATGCATGAATAATTATTATGGTATATAATGATAGCATAAGTGAAATATGTGCCAATAATCATGATGTCATGGCATAAATATAAACCTAAGCATACATGACATGAAACCTTAAACCTAAGCATAATCATGACATTTATATGATTTAAAATAAATATGATGTCATGACATGACATATGACAAATAAAGTATGACAAATAAAATATAAGACATAAGAATACCTAAATTTTAATATTTATTGTCATTTGTTATTATTAAGTTCATTTTGTCATATAATCACTTATCCCCCAAGTGTGCCAAAATCCAAAATGGCACACCATGACTCTAAGACCTAGCTTGTGCCAATTTGATCAAATTATCAAACTCCTTAAATGATATTGGCACATCCAAAAATGTTTAGGATATAGATCAACCTCCATTTCCAAGGTACCCATGACCTTGAAAATGACCTAAAGTGCCACCTTTACTATGATTAGGTTAACTACCTATCTATTTAAAGTTGGCACAACTTAACCCATCTAGCGTGCGTCGATCACGCTCCTAGGAATCCAAAACTTATTTGAGCTCCTTGGGTTAACTAGGTATTCCTTAGGGATGACCTCCCTAGATACCCTCCTAATGACCCTTCTAGGCTTGGTAGCCTTGGTCATTTGGGTCTTGCCTAGGTTAACTCTAGGGGTGACTCCCCTTGTAACCTTCTTAGTGGATTCCCTAAGTCCCTTCAAAACCTTAGCCACTAGGCACACTCCATGGTCAACTCTAGGGATGACTTACCTTGTGACCTTGGCTCTCCTAGACCTAGATTTAGTTCCATAATCAAATGGAACATTGTGGTAAGTAGGCATTACCTTCTTAGACATAGGCTTGTGACCTAAACCTTGCCTTCTAGATGGTTCTTGCCTCTTACACCCTAGGTTTTGACTTCTAGACCCTTGAGTTTGATTTTGTATATTTCTAAGGGTATTTTCAAGTTTCTCAAGCCTTGACCTCAAGGCTTGGTTCTCTAACTTCAATTGCCCAATCTTTGATTTTTGATTAAGTCTTTGGGCATTATCATTTCCTATAGGCATATGCCTATCCTTCTTAGGGTTAATACCTAAATGGTTTTCTACCCTTTTAATGGACTCCCTAGATAGAATTTTTCTAGGGACATTAGTCTCAAATTTCTCCTTAGTTGAAATAGGTCTAGAGTCATTATTTCTAGACTTGTCCTTAGACCTAAAATCAACATGTTTAGCCCCTAAACAATAAAGGCCTATTTCTAGCATGCTCTTTATGATAAATTGTATGTGAATTAAAAGCATGTTTTTGTCTATTACTTAAAGAAGGTGCATTATTGAATTTTACTTTAGGGTTTACCTTAGAGGCTTCCCCTACATGTGATACTCCCTCTTGAGTCTTCTTCCTTCCCTTAGGGCAATGTCTCCTATAATGTCCTTTTTGGTTGCATTTGAAGCACACCACATACTCCTTGCTCTTCCTAATTGAGGCACCGACATCCTTTGAATTTTTGTTGACTTTTGGTGCCGGAGGAGCCTTCTTGAGCTTCTTAGGGCACTTACTTTTATAGTGCACATATTTCCTACACTCAAAACACATAATATATTTTTTATTTTGAATTAATATGCTTGAGTTACCTTCCGTGGTAGGGGAATCTTGAACTTGTCTTTAGCTCCCGGAGGTAGAAGCTTCTTCTTGATCCTGCATGGAAGGTGATCTCTCCTCCCCCTCAAACATAGAGGTGGAGGCTTCCTCTACTTCTTCCTCTTCCATCGATTCAGAAGTTAACTCCTTCTCAACTTCTGACTCCTCGCTTTCTTGTCAGGATGAACTTGTTTCTTCGGCCTCCTCTGAATGAGCAGATGAGCATTCCTCTTCTTCCTCTTCTTCTTAGACCGATGATGGATTTTCATGATATTTCGCCAACTTGCTCTAAAGGTCCTTAGTGTCTTTACAATCTCCTATCTCGATCAAAATATCATTAGGAATTACACTAAGTAATATACCCATTACCTTATTGTTTGTATTGAAGTATCGGAGTTGTTCTTGGCTCCAATTCTTCTTCTTGAGTTTTCTTCATTCTTCGTCCTTTGGAGTGTTGAATCCTACTAAAATACTAATCCAATTTTCATAATCGCACATCAGAAAATACATCATTCTACCTTCCCAATATGCAAAATCTTTGCGGTCGAAAGAAGGCAGAATGTTGATGTTGTCACCCAATTTCTCTTGATGATCCATCTTGTTCCCTCTAGCGCGCTCCCTCAGATGTGAAGTCGGTGAAGAGCTCCTAGCTCTGATACCAATTGTAGGAACATTGGTGACCGCTAGAGGGGGGTGAATAGCGCATTTTTGTCGTTTGATAGAATTTGTTCGTTCGTCTCTACAATTATTGTTAGCACAGTGGAATATTGAAATACAAATGTAGAACCAAATACAAACACAAATACACATGATATATATGGTTCGGAACCTTTGGGTTCCTACTCCACGGGGCGAGCTACAAGCTCTAGTGATGCACTCACCACTAATAAAACTCCTTCTCGATAACACATCGGAGGCGGAGAAATTTCGTACAAGCAATTACAAAACATAATACAAAAGTACAAGCAAAATACAAAGACAATATGAAATACAAGTAAATAAAAACTTTACAACACTTTGCTTTGATCACTTACTTGTTGCTTGCTTTGGTTTGCTATTGAAGGTCTGGAATGTAGCAGCAATTCCCCTACAAAATCTCCTCAAAAATCGCTGTGGAAATCCTCCCCAAGCTCCTCCTTTTATGCTTGTCTTGGGATGATTCCGCACTTGACAGTTGACTGCCATAAAGCCCCAATCGACTTCCAACAGTATCGTTGTGAGACAATAGCTTGCCATTACCCCAATAGGGCCCTACGAATTAGGTCGTGGTCGACTCACCCGATCGACTGAGCATTCTGCTCCCACAACCCCAACTAGCAATTGGCTATCATCCATGTCAGTCGACTGCCATCAGTTGATTGCCCAATTCTAGCAGTCGACTGCCAAGACATTTCCTATAGTCGAACACCAGTCGAGTCTGAGCAGTTTGACTGGCTATAATCCCAGTCGACTGCCAAGAGTCAACTTGACTGCCAAGTGTCAAAACACTTGACCAATCGACTGGTCCAAAGCCCTAGTCGACTGATAACCTCAACCATGAGATTTAACCCCAAGTACGATGCCCTCATACTTGCTAGAACACCCTTAGCCTAGACAAGCCTTCTAGCCACCTTCGTCAGCCTCACGCCTATCGGATCCCTTTAAGTCATCCATGACTTATTCATCCATATGCTAGCCTTCAGGTGCTTCCATTGGCTATTGTCATGCTAAGATGGTCTATACCGCCAAAGCACATTGGGCTTACGCTACCAAAACTACCACTTGGACTTTACGCAATCAACCATTGGACTTATGTTGCCAAGACTCCACCCTTGGACTTTACACCGCCAATATCAACCCTTAGACTTCCCTTGCCAACCCATGTTGGACTTTCCATTTGCCAAGACTCAAGGTTGGACTTTCCCTTGCTAAGACCCATGCTTGGACTTTCCATGCCAATCCATGTTGGACTTTCCAATTGACAGGTGTCCCACTTGGACTTTCCATGCCAAGTACTCAAGACTTGGACTTTCCCATGACAATCACATTGTCATACTTTTTGTCGAACATCAAAATACCGCTCGATTCAAAATTGACTCAAAAAACATCAAAATAAAGATTGATTTAAGATAAAAGTTATGCGATGACAAAACCAATTAGCTTTTCAAAGTATGTAGGTTTTTCAATGTACTTAAGCTTTTCATAGATATTAGTTTTTGAAACTAAACTTTTCAAAATATTCTAACTTTTCAAAGTATTATTTTAAAGGTACATAAGTTATTCAAAGTTTTCCAAAGTATTTCAATGTACTTAAACTTCTAAAGTTCATGAAAAATTTGATTTCTGTTGGTGCAGTAGGCACCTAAGTCAAACTTGAGTTTTGATTATAGAAAACGATACAAAGTTAAGCTCATGTCATTATCTCACGAGCTGAATCGAGTGTGCAGAAAATTGCTATAGCTGGAGCTGAAGGCTAGCGACACCCGGAGGAAGCCGCGGTGGTCGGACGACACTCGAGTGACTTCGGAGGGAGCCGAAGGAATCGAGTGGAAGGTTGGAAGTGAAAGTGACACAGTAAGTATCGAGGTAAGCTCGTGTGTGTGCGAGTGTAAGTGAGGTCGTATCCTCTTTACGGGGATAGACTTAAGCATAGATCAGACCCATGACATCCCATCAGTGGTCTAGGTCGAGATCGGACGGTCGGAGGCCGTCAAAATAATGTTTTTGTTTAGCTAACAACTTGGAGGACTGTCAAATCGATCATTATTTCGCCGACATTCCACCGATCGCCATCAGTTGACTGATGATGGCCATCAGTCGACTGATGGTCAAGGATCAGCCTCGAGGAGTCAAGCCTTATCACCATTTTTCAAGGAGCCATGTGCCAAAACTCTATTGGGTGAAGTTCCTCTCGAAAAGAGGTTCCAAGGCTATAAAAGGAGGGCCTCTCCTAGGGTTTTTCATCATCTCTAAGTGGTCAAAAACCTCTGCAACTCTGCAATTCTCTGACGACTCTACGACGAAGTGATGTCAACAACCCTAGCTTAGTTTCTACTCTTTAGTAGTTGATATTTTAATTTGTCGTCTCTTTAAATATTGCAATTCCTTTTATTAATCGAGGTTTTCTATCGTTGCACTTTACATTAATAGAAGAGAGGGTTTGTCTCTCTATCTTTTCTTTCGAAGGTTTTTTGTAATCATCAAACTTCTACCTCCAACGAGGAGGAGTGTTTTTAGTGAATTGCCCTCCGTGCGTGATCAAGGATCACTAGGGCCTTGGAGTAGTAGCCGAAGGCTACGAACCAAGTAAAAATATTTGTCTCATTTTATTTATTGCTTATCTTTCCACTGTAAATTAATTATCTACTCGAGTTTTAACGAACGAACAAAAAGAAAAGGTTTTATCGCTATTCACCCCCCCCTCTAGCGATCCGCTTCGATCCAACAATTTCAAGGTTCGGTAGATTTTAAATAGATTAAAGTTACCTCTTTTCAAAATCCTCTTTAAAATTTGAAATTTCCATAAAATTTTGAGAAATATTTTTCTTAAAAAAAATCCCTTCAACAAAAGCTAATAGTCTTTAAAAAACTTCCCCTAGATCATAGCTTGAAATAATATTTGAAATTGTTAAATCAAAACATATTTTAAAATTTCTAAAAATGTCCTAATGCAAATGCAGTAAAAGTTGGCGAAGCAAAAATTCCTTTTCATAATTGAGTAAATAATATATTTAAAATAAGCATATAAAAATTGTCCTTAAAGCAAATGTCTAACTCTTAGGAAACTCAAATGATATAAGATTATCATTAAGTTTTGGGTGAGAGTTAGTCACTAAAGTTATCGATTTGCTTTAAACCTCTTTTGGTTCATGTCGATGCACTAAGTCTACATCTGGAACCTGAGGTGCAACCCTAGCATCTCTTGTCCATCTTCGTGGCTCGATACACAAATAGATAGTCCTAGATATTTGTGAGATGTGATGGCTTGTCTAGATCTATAGGATCATGAATTCTAGATTCAACCAAGGCTAGCTCAAATTTAATTTTCTTTAAAATAATATTACTTGATAAAAAATAGGTTTGGAATGGTAAAATATTAGAGAAACCTATTCTACCAATCATAAACCTAATTAACTACTAAGTCAACAATCAAGACTTTAAGATGAAAACAAATATTGAAATGTTAACTACATAGATTCATAGTAAATCGATTACTACATCTAATAAAGTCTTAATCTGAGGAAGAGGGAGGTGGATGAGGATGGCTCATGCCCCAAGATCGAAGCATCTCCATCATCTCTCTATGATCGTCCCTCTGCTATTGGAGCATCTGCATCATCTCTAGATGACGTGTCTGATGCTGCTTCTCCTAACGTTGCATCGCATCCTCCAGTTTGGATAATCTCTCTGCTATTGTGGGAGGAGTAGGAAGAAAGGAAGATAGGTCATGAATCTCATAGTCTGGTGCCTCCTCACTCCTATTTGTCTTATGCTTGGGATCAGACTTAGATTGGGGTTGTGGTCCATCTCTCCTCCAAGTCTAGACATTATTCTCATCTAAACCTATCTTAGCTAATGCAAACTGTCTAGAACATATCATGTCATACTCAGTAAGTTGTTTGACATTATCTGCGGTAATATCAAACTGTAATGTAGCTAATAAAGATGTGATGATGTGGGAGTAAGGCATATATGCCCTACCGCTAGTAATGACCCTAGAATGATGAATGATAGACTGGAACATATGCAGACTAATGTTTATGTCTAATCTGAGAATGAATGCATATAGTAAAAAATGAATGATAAGGATACATCATAGTGATGTCCCTAGTAGTTAGTGGCAAAATACAGTTTACTATAACTCTATACAGGGTATAGTCCTGTACTCTGAGTCTAATGGAACTGAATAGACTCACAGATGGAGTCCCTTCCTCACCAAAGAAATGCAAATGCATCCTATCTAATGTGATGCGAGAGTAGGGATCACCATAAGGTAAGTCCCTGGGAGGGAAACAAACAACTAGATATGATGAATGCATGAGATCTAGATGATCTCTCAACATGGATGGGGTAAAGATAAAATCTTTGCCCTGTACTCTGGTAGAGTATGTGAAGTCATCGATCCTAACAAAGTTATTGTAAAACTCAGCACATAAATCTATATTTATTGAGTTCCTACAATAAACTAATTTACCTAAGCCATAATGCTCTATAACATCTACGCTTGGTATGCATGACCTACTGAAAAAAGACCTACTCAGATACCTAGTAGGCATAGGGGTATATGTGGTGCTATTAAATCTAAGTCTATGTTCCTCAGTGGGAAATCTAATATCCAAGCTTGAGTCGGAGGATGTCTTAGTAGCCTCAACTGCTCTTCTCTTACCCCTAAATAAATCGTAAATTTTAAGATTAATATTATTAAGAAATTAAAAAATGTAGGGGTGTTACCTAGGCATTGTAGATGAATTTAAATAAAAGATTTGATGACCTCGATGCAAAAAATAGTGGGATTTCAAATTTTGAAGGGAAAATCGACTGGTTTGAGTCGACTCGGTGTTGCCTCGTTGCTGTACTTATAATGGGAATTCAAATTGATCGAAGCATTCGGTCAGTCGACTTGGTTCAGTCGACCTAGTTGATTTTACTATTTACTTCATCTACTCCCTAGTCAACTGGGTTTAATGCAGTCGACTAGGTTGGTCTTATCTCTTAATGATGGTAGTATTCCGGTTGACTGGGTTTTATGTAGTCGACTAGATTTGTGATTTTTACTGCCATAATGAGTTCCGAGCTTTTACTCAACTGGATGTGGTCCGGTCGACTGAAAATAATTCAGTTGACTAGATAAGTTATTTTTTTCAATTTATTATTTAAATGTTATAAACTTTGGATTTTCCAAAGAGTTGTTTAATAATACACTTTTTAAGGGTTATTTTATCTTTTTCAACTTACGATTGACTTAAATTATTGATATTTGATGAGACTTTTTATTTTAATTTTAACCTTTACCTTGAATATAATATTTTAGTAAGTTAATTGTACTTAGGTTCCCTTGGAATGTTCTTGAAAACAAATAGATTAATTAACCTTAATCATCTCATCCAACCTAGGTTTTCAAAACACGTTACTCCTATGGGTTTAGTGAGATGAGGGTTCATTCTTATCTTGATTAAATTTAATGAAAATTAAAAGTGTTTAAAATTGTGTTAGATTCAAGTTTAGATTGGGCTAATCAAGTAAATTTTTTCAAAATTAACTTCCAGATAGTGCTGAAGCATATGACCTTCTTGGATATCAGGTGGACCACTTTCTTAGATAAAGTTGATTAAGTAATCAAGTACTTGACTTGCTTTAGGCTAAGCTTTGGTCTAGCTAGTTAAAGACTTAGTGAGTTAGCTTCGGTTAGTTTCACTTAACTTAGTGCATCAAGTAGTGGCGAGGCATATGACCTTCCTGGATATCAGGTAGATCTCTTCCTAAGACATGCACTTTGAAGAGTTTCCCTAACTTACTATCAGTTCACTTCGTCTTAGTACTAGGTTGTTTAAGTTTAAACTATTTATTTCTTATCTAGTCCATTCTAAATTAAGCAAGTAAAACTAGACATACAAGAGTTTAACTAAGTGTAGAAACAAGTAAAAATTTAGCTTCCTCTGAGTAATAACACTACAAAAAAACATCAAATTGGCGACGAAATTTGGCAATGAAAATAGTTCGTTGCAAATCTGCAATGAATGTTGTGACGAATTTTATGTTTCGTCGCAAATTAGAAACGAAATTTTCAACAAAAAAAAAATTGTTGCAAAATTATTTAAATTTTCAATATTTAATTTTCATCGCAAAATTAGTCGCAATTTGTGACAAAAATCATTTTTCGTCGCCAATTTGTGACAAAAATATTTTTGTTGAAAATATTTGCAACGATTTTTTTTCGTTGCAGATTCTGCAATGAATTTAATTTTTGTTGTAAAATTCTGCAACGAATTTTATTTTCGTTGCAGAAATCTACGATGAATTTTTAATTCGTTGCAAAAATCTACGATGAATTTTTAATTTGTTGCAGAATCTACAACGAATTTTATTTTCATTGCAGATTTTTGCAACGAATTCAAAATTCGTTACAGATTCTACAACGAATTAAAAATTCATCGCAGATTTGGCGACAAATATAGGATTCGTCGCCAAATTGGCGACGAAATTTGTAACGAAATAATATTCGTCGCTAATTTTCCCCTAATTATCCCGCCGTTCCGTACCACCCACGCCCTCCATCCTTCCTCCGCTCGATCGCTCGCTCCTTTCTCCTCCTCACGCCGTCGACACTCTCCTCTCCTCTTTCTTGGCCGCCGCCTCGCCTCGCGGCCGGCCTGCGGTGCTCGCGGGCGGCGTCGCCGCGTGCTCCTCGTGGCGATCGCGAAGTGGCTACGCTGCGCGTGCCCTCACGGGCATTGTGTGTGTGCCCTCGTGTGGCAGCAGCGGCCGCTGCACGCATGCCCTTGTGGCCACCGCGCGCATGCCCTCGCTCGCGTAAGGTTACACCGCGCCGTAGTTGCTGCACCTTGCGCGTGCTTGGCAATTGTCGCATGGTCTTGATCGTGAATTAAAATGTTATTCAAATTATATAAATCAGTATAATGTATCATAATCTAAATGCAAAATTATTTTTCATAGGTTTGTCCTACTTCATTATGGTGTTCGGTGTGTTCGTGAAGTGTTCGTGCAGTGTTCATCTAGCTGTGAGCTCATTCGCACGTTGTTTCCATCTGGACAGGTACGCATTAAAATATTGTATATTTATAACATTAATTATAGTATTATTAATTTTTTTATATTAATTATTCTTAATGTTTGATTTTAAGTAATTTAATTACTGTTAATAAATCATATTTGTTTGAAATGATATTATAGTTTGTAATTAAATATCACACAAAATCATATTTAGTATTAGAAAAATTTAATTTATTTTGAGTATAAATTTATTGTTATATTGATATATATGGATGAATTTTGGAAGAAATTAAATTAATCGTTGATATAATTTCAAAAACAGGATTAATGGAGAGAGAACGAAGTTGGATGTATAAAAAGAATTTACCAGAACGTCGTGGTTTAACCGATGAATTTATAATTAGGATGGAACAATTTTTGAGATTTGCTAATAACAATGTTGAGTTTATGGATGAGAATAAATTAAGGTGTCAGTGCAAAAAATATCATAATGGTAAATTTTTCCAATGTGATAAAGTTCGAGAAGATCTTTGTAGATTTGGTTTTATGCCAAATTATTATAATTGGACTTGTCATGGTGAACCGTTTATATCCGATGAAGAAGTTGGACGAAACATACAAAGGACAGTTAGTGGAGAGAAAGTATATGATGTGTGTAATTTATGTTGCATTTTGAGCATTCAATATGCATGCATTTCATCTCATTTTATATTTTAGTCATGTATTTTAGACAAAGAAACTGTTTTGGAGTATTTTTCATGTTAACAGGTGAAATATCGGCAATTATCAAGGCGTATTAGAATAACACAGGCGTGCTATCAGTGATACGTCCGTGTCAAGCTCACCTGAACTCAACACACCCTGGGTGTGTTAGCTGACACACTCATGCCAAAAGCCCGACACGCCCACGCCAAAAGCCCGACATGCCCACGCCAAAAGCCCGAAATGCCCATGCCCTCCATTGACACGAGTGTGTCGCCTTATTGACTGCTTTCCTTTTCTGTGGCAAAGCCCGGGATTTCCACTTAATTGAAGAATTTTTGCCTTAATTGAAGACCAAGCCAAGGCTATAAAAGAAGATGAATTCTAACCCTAGAGGAGGGCGGTGGAATTCGAAGAAGGAGGATAAAGTCGACGGCGGAAGAAACACAACGATGGCGATTGTAATTTCTTTCTCTGGCAATACTGATTCATCTATGGAGTAGTGTCCTGTAATCTTAGGATGGGGGAGTAGCCCTTGACAATTTATGATGGTTGATTGAATCTCTTCTACTTTACTTGAATAGATGGTTGTTTTGATTTGGTTTTAGATTCTTATTGATAAATCTAAGGAACCTTGAAAAAGTACCTAACAGTGAACCCAAGTTCCCGAAACCTAGATCCATGCTAGAGATTAACTCCTATCAAGTATCGATAGCGTATCTATGAGGGCTTGCGGGAATCATTGATGATTCCTGAGTTGATTATGGTCCCGTGTGCAAACCTATCGTGAAAAGGAAATTTAGTCTCTAGAGGAACTCTTATGGACTTAATGGATCTATCAAATCCAATTTTTATCAAGTAACGGTAGTAAGACTAGGGAGGTTTGCGGGGGTCTCGTGACAGGTCCCCTTAACTGATTATGATCACCTACGCTCAAATACCGTGAAAAGAGAAATTGAGTTTAATAGGTACAATTGGCATAGACCTCGAAAGGGGCCGTTGATTTACCTTAGGATAGGTTCTATCGAAACAACTCTAAGGAGTAGGAGAGAACGTAATCACCTTATAAATCGTTGATGCGGTGAAACCCATATCATGAGATTCCCTTCAATTATTGACTTTCAGCTCATTCTTCTCGTTCACTGTTCTTGACTGCTTAGTTTCTTTACTTAATTCACAAATTCGATTTGACTAGATAACTTGGTATCACGATCATTAGGTAATTGACCCAATCTCTGTGGGATCGATATTTTTATTACTTGACGACAACCGTGCACTTGCGAAAATTGACACATCAAGTTTTTGGTGCCATTGCCGGGGATTGACACTCAATATTGAATTGAGCATGATTTAGTTAATCTTGATTTCTATTTCTGTTCTTATTCTTTTGTCTATTCTGAATTCTTGTTTTGGAAGCTTCTCTTGTTGTTGCATGCACAGATTTAACAGGGAAATTCTCGAAATTGATCCCGAGATAGAGAGAACGTTCCTTGCTAGAAGAAGACTCCAGCAACAACAGGAAGAAAATTTGAACTCTAACATGGCTGATCACAATGAGAATAAAGCTTTAAGGGATTACGCAATGCCTAGTACAAGGGGATTGAGATCAAGCATTAGAAGACCCCCCATTGAAGCGAACAATTTTGAATTGAAACCGGCTCTACTTTCCATGGTCCAACAGCATCAATTTGGAGGAGCGCCCACTGAAGATCCTAATCTGCACTTGGAAGTATTTTTAGAATTTTGCAAAACGTTAAACCGAATGGAGCCTCGGTTGATGCTATTAGATTGCGCTTGCTCCCTTCTCATTGCGGGACAAAGCTAGAGCGTGGTTACACTCTCTTCCAGTGATGCATAACTACATGGGATCTGGAGCAAAGATTTCTAGACAAGTATTTTCCAAGCAAAGCGCAAGTCTTCGCTATCAAATCACTAATTTTGCAAGGATGGAGAGACATTATTTGAAGCTTGGGATGATTTAAGGGATTGCTACAAAGAATGCCCTCATCATAAATTTGGAGAAATGGCTCATTGTTCATACTTTCTATAATGGAATCTCGTATGTCACTAAAGTTTCTCTTGATTATGCTACAGGAAGAGCTCTCATGAACAAAACGTTGGATGAAGCCTTTGAGATCATCGAGAATGTGGCAATGAATTCTCACCAATGGGCTACAGAACGAGGGTATCCGATTAAAATGTCAGGTAAGTACTCTCGATTTACTCAGCGCTAAAGTTGATGCATTAACTCAAAAGCTTGAACATTTTAATGTATCAGCTGTAAACTCATCTAATGTCACTTGTGAGATTTGTGGTGTAACAGGACATATGGCTACAAATTGCCAAATTCTACATGCACCATCATCGAGAGCAGGGGTTGAGCAAGTAGATGCGCTGAATAATTTTAATCAGAAGCCTAATAGTGGGAACCCTTATTCGAACACGTACAATCCTAGTTAGAGAAATCACCCCAACTTTTTGTTGGTGCAATCGGCCCAGGTCACGATTGACCAGGACTCGAGTTTGACTCGAGTGATGTTTTGATGTTTGACAAAGTATGTTTGACATAGGATTGACATTGATGTTGGACATTGATGTCGGTTAATATGTTGGGGAGATTGTTTATACAATCGACCCAGGTTATAATTGACTTAATGGTTGACCAGGGTTGACCATGTGATTATGGGAAAAGTCCAAGCATGGGTCTTGGCAAGGTAAGTCCAAGTGGGACACTTGGCAATTGGGAAAGTCCAAGTCTTGAGCACTTGGCATGAGAAGTCCAAGCATGGGTCTTGGCAAATGAGAAGTCCAAGCATGGGTCTTGGCAAATGGGAAGTCCAAGCTTGAGTCTTGGCATTTGAGAAGTCCAAGGGTTTGATATTGGCAGCGTAAAGTCCAAGCGGGAGTCTTGGCAGCATAAGTCCAATGGTTGGCGACGTAAAGTCCAAGCGGAGTCTTGGCGGCGTAAGTCCAATGTGCCTTGGCGGTGTAGACACCGTTAGCATGACATAGCCGAGGGAAGCACCTGGAGGCTAGCGCGATGGATGAACAAGTCATGGATGACTTGGAGGGATCCGAGAGGCGTGAGGCTGATGGAGGTGGCTAGAAGGCTTAGGTCTAGGCTAAGGGTGGTCTAGCAAGTATGGGGGCACCATACTTGGGTTAAAACCTCATTCTCATGGGAAGCGATCGTGATGATCGGCACCCGATCGACGATGTCGGCAACGATCGGCAACGCCAAGATAGCGATCATTGCGGTCGAATTACAAGCTGACGCTCCGTGGCCATTGGGCCGATCGACTACGGCGTTAGCGATCGGCCCGCCAATGTTGCGATCGTGGTGCGAGTCCCGTTGGAACTTTTCCAACGTGGATTTAGCCGTTGTCTCACATCTGATATTGGCGATCGGGTGATTTATGGCACGATCGCCGCGGAAATCCAGCCCGACGCGAGATAAAAGGAAGTTGTTCATGGAGATTGCGACATCAGTTCTTGGGGAGCTTTCTTGAGGCGATTTGAAGGCGATTTGCAGGTGCATCTCAGGGCCCTTCAACCTCATCCAAGCAACCAACAAGCAAAGCGCTCAAACCCTAGTTTTGTAAAGTGTTCTTTACATTTCCTTTGTATTTGCTTGTATTTCTTTAGATTATTGTTGTAATCTTGTGTACGAGGTTTCTCCACCTCCGACTTGTTGTCGAGAAGGAGTTTATTGATTAGTGATTGCATTGGCATCGCTAGAGCTCGTTAGAGCTCAATCCGTGGAGTAGGAACCGTGTGGTTCTGAACCACGTTATATGATCTTATTGTGATTTGTGTTGTGTCCATTTCGTTATTGCTTTTATTATTATATATATTCCACTGCGCTAACACGAATTGTAGACAAGCACGCGAACGAATTCCATCATCGAACGGTCACACGCTATTCACCCCCCCCCCCTCTAGCGGGCCTCAAATATCCAACAAGTGGTATCAGAGCCTGGTGGCTCTTCAACGGATTAACAACCGGGAGCAATACGCTAGAGGGTAAAGATGGAATTCCAAGACAAGCTAGGTTGGGACATCAACACACCGGTCCCGTACTCATTATATGGACAAGAAGGCTTCGATTCTTGGAAGAGAAGAATTGAAGATTTTTTGATGATGAGAGACTTCGAGGAATGGTCTCTATTAATGGAAGGATTTGAGTATCCTAGAGGACCAAAAGGTGGTTTCCTCAAGAAGAAGAGATGGAGTGAAGATCAACTCCAAAGATTCGAGAAACACAAGAAGGTAATCAAATTCATTTTTGATTTAATTCCAAATGAATTCTTGTGTAGCCTAGTTGAATGCATGGATGCTAAGGAGCTATGGAGCGATTTGGCAAAGCTCCATGAAAGCCCATCAATGGTCCAAGAGGAAGAGACCGAAGAGGCTAATGCATCATCTTCACAAGGAAGTGAGGACTTGGAGGTTGAGAGATCATCAACATCCAAAGAGGAAGAGGAAGTAGAATCGGAAGTTGATAGGGAGTCAATTTCCGGGTTGGTGGAGGAAGTGGAAGAAGCATCCACCTCAAGGATTGAGGGGGAGGAGAGAACTTCCATACCGGAGCAACAAGAAGAAGCTTCAACATCCAATCAAGATGAGGATGCTCAAAAAACAACTCCGGCACCTACCACCGAACTAGGTAACTCAAACACATCAATCTCAAATAAAAATAATATCATGTGCTTTGAGTGTAGGGAATTTGGGCACTACAAGAGCAAGTGCCCAAAGAAGATTAGGAAAGCTCCACCGGCTCCAAAAGTCAAGGATGCCGGTTCCCCAAATATCAAGAGCAAGGAGCATATCATATGCTTCAAGTGCAACTCAAGGGGACATTATAGGAATCAATGTCCTAGGGGAAGCAAAAAGACCAAAGAGGGAGCTACACATGTAGGGGGAGCCTCTAGGGCAAACCCTAAGGTATATTTCAATAATGCACCTTCTTTAGTTAATAGGCAAAGGCATGCTAGGAATTTAAATTCTCTTGCAATTTATGAAAAGAATGCTAATAGGAATAAATATTTTTGCTTAGGAGCTAAAAGTGTCCATTTTAGTAATAAGGAGAAATTTGGGACTAATGTCCCTAAAAATAATTCATCTAAGGATAAACCTAGGTCAAATAATACTAGACAAATTTTACCTAGGGAGACCATTAGAAAGGTGCAAGAGCACCTAGGTTTCAATCCCAAGTGGACTAGGCATATGCCTAGAAAGTCCCATGCCCATGATTTAAATCAAAATTCAAAAATTGGGCAATTAGAGTTAGAGAATCAAGTCTTGAGGTCAAGGCTTGAAAAACTTGAGAAGACCCTTAAAATTATACAAAATCAATTTAAGGGGTCAAAAGATCAAAAGTCAAGGTCCAAAAGTCAAAGTCAACACCAAGGACCTAAGAGTCAAAAGTCAACCAAGGGCAAACAAGGTTTGGGTCACAAACCTAAGCCTAAGGTGGCTTACCATAGTGTTCCATTAGATTATGGAACACTAACTAGGTCTAGAAAGACCAAGGTCAATAGGGAAGTCATCCCTAGAGTTGACCAAAGGGTGTGCCTAGTGGCTAGGGTTTCTAGGAAACCTAGGGTGGCCACTAAGAAGGTTGCAAGGGGAGTCACCCCTAGAGTCAACCTAGGTAAGACCCAAATGACCAAGGCTAACAAGCCTAGGAGGGTCATTAGAAAGGTATCTATGGAGGTTATTCCTAGGGAATACCTAATCAACCCTAGGAGCTCAAATAGATTTTGGGTTCCTAAGAGCGTGATTGATTCACGCTAAGTGGGTTTAGGGTGTGTCAACCTTGATTGGATGAGTAGTTAACTCAACCATGGTAAGGTGGCACTTTAGGATATTTTCAAGGTTATAGTTACCTTGGAAATAGATTTGAATTAATCCTAAAAGGATTTTAGGATGTGCCAATATTAATTATGAAGTTTGATAAAATGATCATTTTGGCACAATTTAGGTTTAGAGGTTAGTGTGTCATTTTGGGTTTTTGGCACACTTGGGAGAAAAATAGAAATATGGCAAAATATATCTAATTATATAAAATGGCAATTAATATTAAAATTTAGGTATTACATACCTTTATATCTTATTTGCCATGCTTTGATTTGCCATATGCCATGACATGACATCATGTTCATTCTCATCATTTATATGTCATGTACATGTTTAGGATTAAGGATTAAATGTCATGTGTTTTAGATTTCATATTATGCCATGACATCATGATTATGAGCATGTGTTTGTCTATATCATCTCTAATGCCATAATCATTCATGCATTTAAGATAGTTTGATTGAAATTGATTTAAGGACAATGGCATGACTTGGAGTCCCATTTATAAGGGAATCAAGTAGGGTTGCCTTAGAAAAATGCATGAAACCCTAGATTAAATGAACCAAAACCCACATCTCACATCCAATTGACATGTATGTGTATTTATACACCCTAGATACATGTGAGATGCTAGGATATGAGTTAAGTTCAAGGTGCATAGTGTTTGCATCTAGATGAACTAAAACTCATCTTATATGACTTGTGGATCATTGGGAGAGCATGTGTACAAGTCATGTACATAGAGCCCAAGGAATATGATCCAAAATAAGGTTTTGAAAACATTTTAAAATCATTTTGAAAAACCTTGGTGAAGTCTATCTTTTGATAGCAATCACCATTGATGAAGTTGATACAAAATAGGGCCAAAACATTGAAAATTTCAATGGTTTTGAGTTTTGTATCAAATTCACTATTTTATGGGTAAAATAATTTTAAAATATTTTTCACCCGTTGTTTTGGTCATAAGTATTATACGTATCAAATTTCGTGATTTTTCGATATACGTATAATTAGTTATGATTTTCTGAAATTGGATTGATAATGAATTTGGAAAATTATACGATCGCCATTGGTGGCGATCGATGTATGTAACAATCGATCGACATCGTAGAGTCGACTGCCAGGTCTGATTTCGGGTTAACAAGGTGTGTTTAGCCCATTTTCAGCCATGGTAAAGGTTCCTAACCACCCCT
The DNA here is from genome assembly GCA_025175895.1 of Wurfbainia villosa. Taxonomy (NCBI): domain Eukaryota; kingdom Viridiplantae; phylum Streptophyta; class Magnoliopsida; order Zingiberales; family Zingiberaceae; genus Wurfbainia; species Wurfbainia villosa. The sequence continues at coordinate 95,072,232 of CM046003.1, forward strand.
AACCCTAGGATATGCTTTGGGAAGCATTATGAAGGGTGAAAATTCATTGGATATGGATTTGGAGAGGTGTTAGGTCAAAGTATCAATTTGAGGTGGTGGAAAGTTCAATGTTGAATTTCCAACCTTAATTTTGATGGTTTAGAGTTCCTATTGGCTTAGGGACTCCCCAAGAACATTGTTGGTGCAATGGTCAAGGGGGAGCATGCCTTTAGGGGGAGGAATCCATCTTGGGATGATGGATGTGTTTTTCTCCTTGAAAAGGAGAAGTTATTGGGAAAGTATCATCAATTGGGAAAATTTGATGGGTGTTTGATACCCAATTTGGAAATTGGGAGAGTGAGATAGGATTGCCTCTCTTGAGTGATATGGGACTTATCACTAGGAAGATGGTAGGCATCCTAGGTATTTTTAGATCAAGGGGGAGATTGTAAGATCTCATTAGGACATGAGACATTGACCTCCTTGGAGAGAAAACCTTTTTGATGTTAGTCAAAAAGGGGGAGAATGTTTGGGGGAGAACATTTGATTTACATTTTCACTTGAATGTTTGGGGGAGAACATTTGGTGAGTGTTTACCAATTTGGGATAATTGGTAAGGGATTTGAGTTAGTGTTCTAACTCGTGATTTATTTGGTTTTTGTCAAACATCAAAAAGGGGGAGATTGTTGGTGCAATCGGCCCAGGTCACGATTGACCAGGACTCGAGTTTGACTCGAGTGATGTTTTGATGTTTGACAAAGTATGTTTGACATAGGATTGACATTGATGTTGGACATTAATGTCAGTTAATATGTTGGGGAGATTGTTTATACAATCGACCCAGGTTATAATTGACTTAATGGTTGACCAGGGTTGACCATGTGATTATGGGAAAAGTCCAAGCATGGGTCTTGGCAAGGTAAGTCCAAGTGGGACACTTGGCAATTGGGAAAGTCCAAGTCTTGAGCACTTGGCATGAGAAGTCCAAGCATGGGTCTTGGCAAATGAGAAGTCCAAGCATGGGTCTTGGCAAATGGGAAGTCCAAGCTTGAGTCTTGGCATTTGAGAAGTCCAAGGGTTTGATATTGGCAGCGTAAAGTCCAAGCGGGAGTCTTGGCAGCATAAGTCCAATGGTTGGCGGCGTAAAGTCCAAGCGGAGTCTTGGCGGCGTAAGTCCAATGTGCCTTGGCGGTGTAGACACCGTTAGCATGACATAGCCGAGGGAAGCACCTGGAGGCTAGCGCGATGGATGAACAAGTCATGGATGACTTGGAGGGATCCGAGAGGCGTGAGGCTGATGGAGGTGGCTAGAAGGCTTAGGTCTAGGCTAAGGGTGGTCTAGTAAGTATGGGGGCACCATACTTGGGTTAAAACCTCATTCTGGCGCTCATGGGAAGCGATGTGATCGGCAGCGATCATGGCAACCCGATCGGCCCTGATGTCGGCAATGATCGGCCCAAGCGATGTGATCATTGCGGTTGAGTTACAAGCCTGCGAAGCGCTCCGTAGCCCGTAGGCGGTCGATCGACTGGGCGTTAGCGATCGGCGGCCAATGTTGGCGATCGATCGGTGAGAGTCCGTTGGAACTTGTCCAACTTGGATTGAGCCGTTGTATCACATCTGATATCGCAATGGTGATTTATGGCGATCGTGCGGCGAATCCAATCGACGCGAGATAAAAGGAAGCTGTTCATGGAGATTGCGGCATCAGTTCTTGGGGAGCTTTCTTGAGGCGATTTGAAGGCGATTTGCAGGTGCATCTCAGGGCCCTTCAACCTCATCCAAGCAACCAACAAGCAAAGCGCTCAAACCCTAGTTTTGTAAAGTGTTCTTTACATTTCCTTTGTATTTGCTTGTATTTCTTTAGATTATTGTTGTAATCTTGTGTACGAGGTTTCTCCACCTCCGACTTGTTGTCGAGAAGGAGTTTATTGATTAGTGATTGCATTGGCATCGCTAGAGCTCGTTAGAGCTCAATCCGTGGAGTAGGAACCGTATGGTTCCGAACCACGTTATATGATCTTGTTGTGATTTGTGTTGTGTCCATTTCGTTATTGCTTTTATTATTATATATATTCCACTGCGCTAACACGAATTGTAGACAAGCACGCGAACGAATTCCATCATCGAACGGTCACACGCTATTCACCCCCCCTCTAGCGGGCCTCAAATATCCAACAAGTGGTATCAGAGCCTGGTGGCTCTTCAACGGATTAACAACCGGGAGCAATACGCTAGAGGGTAAAGATGGAATTCCAAGACAAGCTAGGTTGGGACATCAACACACCGGTCCCGTACTCATTATATGGACAAGAAGGCTTCGATTCTTGGAAGAGAAGAATTGAAGATTTTTTGATGATGAGGGACTTCGAGGAATGGTCTCTATTAATGGAAGGATTTGAGTATCCTAGAGGACCAAAAGGTGGTTTCCTCAAGAAGAAGAGATGGAGTGAAGATCAACTCCAAAGATTCGAGAAACACAAGAAGGTAATCAAATTCATTTTTGATTTAATTCCAAATGAATTCTTGTGTAGCCTAGGTGAATGCATGGATGCTAAGGAGCTATGGAGCGATTTGGAAAAGCTCCATGAAAGCCCATCAATGGTCCAAGAGGAAGAGACCGAAGAGGCTAATGCATCATCTTCACAAGGAAGTGAGGACTTGGAGGTTGAGAGATCATCAACATCCAAAGAGGAAGAGGAAGTAGAATCGGAAGTTGATAGGAGTCAATTTCGGGTTGGTGGAGGAAGTGGAAGAAGCATCCACCTCAAGGATTGAGGGGGAGGAGAGAACTTCCATACCGGAGCAACAAGAAGAAGCTTCAACATCCAATCAAGATGAGGAAGCTCAAAATACAACTCAGGCACCTACAACCGAACTAGGTAACTCAAACACATCAATCTCAAATAAAAATAATATCATGTGCTTTGAGTGTAGGAATTTGGGCACTACAAGAGCAAGTGCCCAAAGAAGATTAGGAAAGCTCCACCGGCTCCAAAAGTCAAGGATGCGGTTCCCAAATATCAAGAGCAAGGAGCATATCATATTCTTCAAGTACAACTCAAGGGGACATTATAGGAATCAATGTCCTAGGGAAGCAAAAGACCAAAGAGGAGCTACACATTTAGGGGAGCCTCTAGGGCAAACCCTAAGGTATATTTCAATAATGCACCTTCTTTAGTTAATAGGCAAAGGCATGCTAGGAATTTAAATTCTCTTGCAATTTATGAAAAGAATGCTAATAGGAATAAATATTTTTGCTTAGGAGCTAAAAGTGTCCATTTTAGTAATAAGGAGAAATTTGGGACTAATGTCCCTAAAAATAATTCATCTAAGGATAAACCTAGGTCAAATAATACTAGACAAATTTTACCTAGGGAGACCATTAGAAAGGTGCAAGAGCACCTAGGTTTCAATCCCAAGTGGACTAGGCATATGCCTAGAAAGTCCCATGCCCATGATTTAAATCAAAATTCAAAAATTGGGCAATTAGAGTTAGAGAATCAAGTCTTGAGGTCAAGGCTTGAAAAACTTGAGAATACCCTTAAAATTATAAAAAATCAATTTAAAGTGTCTAACTATCAAAAGTCAAGGTCCAAAAGTCAAAGTCAACACCAAGGACCTAAGAGTCAAAAGTCAACCAAGGGCAAACAAGGTTTGGGTCACAAACCTAAGCCTAAGGTGGCTTACCATAGTGTTCCATTAGATTATGGAACACTAACTAGGTCTAGAAAGACCAAGGTCAATAGGGAAGTCATCCCTAAAGTTGACCAAAGGGTGTGCCTAGTGGCTAGGGTTTCTAGGAAACCTAGGGTGGCCACTAAAAAGGTTGCAAGGGGAGTCACCCCTAGAGTCAACCTAGGTAAGACCCAAATGACCAAGGCTAACAAGCCTAGGAGGGTCATTAGAAAGGTATCTAGGGAGGTTATCCCTAGGGAATACCTAATCAACCCTAGGAGCTCAAATAGATTTTGGGTTCCTAAGAGCGTGATTGATTCACGCTAAGTGGGTTTAGGGTGTGTCAACCTTGATTGGATGAGTAGTTAACTCAACCATGGTAAGGTGGCACTTTAGGATATTTTCAAGGTTATGGTTACCTTGGAAATAGATTTGAATTAATCCTAAAAGGATTTTAGGATGTGCCAATATTAATTATGAAGTTTGATAAAATGATCATTTTGGCACAATTTAGGTTTAGAGGTTAGTGTGTCATTTTGGGTTTTTGGCACACTTGGGAGAAAAATAGAAATATGGCAAAATATATCTAATTATATAAAATGGCAATTAATATTAAAATTTAGGTATTACATACCTTTATATCTTATTTGCCATGCTTTGATTTGCCATATGCCATGACATGACATCATGTTCATTCTCATCATTTATATGTCATGTACATGTTTAGGATTAAGGATTAAATGTCATGTGTTTTTAGATTTCATATTATGCCATGACATCATGATTATGAGCATGTGTTTGTCTATATCATCTCTAATGCCATAATCATTCATGCATTTAAGATAGTTTGATTGAAATTGATTTAAGGACAATGGCATGACTTGGAGTCCCATTTATAAGGGAATCAAGTAGGGTTGCCTTAGAAAAATGCATGAAACCCTAGATTAAATGAACCAAAACCCACATCTCACATCCAATTGACATGTATGTGTATTTATACACCCTAGATACATGTGAGATGCTAGGATATGAGTTAAGTTCAAGGTGCATAGTGTTTGCATCTAGATGAACTAAAACTCATCTTATATGACTTGGATCATTGGGAGAGCATGTGTACAAGTCATGTACATAGAGCCCAAGGAATATGATCCAAAATAAGGTTTTGAAAACATTTTAAAATCATTTTGAAAATCTTGGTGAAGTCTATTTTTTGATAGCAATCACCATTGACGAAGTTTATACAAAATAGGGCCAAAACATTGTAAATTTCAATGGTTTTGAGTTTTGTATCAAATTCACTATTTTATGGGTAAAATAATTTTAAAATATTTTTCACCCATTGTTTTGGTCATAAGTATTATACGTATCAAATTTCGTGATTTTTCGATATGATAATTAGTTATGATTTTCAAATTGGATTACGATATTGAATTTCGAAAATTATTACGATCGATTGCCATTGGTGGCTGATCGATGTATGTAGCAATCGATCGACATCGTCAGAGTCATTGCCAGTCTGATTTCGGGTTAACAAGGTGTGTTTAGCCCAGTTTCCATAGGTAAAGGTTCCTAACCACCCTAACCCTAGGATATGCTTTGGGAAGCATTATGAAGGGTGAAAATTCATTGGATATGGATTTGGAGAGGTGTTAGGTCAAAGTATCAATTTGAGGTGGTGGAAAGTTCAATGTTGAATTTCCAACCTTAATTTTGATGGTTTAGAGTTCCTATTGGCTTAGGGACTCCCCAAGAACATTGTTGGTGCAATGGTCAAGGGGGAGCATGCCTTTAGGGGGAGGAATCCATCTTGGGATGATGGATGTGTTTTTCTCCTTGAAAAGGAGAAGTTATTGGGAAAGTATCATCAATTGAGAAAATTTGATGGGTGTTTGATACCCAATTTGGAAATTGGGAGAGTGAGATAGGATTGTCTCTCTTGAGTGATATGGGACTTATCACTAGGAAGATGGTAGGCATCCTAGGTATTTTTGGATCAAGGGGGAGATTGTAAGATCTCATTAGGACATGAGACATTGACCTCCTTGGAGAGAAAACCTTTTTGATGTTAGTCAAAAAGGGGGAGAATGTTTGGGGGAGAACATTGGATTTACATTTTCACTTGAATGTTTGGGGGAGAACATTTGGTGAGTGTTTACCAATTTGGGATAATTGGTAAGGGATTTGAGTTAGTGTTCTAACTCGTGATTTATTTGGTTTTTGTCAAACATCAAAAAGGGGGAGATTGTTGGTGCAATCGGCCCAGGTCACGATTGACCAGGACTCGAGTTTGACTCGAGTGATGTTTTGATGTTTGACAAAGTATGTTTGACATAGGATTGACATTGATGTTGGACATTGATGTCGGTTAATATGTTGGGGAGATTGTTTATACAATCGACCCAGGTTATAATTGACTTAATGGTTGACCAGGGTTGACCATGTGATTATGGGAAAAGTCCAAGCATGGGTCTTGGCAAGGTAAGTCCAAGTGGGACACTTGGCAATTGGGAAAGTCCAAGTCTTGAGCACTTGGCATGAGAAGTCCAAGCATGGGTCTTGGCAAATGAGAAGTCCAAGCATGGGTCTTGGCAAATGGGAAGTCCAAGCTTGAGTCTTGGCATTTGAGAAGTCCAAGATTGGCAAGGGAAAGTCCAAGCGGGAGTCTTGGCAGTATAAGTCCAATGGTTGGCGGCGTAAAGTCCAAGCGGAGTCTTGGCGGCGTAAGTCCAATGTGCCTTGGCGGTGTAGACACCGTTAGCATGACATAGCCGATGGAAGCACCTGAAGGCTAGCGCGATGGATGAACAAGTCATGGATGACTTGGAGGGATCCGAGGCGTGAGGTGATGGAGGTGGCTAGAAGGCTTAGGTCTAGGCTAAGGGTGGTCTAGCAAGTATGGGGCACCATACTTGGGTTAAAACCTCATTCTGAGGTTGGCAAATGACCGCATTATGGCGGTCGATCGCCGGAGTCGACTTGAGTTCGACCGCCGCTGAGAGCTTTTAGTGGGAGCCGATCATGTCGACGGCTGATCGATAGCGACGGCCCGATCGCTAAGGATGGCAATGATCGCCGCCAGAAGTTGCGAGCATTAACGCTCGTGAGCCGATCGGCGCACGACGACTACGGGCGTTAGCCGATCGCCAATGTTGGCCGATCGATCGGTGAGAGTCCCGCTGGAACTTGTCCAACGTGGATTGAGCCGTTGTCTCACATCTGAGATGGCAATGACCGGGTGATTTATGGCGATCCAGCGGAAATCCACCGACGCGAGATAAAAGGAAGTCGCTCATGGAGATTGCGGCATCGTTCTGGGAGCTTTGAGGCGATTTGAAGGCGCAGGTGCATTTCAGGGCCCTTCAACCTCATCCAAGCAACCAACAAGCAAAGCGCTCAAACCCTAGTTTTGTAAAGTGTTCTTTACATTTCCTTTGTATTTGCTTGTATTTCTTTAGATTATTGTTGTAATCTTGTGTACGAGGTTTCTCCACCTCCGACTTGTTGTCGAGAAGGAGTTTATTGATTAGTGATTGCATTGGCATCGCTAGAGCTCGTTAGAGCTCAATCCGTGGAGTAGGAACCGTATGGTTCCAACCACGCTATATGATCGTGTTGTGATTTGTGTTGTGTCTTGTTATATTTATTTGTTATTACTATTCCTGCGCTAACAAGATTGTAGACGATCAAACGCGAAAAGAATTCCATCATCGACGGTATCACGCTTATTCACCCCCTCTAGCGCCAAATATCCAACAGTGGTATCGAGCCTGTGGCTCTTCAACGGATTAACAACCAGGAGCAAGACGCTAGAGGGTAAAAGATGGAAGTCCAAGATCAATTAGGATGGGACATCAACACACCGATCCCTTATTCATTATATGGACAAGAAGGCTTCGATTCTTGGAAGAGAAGAATTGAGGATTTTTTGATGATGAAGGACTTCGAGGAATGGTCTCTATTAATGGAAGGATTTGAGTATCCTAGAGGACCAAAAGGTGGCTTCCTCAAGAAGAAGAGATGGAGTGAAGATCAACTCCAAAGATTCGAGAAAAACAAGAAGGTAATCAAATTCATTTTTGATTTAATTCCAAATGAATTCTTGTGTAGCCTAGGTGAATGCATGGATGCTAAGGAGCTATGGAGCGATTTGGCAAAGCTCCATGAAAGCCCATCAATGGTCCAAGAAGAAGAGACCAAGAGGCTAATGCATCATCTTCACAAGGAAGTGAGGACTTGGAGGTTGAGAGATCATCAACATCCAAAGAGGAAGAGGAAGTAGAATCGAAGTTGATAGGAGTCAATTTCCGGGTTGGTGGAGGAAGTGGAAGAAGCATCCACCTCAAGGATTGAGGGGAGGAGAGAACTTCCATACCGAGCAACAAGAAGAAGCTTCAACATCCAATCAAGATGAGGAAGCCTCAAAATACAACCCGCACCTACCACCGAACTAGGTAACTCAAACACATCAATCTCAAATAAAAATAATATCATGTGCTTTGAGTGTAGGAATTTGGGCACTACAAGAGCAAGTGCCCAAAGAAGATTAGGAAAGCTCCACCGCTCCAAAAGTCAAGGATGCCTTCCCAAATATCAAGAGCAAGGAGCATATCATATGCTTCAAGTACAACTCAAGGGGACATTATAGGAATCAATGTCCTAGGGGAAGCAAAAAGACCAAAGAGGGAGCTACACATTTAGGGGGAGCCTCTAGGGCAAACCCTAAGGTATATTTCAATAATGCACCTTCTTTAGTTAATAGGCAAAGGCATGCTAGGAATTTAAATTCTCTTGCAATTTATGAAAAGAATGCTAATAGGAATAAATATTTTTGTTTAGGAGCTAAAAGTGTCCATTTTAGTAATAAGGAGAAATTTGGGACTAATGTCCCTAAAAATAATTCATCTAAGGATAAACCTAGGTCAAATAATACTAGACAAATTTTACCTAGGGAGACCATTAGAAAGGTGCAAGAGCACCTAGGTTTCAATCCCAAGTGGACTAGGCATATGCCTAGAAAGTCCCATGCCCATGATTTAAATCAAAATTCAAAAATTGGGCAATTAGAGTTAGAGAATCAAGTCTTGAGGTCAAGGCTTGAAAAACTTGAGAATACCCTTAAAATTATACAAAATCAATTTAAGGGGTCAAAAGATCAAAAGTCAAGGTCCAAAAGTCAAAGTCAACACCAAGGACCTAAGAGTCAAAAGTCAACCAAGGGCAAACAAGGTTTGGGTCACAAACCTAAGCCTAAGGTGGCTTACCATAGTGTTCCATTAGATTATGGAACACTAACTAGGTCTAGAAAGACCAAGGTCAATAGGGAAGTCATCCCTAGAGTTGACCAAAGGGTGTGCCTAGTGGCTAGGGTTTCTAGGAAACCTAGGGTGGCCACTAAGAAGGTTGCAAGGGGAGTCACCCCTAGAGTCAACCTAGGTAAGACCCAAATGACCAAGGCTAACAAGCCTAGGAGGGTCATTAGAAAGGTATCTAGGGAGGTTATCCCTAGGGAATACCTAATCAACCCTAGGAGCTCAAATAGATTTTGGGTTCCTAAGAGCGTGATTGATTCACGCTAAGTGGGTTTAGGGTGTGTCAACCTTGATTGGATGAGTAGTTAACTCAACCATGGTAAGGTGGCACTTTAGGATATTTTCAAGGTTATGGTTACCTTGGAAATAGATTTGAATTAATCCTAAAAGGATTTTAGGATGTGCCAATATTAATTATGAAGTTTGATAAAATGATCATTTTGGCACAATTTAGGTTTAGAGGTTAGTGTGTCATTTTGGGTTTTTGGCACACTTGGGAGAAAAATAGAAATATGGCAAAATATATCTAATTATATAAAATGGCAATTAATATTAAAATTTAGGTATTACATACCTTTATATCTTATTTGCCATGCTTTGATTTGCCATATGCCATGACATGACATCATGTTCATTCTCATCATTTATATGTCATGTACATGTTTAGGATTAAGGATTAAATGTCATGTGTTTTTAGATTTCATATTATGCCATGACATCATGATTATGAGCATGTGTTTGTCTATATCATCTCTAATGCCATAATCATTCATGCATTTAAGATAGTTTGATTGAAATTGATTTAAGGACAATGGCATGACTTGGAGTCCCATTTATAAGGGAATCAAGTAGGGTTGCCTTAGAAAAATGCATGAAACCCTAGATTAAATGAACCAAAACCCACATCTCACATCCAATTGACATGTATGTGTATTTATACACCCTAGATACATGTGAGATGCTAGGATATGAGTTAAGTTCAAGGTGCATAGTGTTTGCATCTAGATGAACTAAAACTCATCTTATATGACTTGTGGATCATTGGGAGAGCATGTGTACAAGTCATGTACATAGAGCCCAAGGAATATGATCCAAAATAAGGTTTTGAAAACATTTTAAAATCATTTTGAAAAACCTTGGTGAAGTCTATCTTTTGATAGCAATCACCATTGATGAAGTTGATACAAAATAGGGCCAAAACATTGAAAATTTCAATGGTTTTGAGTTTTGTATCAAATTCACTATTTTATGGGTAAAATAATTTTAAAATATTTTTCACCCGTTGTTTTGGTCATAAGTATTATACGTATCAAATTTCGTGATTTTTCGATATACGTATAATTAGTTATGATTTTCTGAAATTGGATTCTGATAGCTGAATTTCGGAAAATTCATTACGATCGCCATTGTGGCTGGCGATCGATGTATGTAGCAATTGATCGACATCGTCAGGAGTCGACTGCCAGGTCTGATTTCGGGTTAACAAGGTGTGTTTAGCCCATTTTCAGCCATGGTAAAGGTTCCTAACCACCCCTAACCCTAGGATATGCTTTGGGAAGCATTATGAAGGGTGAAAATTCATTGGATATGGATTTGGAGAGGTGTTAGGTCAAAGTATCAATTTGAGGTGGTGGAAAGTTCAATGTTGAATTTCCAACCTTAATTTTGATGGTTTAGAGTTCCTATTGGCTTAGGGACTCCCCAAGAACATTGTTGGTGCAATGGTCAAGGGGGAGCATGCCTTTAGGGGGAGGAATCCATCTTGGGATGATGGATGTGTTTTTCTCCTTGAAAAGGAGAAGTTATTGGGAAAGTATCATCAATTGGGAAAATTTGATGGGTGTTTGATACCCAATTTGGAAATTGGGAGAGTGAGATAGGATTGCCTCTCTTGAGTGATATGGGACTTATCACTAGGAAGATGGTAGGCATCCTAGGTATTTTTGGATCAAGGGGGAGATTGTAAGATCTCATTAGGACATGAGACATTGACCTCCTTGGAGAGAAAACCTTTTTGATGTTAGTCAAAAAGGGGGAGAATGTTTGGGGGAGAACATTTGATTTACATTTTCACTTGAATGTTTGGGGGAGAACATTTGGTGAGTGTTTACCAATTTGGGATAATTGGTAAGGGATTTGAGTTAGTGTTCTAACTCGTGATTTATTTGGTTTTTGTCAAACATCAAAAAGGGGGAGATTGTTGGTGCAATCGGCCCAGGTCACGATTGACCAGACTCGAGTTTGACTCGAGTGATGTTTTGATGTTTGACAAAGTATGTTTGACATAGGATTGACATTGATGTTGGACATTGATGTCGGTTAATATGTTGGGGAGATTGTTTATACAATCGACCCAGGTTATAATTGACTTAATGGTTGACCAGGGTTGACCATGTGATTATGGGAAAAGTCTAAGCATGGGTCTTGGCAAGGTAAGTCCAAGTGGGACACTTGGCAATTGGGAAAGTCCAAGTCTTGAGCACTTGGCATGAGAAGTCCAAGCATGGGTCTTGGCAAATGAGAAGTCCAAGCATGGGTCTTGGCAAATGGGAAGTCCAAGCTTGAGTCTTGGCATTTGAGAAGTCCAAGGGTTTGATATTGGCAGCGTAAAGTCCAAGCGGGAGTCTTGGCAGCATAAGTCCAATGGTTGGCGGCGTAAAGTCCAAGCGGAGTCTTGGCGGCGTAAGTCTAATGTGCCTTGGCGGTGTAGACACCGTTAGCATGACATAGCCGAGGGAAGCACCTGGAGGCTAGCGCGATGGATGAACAAGTCATGAATGACTTGGAGGGATCCGAGAGGCGTGAGGCTGATGGAGGTGGCTAGAAGGCTTAGGTCTAGGCTAAGGGTGGTCTAGTAAGTATGGGGGCAGCATACTTGGGTTAAAGAGTTCGACCGCCGCTTGAGAGCATTTATGATCGCATGGGAGCGATCGATAGCCGACGGGCAATGACCGCTAAGGGATGGCAATGATCGCGAAGTTGCAAGCTACGTAACGCCCGCGAAAGCCGATCGGGCTGATCACGCGGCGCAAGCGTTGGCCGATCGGGTGAGAGTCCCGTTGGAACTTGTTCAACGTGGATTGAGCCATTGTCTCACATCTACAGATTGGCGCGATCGGTGATTTATGGCGATCGCCAGCGGAAATCCACCGACGCGAGATAAAAGGAAGTCGCTCATGGAGATTGCGGCATCGTTCTTGGGAGCTTGAGGCGATTTGAAGGCGATTTGCAGGTGCATCTCAGGGCCCTTCAACCTCATCCAAGCAACCAACAAGCAAAGCGCTCAAACCCTAGTTTTGTAAAGTGTTCTTTACATTTCCTTTGTATTTGCTTGTATTTCTTTAGATTATTGTTGTAATCTTGTGTACGAGGTTTCTCCACCTCCGACTTGTTGTCGAAGGAGTTTATTGATTAGTGATTGCATTGGCATCGCTAGAGCTCGTTAGAGCTCAACTGATGGAGTAGGAACCGTGATGGTTCGAACCACGCTATATGATCTTGATTTGTGATTTGTGTGTCCATTTCGTTATTGCTATTATTATTATATACATTCCACCCCGCGAACACGAAATGTAGACAAGCACCCGAACGAATTCCATCATCGAACGGGCCCACGCTATTCACCCCCCCCCCCTCTAGCGGGCCTCAAATATCCAACAAGTGGTATCGAGCCCTGGTGGCTCTTCAACGGATTAACAACCGAGCAATACGCTAGAGGGTAAAGATGGAATTCCAAGACAAGCTAGGTTGGGACATCAACACACCGTCCCGTACTCATTATATATGGACAAGAAGGCTTCGATTCTTGGAAGAGAAGAATTGAAGATTTTTGATGATGAGGACTTGAGGAATGGTCTCTATTAATGGAAGGATTTGAGTATCCTAGAGGACCAAAAGGTGGTTTCCTCAAGAAGAAGAGATGGAGTGAAGATCAATTCCAAAGATTCGAGAAACACAAGAAGGTAATCAAATTCATTTTTGATTTAATTCCAAATGAATTCTTGTGTAGCCTAGGTGAATGCATGGATGCTAAGGAGCTATGGAGCGATTTGGCAAAGCTCCATGAAAGCCCATCAATGGTCCAAGAGGAAGAGACCGAAGAGGCTAATGCATCATCTTCACAAGGAAGTGAGGACTTGGAGGTTGAGAGATAATCAACATCCAAGGATGAAGAGGAAGTAGAATCGTAAGTTCATATGGAGTCAATTTCCGAGTTGGTGGAGTAAGTGGAAGACGGATCCACTTCTAGGATTGAGGAGGAGAGAACTTCCATACCGAGAGCAACAAGAAGAAGCTTCAACATCCAATCAAGATGAGAAGCTCAAAATACAACTCCGCACCTACCAAACTAGGTAACTCAAACACATCAATCTCAAATAAAAATAATATCATGTGCTTTGAGTGTAGGGAATTTGGGCACTACAAGAGCAAGTGCCTAAAGAAGATTAGGAAAGCTCCACCGGCTCCAAAAGTCAAGGATGCCGGTTCCCCAAATATCAAGAGCAAGGAGCATATCATATGCTTCAAGTACAACTCAAGGGGACATTATAGGAATCAATGTCCTAGGGGAAGCAAAAAGACCAAAGAGGGAGCTACACATTTAGGGGGAGCCTCTAGGGCAAACCCTAAGGTATATTTCAATAATGCACCTTCTTTAGTTAATAGGCAAAGGCATGCTAGGAATTTAAATTCTCTTGCAATTTATGAAAAGAATGCTAATAGGAATAAATATTTTTGCTTAGGAGCTAAAAGTGTCCATTTTAGTAATAAGGAGAAATTTGGGACTAATGTCCCTAAAAATAATTCATCTAAGGATAAACCTAGGTCAAATAATACTAGACAAATTTTACCTAGGGAGACCATTAGAAAGGAGCAAGAGCACCTATGTATCAATCACAAGAGGACTCGGCATATGACGAGAAAGTCCCATGCCCATGATTTAAATCAAAATTGGGCAATTAGAGTTAGAGAATCAAGTCTTGAGGTCAAGGCTTGAAAAACTTGAGAAGACCCTTAAAATTATACAAAATCAATTTAAGGGGTCAAAAGATCAAAAGTCAAGGTCCAAAAGTCAAAGTCAACACCAAGGACCTAAGAGTCAAAAGTCAACCAAGGGCAAACAAGGTTTTGGTCACAAACCTAAGCCTAAGGTGGCTTACCATTTTGTTCTATTAGATTATTGAACACTAACTAGGTCTAGAAAGACCAAGGTCAATAGGGAAGTCATCCCTAGAGTTGACCAAAGGGTGTGCCTAGTGGCTAGGGTTTCTAGGAAACCTAGGGTGGCCACTAAGAAGGTTGCAAGGGGAGTCACCCCTAGAGTCAACCTAGGTAAGACCCAAATGACCAAGGCTAACAAGCCTAGGAGGGTCATTAGAAAGGTATCTAGGAGGTTATCCTAGGAATACCTAATCAACCCTAGGAGCTCAAATAGATTTTGGGTTCCTAAGAGCGTGATTGATTCACGCTAAGTGGGTTTAGGGTGTGTCAACCTTGATTGGATGAGTAGTTAACTCAACCATGGTAAGGTGGCACTTTAGGATATTTTCAAGGTTATGGTTACCTTGGAAATAGATTTGAATTAATCCTAAAAGGATTTTAGGATGTGCCAATATTAATTATGAAGTTTGATAAAATGATCATTTTGGCACAATTTAGGTTTAGAGGTTAGTGTGCCATTTTGGGTTTTTGGCACACTTGGGAGAAAAATAGAAATATGGCAAAATATATCTAATTATATAAAATGGCAATTAATATTAAAATTTAGGTATTACATACCTTTATATCTTATTTGCCATGCTTTGATTTGCCATATGCCATGACATGACATCATGTTCATTCTCATCATTTATATGTCATGTACATGTTTAGGATTAAGGATTAAATGTCATGTGTTTTTAGATTTCATATTATGCCATGACATCATGATTATGAGCATGTGTTTGTCTATATCATCTCTAATGCCATAATCATTCATGCATTTAAGATAGTTTGATTGAAATTGATTTAAGGACAATGGCATGACTTGGAGTCCCATTTATAAGGGAATCAAGTAGGGTTGCCTTAGAAAAATGCATGAAACCCTAGATTAAATGAACCAAAACCCACATCTCACATCCAATTGACATGTATGTGTATTTATACACCCTAGATACATGTGAGATGCTAGGATATGAGTTAAGTTCAAGGTGCATAGTGTTTGCATCTAGATGAACTAAAACTCATCTTATATGACTTGTGGATCATTGGGAGAGCATGTGTACAAGTCATGTACATAGAGCCCAAGGAATATGATCCAAAATAAGGTTTTGAAAACATTTTAAAATCATTTTGAAAAACCTTGGTGAAGTCTATCTTTTGATAGCAATCACCATTGATGAAGTTGATACAAAATAGGGCCAAAACATTGAAAATTTTAATGGTTTTGAGTTTTGTATCAAATTCACTATTTTATGGGTAAAATAATTTTAAAATATTTTTCACCCATTGTTTTGGTCATAAGTATTATACGTATCAAATTTCATGATTTTTCGATATAATGATAATTAGTTATGATTTTCAAATTGATTCGATAGTTGAATTTCGAAAATTGTTATACGATCATTGCCATTGGTGGCGATCGATGATGTATGTGCAATCGACGATTCGTCAGAGTCGATGTCTGATTTCGGGTTAACAAGGTGTGTTTAGCCCATTTTCAGCCATGGTAAAGGTTCCTAACCACCCCTAACCCTAGGATATGCTTTGGGAAGCATTATGAAGGGTGAAAATTCATTGGATATGGATTTGGAGAGGTGTTAGGTCAAAGTATCAATTTGAGGTGGTGGAAAGTTCAATGTTGAATTTCCAACCTTAATTTTGATGGTTTAGAGTTCCTATTGGCTTAGGGACTCCCCAAGAACATTGTTGGTGCAATGGTCAAGGGGGAGCATGCCTTTAGGGGGAGGAATCCATCTTGGGATGATGGATGTGTTTTTCTCCTTGAAAAGGAGAAGTTATTGGGAAAGTATCATCAATTGGGAAAATTTGATGGGTGTTTGATACCCAATTTGGAAATTGGGAGAGTGAGATAGGATTGCCTCTCTTGAGTGATATGGGACTTATCACTAGGAAGATGGTAGGCATCCTAGGTATTTTTAGATCAAGGGGGAGATTGTAAGATCTCATTAGGACATGAGACATTGACCTCCTTGGAGAGAAAACCTTTTTGATGTTAGTCAAAAAGGTGGAGAATGTTTGGGGGAGAACATTTGATTTACATTTTCACTTGAATGTTTGGGGGAGAACATTTGGTGAGTGTTTACCAATTTGGGATAATTGGTAAGGGATTTGAGTTAGTGTTCTAACTCGTGATTTATTTGGTTTTTGTCAAACATCAAAAAGGGGGAGATTGTTGGTGCAATCGGCCCAGGTCACGATTGACCAGGACTCGAGTTTGACTCGAGTGATGTTTTGATGTTTGACAAAGTATGTTTGACATAGGATTGACATTGATGTTGGACATTGATGTCGGTTAATATGTTGGGGAGATTGTTTATACAATCGACCCAGGTTATAATTGACTTAATGGTTGACCAGGGTTGACCATGTGATTATGGGAAAAGTCCAAGCATGGGTCTTGGCAAGGTAAGTCCAAGTGGGACACTTGGCAATTGGGAAAGTCCAAGTCTTGAGCACTTGGCATGAGAAGTCCAAGCATGGGTCTTGGCAAATGAGAAGTCCAAGCATGGGTCTTGGAAAATGGGAAGTCCAAGCTTGAGTCTTGGCATTTGAGAAGTCCAAGGGTTTGATATTGGCAGCGTAAAGTCCAAGCGGGAGTCTTGGCAGCATAAGTCCAATGGTTGGCGGCGTAAAGTCCAAGCGGAGTCTTGGCGGCGTAAGTCCAATGTGCCTTGGCGGTGTAGACACCGTTAGCATGACATAGCCGAGGGAAGCACCTGGAGGCTAGCGCGATGGATGAACAAGTCATGGATGACTTGGAGGGATCCGAGAGGCGTGAGGCTGATGGAGGTGGCTAGAAGGCTTAGGTCTAGGCTAAGGGTGGTCTAGCAAGTATGGGGGCACCATACTTGGGTTAAAACCTCATTCTTGAGGTTGGCAGTCGACTGGCATTATGGCCGGTTCGACTGACGGGAGTCGACTTGAGTTCGACTGTCGTTTGAGAGCTTTTAGGGCTCTGCGATGATCGCTCATGGGAGCGATCGGCCCGATATGTCGCCGATCGACGACGGCAATGATCGCGCCAAGGGATGGCGATCGCGCGATCGAAGTTGCAAGCGAAACGCTCCGTAGTAGCCGATCGCGTCGACTACGGCGTTAGCGATCGGCCAATGTTGGCGATCGGATCGGTGAGAGTCCCGTTGGAACTTGTCCAACGTGGATTGAGCCGTTGTCTCACATCTACAGTATTGGCAGTCGACTGGTGATTTATGGCAGTCGACTGCCAGGCGGAAATCCAGCCCGACGCGAGATAAAAGGAAGCTGTTCATGGAGATTGCGGCATCAGTTCTTGGGGAGCTTTCTTGAGGCGATTTGAAGGCGATTTGCAGGTGCATCTCAGGGCCCTTCAACCTCATCCAAGCAACCAACAAGCAAAGCGCTCAAACCCTAGTTTTGTAAAGTGTTCTTTACATTTCCTTTGTATTTGCTTGTATTTCTTTAGATTATTGTTGTAATCTTGTGTACGAGGTTTCTCCACCTCCGACTTGTTGTCGAGAAGGAGTTTATTGATTAGTGATTGCATTGGCATCGCTAGAGCTCGTTAGAGCTCAATCCGTGGAGTAGGAACCGTGTGGTTCCGAACCACGTTATATGATCTTGTTGTGATTTGTGTTGTGTCCATTTCGTTATTGCTTTTATTATTATATATATTCCGCTGCGCTAACACGAATTGTAGACAAGCACGTGAACGAATTCCATCATCGAACGGTCACACGCTATTCACCCCCCCTCTAGCGGGCCTCAAATATCCAACACTTTTCGTATCGAGCCAACCAAAATTCTTCTAGACAGAACAATTTTGGAGCACCTTCGGGATTTCAACTAGGGCCAAAGTCAAACTTAGAGAAGATGATGGAAAATTTTATCACATGCCAAGGGAAGATGAATGATGAATTTCGATAGCATGTTATAGAATCCAATCAGCAACATCAAAACAATACCGAGGCGATTAAGAAATTGGGAAGCAAGGTGGATAATTTGACTAATCACACAAGAATATTGGAGAATTATATTTCTCAAATTGCTAGCTCTACATCTAGGATGCCCAGTAGATTTCCTGGAAATTCGGAAGTAAACCCAGCTGAACATTGTAATTCTATAAGTTTGAGAAGTGGAAGAATTTTAGAAGGAGACAAGAAAGTAGTACCACCTGCCAGAGCTCAACAAGCCCCACCCGTGTTCAAGAACATAGGTGTGCCTGAGTTTGAAAAAGTGGTCATGCCCAACAACGATTTTGAGATAGGCAGCCAACAACACACCCAGGGTGTGTTGTTCAACACATCCGTGTCGGGTGATTCCCATAAGCACCCCTGTGGTGACACGCTGTGTCGGGTTGTGCGCAGGCCAAGACGCCAGAGCTAGACGACACAGTCGTGCCACACAAAGAGCCAAGGACATACAAGCCTCCTATTCCATTCCCTCATAGGCTGATTAAGGAGAAATTGGATGAACAATTTGGTAAGTTTCTTGAGGTAATTAGAAAGTTTTATATTAATATATCTTTTACAGAAGCTCTTCAACAAATGCCTATGTACTCCAAGTTCTTGAAGGTTATTTTAACCAATAAAAGGAAAGTTGAGGAGCATGTAACAGTGGCTCTTACCGAAGAATGAAGTGCTTTAATTAAAAACATGGTACCTCCCAAGTTAAATGATCCAGATAGTTTTTCTATCCCTTGCATAATTAATGACTCTAGTTTTGATAAGACTTTTTGTGATCTAGGAGCTAGTGTCAATTTGATTCCTCTTTCCATATGCAAGAAATTAGATTTGGGAGAAATGAAATTAACAACTATGGTCTTACAGTTAGCCAATCGATCCATTAGATATCCTTTGGGAATCTTAGAAGATGTACCTATGAAGGTGGGAAACTTTATTATTCCCGCCGATTTCGTAGTGCTTGACATGGATGAAGACCCATGTATTCCACTCATCTTAGGGAGACCTTTCCTGGCTACTACAAGGGTGATGATAGACGTCAAGAACCACAAACTTTCACTTGCATTTGGAAATGATAAGATTGAATTCGACCTTTCTAAAGCTGTTAAACAACCTTATGATTTCGATGTTTGTTGCAGGATTGACAGTTTCCCATCAATTGCACTAAAAGGAGCACAAGAACAAACTCATCCTAGTAGGCTCGAAAGGGATTTCGAGGATGAAGAGTCGAAGATTGTCGACCTTGACCTACCACCACAGGTAGAACTTAAGCCTCTTCCATCGACACTCAGGTATGAATTTCTTGGCAAAAATTCTACTTATCCCGTGATCATTAACGCTAATTTAAGCGATGCAGAGACTGAGAAACTGATCAAAGTGCTAAAAACACATAAGAATGTCATTAGATACAAGATTGATGATATAAAGGGAATTAGTCCATCGGTTTGCATGCATAGAATTCTACTCGAGGATAATTATAAACCTTCAATAGAACATCAACGAAGGCTAAACCCGACCATAAAAGAGGTGGTTAAGAAAGAGGCCCTGAAATTGCTAGATGCAGGAATTATCTATCCTATATCCGATAGCGAATGGGTGAGTCCTATTCATGTGGTGCCTAAGAAAGGGGGGATAACCGTGATAAAAAATGCTATGAATGAGGTAATCCCCATGAGAGAAGTCACCGGGTGGAGAATGTGTATTGATTATAGGAAATTAAACAAGGAAACTAGAAAGGACCACTTTCCTATCCCCTTTATTGACCAAATGTTAGACCGGTTGGCACAACATTCGCATTTCTGTTACTTAGATGGATACTCCGATTTCTACCAAATCCCCATCTATCCTAACGACCAAGAGAAAACAACTTTTACTTGCCCATATGGTACTTTTGATTTCAGGAGAATGACTTTTGGACTTTGCAATGCACCAGCAACTTTTCAGAGATGCACGACTTCAATTTTTTCCGATATGATCGAGAATATAATGGAAGTATTCATGGATGATTTTTCTGTATATGGTGAAGATTTTGATATGTTCTTATCTAATTTGGTCAAGGTTTTACAGAGATGTGAGGAAATGAATTTAATGCTTAATTGGGAGAAGTGCCACTTCATGGTGCGAGAAGGCATAGTGCTTGGGCACCTAGTTTCACAGCGTGGTATCGAGGTGGACATTGCTAAAACTGAAGTGATCAAGAAGTTACCTCCTCCAACCGATGTTAAGGGAGTGCGGAGTTTTCTAGGACATGCGGGGTTTTACCGGCGGTTCATCAAGGACTTTTCAAAAATCTCAAACTAATTTGCTTGCTAAGGATGCCGAGTTTCATTTTGATAATTCTTGTCTTGATGCATTTTTCAGATTAAAAGAATCATTAACAACCGCCCCAATAATGCAACCTTCAGATTGGAGTCTTCCTTTTGAAATTATGTGTGATGCAAGTAATTTTGCTGTAGGGGCAGTTTTGGGACAAAGGAAGGACCGCAAGGTGTATGCAATTTACTACGCCAGTAAAACGTTGGATGAAGCACAAGTGAATTATGCTACTACGGAGAAAGAACTCTTGACTATAGTCTTCACCTTCGACAAGTTCAGATCTTATATCATTGGGTCTAAGGTGATAGTTTACACAGATCATGCAGCCATAAGATACTTGTTGAACAAAAAGGAATCCAAGCCAAGACTCATCCGGTGGATACTTCTTCTGCAAGAGTTTGATCTGGAAATTCGAGACAAACAAGGAACGGAGAACGTAGTTGCAGATCATCTATCGAGACTACACCCATGAACAAATACAGGAAGCGACGATGATCTTGCTATTAATGATTTCTTCCCAGATGAGTAGCTACTAGTTGTTAAGAAAATCAAGGCTCCGTGGTACGCTGATTTTTCCAATTTCCTAGCTTGCGGGATAATACCTTCCCATATGACTTATCATCAGAGGAAGAAGTTTTTTTGCAGACGTAAAGCAATGTGTGGGATGAGCCATTCTTGTTCAAGCAAGGAGCCGATGCTATTTATCGAAGATGTGTATCCGAAGAAGAGATTGAGGACATATTGTATCATTGTCATTCTTCTGCTTATGGAGGTCATACTAGCACGGACAAGACTACGGCAAGGGTCTTACAAGCAAGATTCTACTGGCCTCATATTTTTAGAGACTCTCGGAATTATGTGATGACTTGTGACCGCTGTCAAAGGACCGGGAATGTATCGAGAAGACACAAGATGCCTCAAAATTCGATATTGGAAGTTAAATTATTTGATGTCTGGGGAATCGACTATATGGGACCTTTCCCTTCTTCCTATAACAATGCCTACATATTGGTGGCGGTGGACTATGTGTCTAAGTGGGTTGAGGCTCTCCCATCTCCCTCCTGTGATGCAAAAACGGTTATAAAACTTTTCAAGAGTATAATATTTCCAAGATTTAGAGTACCGAGAGCAGTAATAAGCGATGGAGGCTCACATTTTATCGAAACACAATTTGAAAGCCTTCTCAAGAAGTATGGAGTAACCCATAAAGTAGCCTCACCATATCATCTACAAACAAGTGGGCAAGTTGAAGTTTCAAACAGGGAAATAAAGGCTATCTTGAAGAAAACAATATCAAGGTCAAGGAAGGACTGGTCTTTGAAGCTTGATGATGCTCTGTGGGCCTATCGAACAGCTTACAAGACACCCATTGGAATGACTCCGTTTCGATTAGTTTATGGAAAACCATGTCATCTTCCAGTTGAAATAGAGCACAGGGCATATTGGGCAATTAAATGGCTTAATTTTCACCTAAAGAAAGCCGGAGAGAAAAGAAAAATGCAGCTAAATGAACTTGAAGAACTACGCCTTGATGCTTATGAACATGCAAAATCTTATAAGGAGAAAACAAAGAGATGGCATGACTGGAATATCATGCGTAGAGAATTCCATGAAGGAGACTTGGTATTACTCTTCAACTTGAGATTGAAACTTTTTCCTGGGAAGCTGAAATCTAGATGGACTGGACCATACCAAGTTAAGAAGATTTATCCTCATGGAGATATTGATATATCAAGTGAGTCTACCGAAGTTTTCAAAGTGAATGGACAAAGACTTAAGAAATACTTCTCAAACAAACCTGAAGAGTTGATTGACGAGGAGGAGCAGAGTACACTCCTCGAGCCACATCCATCCAACTAGGGAGTAATTGAGGGGTCAAGCTAATGACCTTAAACAAGCGCTCCTTGAGAGGCAACCCAAGCTATTTTCATTTCTATTCATTTTATTTTATTTTCTTCATTTTTATTTTAACTTTGAGTTTTGCATTTTTCATGTTTCAGAATTACAGAACACAACATTTCCGTGTCGCTCATCGACACGGCCTCAAAAGGTTGGCACGGTGAGATCGTGTTGTTTGACGCGGGTCTGTCATTGTCGTGCCACTGCGTGCCAGATTTACATGACCCGCCTATGTCAAATGGCACGGGCATGTCAAGTTCACCCGAACTCAACACACCCTGGGTGTGTTAGCCGACACGCCCGTGTCGCGCATAAGGAAGGAAGGCATCTTTGCTTGAGGATGGGTGGCATGCCTGTGTTGTTGCTTGCCCTTTTTAAAAAAAGCCTGACACGCCCTAACTTTCCATAAGCTTGGAGCAGCCGCCGTCTCTAGCTCTCAACTAGCCCGAAGCTTAACCTACTCTCTCTCTCTCTCAACCAGCCCGAAGCTCAACCTACTCTCTCCCTCCCCAACGCCATGAGTAAGCGAGTGAAGACTAGGGGAGAACTTTCTTCTCAACTGATGGCTCGGGACAAGGGAAAGAGGAAAGCACAAGACTTGGGTAACGATCCTCCGCCCTCTTGTCATCCGTGTGGAATTGTTTTTAGAGATGATGTTATGAAATCTAGGATTGGTAAGCTTGAGAAAAGAAAAATAATTTCTACACGAACCATTGATTTCTACACATTAACAACCCTAGGAATTAGAGAGGATATAATTTGGTTGACTAATAGGATTGGTTGGACTGACTTTATCACATATCATCATCTTACTTATCCTAGCATTACTCTTGAGTTCCTTAGCTCATTATCCGCTGAAATACTTCAAGGGAAGAATTGTGAAGAAGGAAAAATCCAGTTTAGATTAATAAATCATGAGTTTACTCTTTCCTTAAGTAATTTTAATGCGATATTTGATTTTCCTTGCGGAGGGGAGAGGCAAATTCATAGACATTTTATTGATCATCAGTTTTGGAGATTAATTTCTGATGACCCTCACCCTTATGATGCATCTAGGTCTAAATCATTTAATATCCCGAATCCTACTTTTCGTTATCTCCTTAGGTTTATGGCTAACACAATTTCTGGGAGATATGATAGTGCAGGAGTAGCTAGGCAGAGTGAGCTATAATTTTTATAGGCTATGCTAAATGAAGATAACATTGATTCTGGAGCCCATATGGTGAGACACCTAGTTAAAGTTAGTAATAGCCCATTTGGGGTTATAATCGTAGGTGGTCTTATCACTAGAATTGCCATTGCTTTGGGGTGTGACCTAGATAACCTTGAACATTGTCCTGCTAGCCCTAGATTGGATTTGGATGCTTGTATCAATATGAAGATGATTGAGGCATTTGAAGAGGGATATCTTTTGGTGTTGAAAAATGGAATTAAAATCCCTCTTCCAAACCCCGAGCGGATCACCATATGTAATGAAGCCAATTGGCTTTTTAGAGATGCCCACGGTCCCTTGCCTACCCCTACTGCCCATGCTCCATCACCCTCACCTAGGGAGTCATCTCACATAGCCCCCGAGCCATCCCATTTGACTCCTGAGCCCCCTTGATTTTCTTCTGACAATTTTTTTGCAGGACATTCTTCATTTGATTTTTCAGGGTTCCGAACTTCATTCGAGGCTTTCAGGGTCGAGCATACCTCGCACATAGGTGTGTGGGATCAGTTTGCCTAGACTACAGAGGAGCACCATCGTATGGTGACTTAGCATTTGGAGAGGGCAACAAATTTTCACAGGAGGGCTGATGAGTTCTTCACTGTCGAGGCTACCAGGAGGGAGGATGATGCTAGATTTAGGCAGGAGTCCTGGGAGTTTTACCAGGAGCAGCGACGTAGATGGGTAGAGGAGGATGCTAGTAGTGAGGACGATGACCATTGATCCCCTTGAGCTATTTTGTGAGTATCGATGCCTTTCATTGCTTATGTTGTTTCTTCTTAGGTTTTTAATTTGGTTATTGCATAATTTAGGTCTAGGGGAGTATGTTTCATTATGTAAGCTGAACATTGCATATCATCTAGCATAGTATAACTGAATCTTGGTCAGATCATGATATTCCTTATGCTTATTTGATAACAACCCTATTTCACTTTTCACACAACCTAAAGGTTTGAGGAATTCGAAAAGAGTTTAAATCCCCCATATCGGACTAGTACTCCATTTTCCATTGGGGACTTTCCTGTGCAATTTGGTTACTGGAGAAACACTTTTCCTAGAAGTTTTTTTTTTTAAAAAAAGGACTGGAATTGTTTTGAAGCACCCCTTTGAGACCAAGTAGCTACTGGGGAAACACCTAAAAGGTGCCCCTTTGAGGCTAACTAGTTACTGGGGAAATGCTTACTATAAATTTCTTCCCTTCTTTCTTCTTGATAAGTGCTCCTTTGAGACCTTTTGTTGATAAGGGAGGATGATCCATGCATTAAGGCAGGTAAGTGTCTCTATGCCGGAAATAAGAGGAACACGATAGAGGGGATGTCAAATCCGGATTGGTGTCCAATGCCTTTGGATCGACTTTTCACGTGCACTATATAGGGATCTTTCAAGTTTTGCAATTATGAATGATTTGATAAGATTAAGATCAGATTTTATACCTCTGGATGATCTCTTGCACCTCCACACATAAGTTGTCTTTTGTGTTTTTCCCTTTTCTTTGCTTGAGGGCAAGCAAAAGTTTAGGTCTAGGGGATTTTTTATGTGTGTAATTTATGTTGCATTTTGGGCATTCAATATGCATGCATTTCATCTCATTTTATGTTTTAGTCATGTATTTTGTTATGTCTTGGTCAAGTTTAATATATTTTGGACAAAGAAACTATTTTGGAGTATTTTTCATGTTAACATATGAAGTATCGACAATTATCAAGGCGTATCAGAATAACACAGGCGTGCTATCAGTGACACGTCCATGTCAAGCTCACCTGAACTCAACACACCCTGGGTGTGTTAGCTGACACGCCCACGCCAAAAGCCCGACATGCCCATGCCCTCCATTGACATGGGCGTGTCGCCCTATTGACTGCTTTCCTTTTCTGCAGCAAAGCTCGGGATTTCCGCTTAATTGAAGAATTTTTGCCTTAATTGAAGACTAAGCCAAGGCTATAAAAGAAGATGAATTCTAACCCTAGAGGGGGTGGCGGAATTCGAAGAAGGAGGACAAAGTCGACGGCGGAGGAAACACAACGATGGTGATTGTAATTTCTTTCTCTGGCAATACTGATTCATCTATGGAGTAGTGTCCTATAATCTTAGGATGGGGGAGTATCCCTTGACAATTTATGATGGTTGATTGAATCTCTTCTACTTTACTTGAATAGACGGTTGTTTTGATTTGGTTTTAGATTCTTATTGATAAATCTAAGGAACCTTGGGGAAGTACCTAACAGTGAACCCAAGTTCCCGAAACCTAGATCCACGCTAGAGATTAACTCCTATCAAGTATCGATAATGTATCTATGAGGACTTGCGGGAATCATTAATGATTCCTTAGCTGATTATGGTCCCGTGTGCAAACCTATCGTGAAAAGGAAATTTAGTCTCTAGAGGAACTCTTATGGACTTAATGGATCTATCAAATCCAATTTTTATCAAGTAACGGTAGTAAGACTAGGGAGGTTTGCGGGGGTCTCGTGACAGGTCCCCTTAACTGATTATGATCACCTACGCTTGAATACCATGAAAAGAGAAATTGAGTTTGATAGGTACAATTGGCGTAGACCTCAAAAGGGGTCGTTGATTTACCTTAGGACAGGTTCTATCGAAACAACTCTAAGGAGTAGGAGAGAACATAATCACCTTATAAATCGTCGATGCGGTGAAACCCATATCCTGAGATTCCCTTCAATTATTGATTTTCAGCTCATTCTTCTCATTCGCTGTTCTTGACTACTTAGTTTCTTTACTTAATTCACAAATTCGATTTGACTAGATAACTTGGTATCACGATCATTCGATAATTGACCCAATCTCTATGGGATCGATATTTTTATTACTTGATGACAACCATGCACTTGCAGAAATTGACACATCAGTATATTATGATCAATTCAATCCATACCAACGGATGATAGTTGATGCAGTTGGACGTCATAATTTGAATAGCGAACCAAATGCTACAAGTTCTAGTTATCCCCAAGCATTTGAACATATGTATACTAATTATTCAACACCATTGGAGGAGGTAGAAGTTACTGGTGTTAATGAAAATGTGTACAATGAGTCATATATAAAATTTCAAGAAGTATTGAGAGCTGTAGATGAACCCGTGTGGTTTGGTTGTGACAGTCACACAAAATTATCTCTCACCGCAAGATTGTTGAATGTTAAAGCTGAGCATAATATGTCCAAAGAATATTTTAATGATTTTGTTCAAGTTATTGGAGAAGTCTTACTGCGAGATCACATAATGCCGAAGGATTTTTACAGTATGAAAAAACTTGTGAGAGATTCGGGTCTTTTGGTGCAAAGAATTGATGTTTGTAGAGATGGTTGTATGTTATATTAGGGAGATAATGTAGATTTAGAGGCTTGTAAATTCTATAGTCAATGCAGGTACAAGAGTACCATGAGATCAAATCGTAATAAGTGATTAAAATCATTCAGACAAATGTTCTATTTACCTTTAACTTCTAGATTGCAAAGGCTTTATGCTTCAAAGGTCACTGCTGAACATATGACTTGGCATGCAAATCATGAAACAGAGAATGGGCTAATGTGTCATCCATCTGATGTAGAGGCATGGAAAAATTTTGATCGAACATATTCTGAGTTTGTGAATGAGACCCGAAACATCAGGTTGAGTCTATGTGCTGATGGATTTGCTCCCTTTGGCAAATCAGGAAGAACCTATTCTTGCTAGCCAATTATCGTAACTCCATACAATCTTCCACCCGGTATGTGTATGAAAACACCTTATATGTTTTTAACATTGATTGTGCATGACCCTCATAATCCGAAGAAGTCAATAGATGTTTATATGCAACCGTTGATTGTCGAGTTGATCCAACTATGGGACGTGGGTGTTTCCACATATGATATCCATACTAATCAGATGTTCACAATGAGAGCTGCACTTCTTTGGACCATAAATGATTTTCCTGCTTATGGGATGTTATCGAGCTGGAGTACTGCGGGGATTTTAGGATGTCCAATATGTATGGAGAGATCAAAGTCATTCAGATTGAAACACGGAAAAAAAACTGAGTTATTTTGATTGTAATAGAGAATTTTTACCGTCAAATCATAAATTCAGAAGAAATAAAGAAGAATTTACTAAGAATAGAATTGAAAGAACACCTCCACCATTGAGATTCACCGGTTAAATTTTATGGCAAAGAGTGCTTAACTTTCCATCTGTTATTGAAGAACCAAATGTTACAACATATGACTATGGAATTATGTATAAATGGATAAAACGGAGTATATTTTGGGATTTACTGTATTGACAGAGTAATTTAATTCATCACAATCTTGATTTAATGCATATTGAGAAGAATATTTTTGATAATCTGATAAATACGGTGATGGATATTACCGGAAAAACAAAAGACAATCTGAATGTAAGAAAAGATTTACGTCTCATATGTAAACGACCCACCCTTGATGTTGATGAAAATAGTAGGGGACCAAAACTGAAAGCAGTTTATACATTGAATAAGGATCAGAGACGGATTGTTTGTGAATGGTTTAAATCATTGAGATTTCCTGATGGTTATGTCTCAAATCTTGGTAGATACATTGATTTGAAGGAATGCAAATTGATGGGTTTTAAAAGTCATGATTGTCATATATTCATGGAAAGATTAATTCCTATTGCTTTGAAGGAACTGTTACCAAATTTTGTCTGGGGTGCAATTGCGGAATTAAGCATTTTCTTTCATGATATCTGCTCGACAGTACTGAGTCATTCACACATGGAGACATTAGAGAGAGACATTCCGATCATTTTTGTGTAACTTAGAAAGGATATTTCCATCGGCGTTTTTTGATTCAATGGAACATCTTTTGGTTCACTTGCCATATGAGGCTAAAGTTGGAGGTCCTGTTCAATTTCGATGGATGTATCCGTTTGAAAGGTGATTTTTTTTTACTTTTTTTTCATTGTTATTTCATTTGGTCAAATTTAGTATAATTTATTTTCTAATAAATTTTATTATATTACTCTTAGATTCTTCTATCACTTGAGAAATAAAAGTGAAAAATAAGGCTCATGTTGAAGCTTCTATTGTTAATGCATATATTGTGGAGGAAGTTACAACTTTTGCATCATATTATTTTGAACCTCACGTTCAATGCAAGAGTCGGAAAGCAAGAAGAAACGATGAGGGTCCCGTTGATCCAAATTTGAGGTCATTCTCAATTTTTAACTACCTTGGTCGACCAAGTGGATCTTGTACAAGTAGATACTTAACTGGTTAGGAGTGGCGAGCATCCCACACATATATTTTATTGAAATATCCAGAAGTAATGTTGTATTTCAAGTCAGTATATAAAAGTTATATTATACATTTCATATATCATAAATTATTGTTCATGTTATATTTAATTTTATTGTAGGATTTTTCAAACTCTATATTCGAAGCTTCCGGAGCATGAGTTTAATAATTTCTGTGATGAAGAATTTGCACAATGGTTTAAAAATTATGTAAGTAGTCTATGATAATAAATTTGATAAATCTTGACTTTAACACATATTTATTTTACTTTAGGTTCTTGATAATCACGGTCACATTGAGCAAGACCTAATAAAACATCTGTCATGGGGTCCAAATTCAATGGTGAAAACTTGGCCGATATATTTCATAAACGGATATAATTTTCATACTCAAGATTATGGAATTGGAAAAACTACAATGAATAGCGGAGTTTGTGTTCAGTCATCTATTGATGGGGGTGCAAGAAATTATTTTTATGGCTTACTAGATGAAATTTTAGAGGTAGCATACCCAGGCTTAGATTTGCAAGTTATTTTATTTATGTGTAGTTGGTTTGACCCTATCAAAGGCATGAGGGTGCATCCACAGTTTAATTTGATTGAAATTAATTACAAAAAAATATACAAGAGGTACGAACCATTTATGTTAGCACGATAAGCGATTCAAGTATTTTATGCTTCATATCCTAGTCTGAGATGAGACAAAAGTGATTGGTGGGTTGTTTGTAAAACAAAAGCACGTAATAAAATTGAGGAACATTGGGAAGGCTGTTGGGATGTATACTGAAAAGTCTATCTTTTGTATGAACATCTTTATTTTGAAATAAGAATCACATGATCATTGATTGCATATTTATGGTTATGCATATTATCTAATACATTACATTGTAGATAACATGGTGTGTGGTGTCACACGGGAGATCATGTTATCGGCTCCTTGTAAAGTATAAGTATAGGCTCACAACCAAGATGGCTTTGGACAAACCATTGGTATGGTTGTAGTGTGAGTTGGTATTGGTTTATCTTGACAATAGAATCACACTAGTACACTTTGTGTGTATTGAGCAGGACTGACTTAGAGGTGATTTAATTTATTGCTGACTACATAATCGAATCGGACCTCAGATATTATATTGTACATACTCTTAATCTCGATATAATAACGTGCATATATACTTAGTATTCATTTCTTTGATTTACCAATGGGCGAGATTTATAGATTAAATCGATAGGCTCGGTAAGTTGGGAAATGATATTATTTATATGGTGTGTCGTTGATTATAGGAGGAAACCATGTCCTATATATTAGGATGATGATGTCCCCTTGAGGAGCTCATAAGGTTCACATGTAAACCCTGCAAGTGGACTTGGTCCGGCATGATGAAAAGGTTGAGTGGTACTACTCATGGAATTAGATGTTGATTAATTAATGGTCAGTAAATTAATTAATCGACGGATATTAGAGATCTTAAACACGGGGAGAAAATGTACAAATAATATATGGAGCCCATATTAACTTATGGGGGTTGGTGAGGTAGATCAATGATAATCCTTTAGTGGATTGGATTATCATTAATGGATCGAACTTTATGTGGGCTTGATCCATTGAGTGGCAAAGATCCAACTCCTCCTCATGGTCACTATTGTAGCCTATTAAAACCTCATGAAGCCTAGATCCAATGGATGAAAACAAAACTCTAGAACCAATGGTAGATATTGAATCTCTAGATCCGACGGTTGAGATTAATTCTCGAGATCCGATGGTTGAGATTAAATCCCTAGAACCAATGGTGGAGATTAAAACAAGGCTTATCCCTAACTCTATAAAAGGAGGCAAAGGGGTGGGCGGCAAACACAATTGAAGAGGGATTAGGGTTGGGGCGGCAAGGAGCTTGAAGGCTAGGGTTTTGGAGTTTGCTTTGGGCAGCCACAAATAAGGAATTTATTTCCTTCTTCTTCTTCTTCCATTAGGTGGTCGACACCCATCTCTTTCTCCTCTCCCCTTGTCGGTGTCCAAATCTCCTCCTTCCCTTCTCCTTGGCCGGCATCCATCTTCTTCACCCAATCCTTCTTGGCCGGCGGCAAGCACCAACCTTGGAGCTTGGTGGTTGGTTGAAAGAAGGAGAGTTTTGTTTTTATT
Source organism: Wurfbainia villosa (assembly GCA_025175895.1). Lineage (NCBI taxonomy): Eukaryota > Viridiplantae > Streptophyta > Magnoliopsida > Zingiberales > Zingiberaceae > Wurfbainia > Wurfbainia villosa. Next base: position 95,103,193 of record CM046003.1, read on the forward strand.
CTTCCTCTTGTTCGGAGTGAGCAAGGAAGGAAGATTGGTGATCTAGGAGCTTCAACTTTTGGTAGATCGCCGCCCACACGACGTCCAAAAGGAGGGAGGACATACGATAGAAGATCGAGAGGTATAATACTTGTCTATTTTCTTATGTAAAATGTTTATGATTGTTTTCAATTATATATGCATGATATCTTCTGTTTTGTGGCTAATATAACTTGGACCCCGAATATAAATACAAAAGTCGGTGATCCGTACATCGTCTATTCCGCGGCTATTCGTAGAATAGAGGTTGGTGGCTTGAACAACAAGTTTGTTCAAGTGACCACTCTAATCGAATAGCACGATGATGAAACAGTTGCTTGGATGATCCCTTTTGTCTAGGATTAAATTTTTTTAATCCGGGGACATCGATGGGATCGCCATGAACAAGCGATCGAGTTAAAGTGGGAAGCGAAGTTTCCTACCTTCAAGTGGTATCAGAGCCACGGTTTCCGGTTTTGTGTGTTTAAGATTCGGTTACTTTTATGCACTTTTCATATATTATATGTGTCGGATAATAGTAGGATATGCGTAGGTTAACTCTTTGGTTGCAGGCATAGGATCCAACTATTATGGCCATATGTGTGTATGTGATTGTATGAATATTTCGTGTATTTTTGAAGATGGCTTCGGAAATTAGAAAGGTTGATTATCAAGCACCAGTTGACTGGTGACCTGTACTAGTCGACTGATGACACTGTGCACGGGCACAACAGCTCAGTTTTGAGCTTTTCAAGTCTATTTTTGGTGTTTTTATTCCCTTAGATATTGATACCACCTTGTATACATTATGTATGATCTTTTTGATGGTGTCAAAGGGGGAGAGTGTTAAGGTTTAAGTTAAACCTTTTTAGAGCATGTGTTAAGGGGGAGTTTGCATGTGTTAAGGGGGAGCCTTGATATTCATGTTTGATTTTCATACTTACTTTCCTTAAGTAATTTTTACCTAACTTAAACATATTGCCACACATCAAAAAGATGGAGATTGTTAGGGCAATCAACCCAAGTATGATCTTGGTTTTGATGTGTGTGTCAAAGAGTTTAAGTTAGGATGTTACGCTTTTGATGTGTGTTCAAGTTGTGCAGGACTTGGTGAATCACACATGAGTATCTTGATGAAGCAGTGACAAGTTCATCATCTCATGGCTCGGGTCCTTGAGCCGGTGAAGGATGGCACAGGGCGAAGTCGTGAGCTTGGTGCATCCAAGGGACCGTCGAACAAGGAGCAATGGAGTTGAACCAAAGGAAGCAGACTTCATGGCAAGATGCGAACGATGGCACAGTGAGAAGTCGTGATCTTGGTGCATCCGATGGATGCAAACCGAAGGAAGATAGCTTCAATGGGAGACTCCATGGGAGATGAGAGTTGAGCGATTGTAACCCGGGACGGGGTAGCTCAATTTAGGTGAACTTGGTCAAATGGCTAAGATCAAGTGTCGGATGCTCAAACATCTATGTTTGAGGTTTTACCCAATTGTCGGATGCTCAAACAACTTGTTGTTTGAGGTTTACCCTACAACAGTCGACTGATATAGGTATCAGTCGAATGGTGCAAGTCGACGAGTCAGTTGACTAGTGTAGGCTAGGGTTTGTAGCCTAACGATCAGTCGCCAAGGGTTAGCGATCGTAGTTCCAACGATCAATCGCCAAGGTATGACGATCGCTGTAAGTGGACACGGAACATAACCTCCGTAGCGATTAGTCGACCACGTAGGCACCCGATCGGCTCGATTGCGGCGTCGCGCGATGTGTCATTGGACTGTGACAACCACGAATAAGGCTTGGTCAGAAGCCATTGGAGGTGATCCGTTATAGTGACAGTTGACTGCTGGAATGCAGTAGTCGACTACTGTATGTCCAATAGGAAAATTAGCCTTCTCTCTATAAAAGGAGGCCATGGGATCCTTGAAGAGGCTAATGCTTTCACTCCTAACATTGCTCCAAGCCTCCTAAACATTTTTACTCTCCTCTTCCCCAATTCTATCTCTATCATCTTGTAAGAGGGAGAGTTTGAGTAGGAAGGTTTTCTCCACCTTGTGTTGAGCTAAAGGAGAAGTTTAGTGGAAAGGTTGAGGGAGTGATCCGCCTAATGGATTGTCGTGGACTAGCGACGAGAGGTCGTGAACCACATTAAACGAATTGTGTTAGCAGTGTTCTTTCTTTACTTTGTTTTTAGCTTTAATTGTCTTTGCATTAGTTTTATTATCATTTTACTATGCTAACGAGCATTGTAGATAATTAAGCACAAACGATTTCCATCGAGCATTGAAAGGCTATTCATCTCCCCCCCCCCCTTCTAGCCGGGCCATCGATCCCAACAGAGATAAGACGGTTTCTAGCTATAAGAGGTTTTGAGAGTAACCATGCTAGAACTTAAGTCACCTTGATACGTGTTTAGGATGAGGTCATGTGTAATATGACCTATATGGACAGTCACATTTATGTTGTTTGTTAGTAACCAGGTTTGAGATCTTAAATATCATCTGTGATTTGTGATATTGTCTTTTGAGATACTCTCTATGAGATCTCTAGATAGAGTCTTATGGGTAGATTGAGTCTCATACTTGCACAGTATTAGAGAATTCTGACATATACCTTAATGAGAAATGGGGAACAATACTGTGGCACTTGTTTCATACCACATGTGATAAATCGACTAGGGAAAGTGAGAGTCATATTACTTGAGACAGTAAATGAATATCCTCGAGCCTCACTGTGTGAGACCTGAGATCCTCTGGGTGGGATCTCATGTATCCTTATTATTTTCGATTGTTTCTTGACATCCTAATTCAGTGTTTACTGCTTTAGTCTATTTACCAATGGCCTGGAAGATAAATTGAGATATGAGGGACATGTCTAGGAAAGCATCTGAGTTGTGGCTGATAGATTCGAGTTTAAGAAAAAGAAGACCAATTAACAATATATTATTATTAAATATTCACCACCTAGTTTTTTATGTTTATCCATGGAGGGATTAAATATATTAGTGAATATAAAATTGAGCGTCATCTGGGGATTACTTGTGATGAGGAAAGTAGCTCGATTGGATGTAACTTGTCTTGAATCTGAGGTGCAACAAGAATTTGTATCTTATGATACAAAGATGACTACTCAATCAACCTAACAGGTGCATTGAGCAGTTTTTATTTGCAGGTGTACTCGTAAATCGCACGACATCTAACTCTATTGGAAACCTAGTAGGGTGATGTGATGGGTCACATGAGTTGTGAACTTATCACAAAAGTTAAATGCCCTTGTGTGTAAGTGAGAGATGTTAGCTAGTAACTTATGTCCACTATGGGACATTCAAATGTGTTAGTAACTTATGCCCACTATGGGGCATTCAAATGAGATAATGGAGTTATCTCATGACTCCACTAACATGAATGCCTCCACTAACATAAGTAGATGTTAGTAACTCCCCTTTGTTGGTGCAATCGGCCCAGGTCACGATTGACCAGACTCGAGTTTGACTCGAGTAGTGATTTGATATTAGTGTTTTGATATTTGACATTAATGTTTAACAATGAGTTGACCATTGTTTGACAATGGGTTGACTATATGGTTAACATGGGGTTGACCATATGATGGAGAAGTCCAAGTGGGACACTTGGCAATGGAAAGTCCAAGTCTTGTGTACTTGGCATGGAAAGTCCAAGTCTTGGGTACTTGGCATGGAAAGTCCAAGCATGGGGCTTGGCAAGGGAAAGTCCAAGCTTGAGTCTTGGCAATTGGAAATTCCAACATGGGTTGGCATGGAAAGTCCAAGAATGGGTCTTGGCAAGGGAAAGTCCAAGCTTGAGTCTTGGCAAATGAAAAGTCCAACATGGGTTGGCAAGGGAAGTCCAAGGGTTGATATTGGCAGCGTAAAGTCCAAGCGAGAGTCTTGGAAGCATAAGTCCAATGGTTTGGCGGCATAAAGTTCGAGCGGTAGTCTTTGCAGCGTAAGTTCAAATGTGCCTTGACAGTGTAGACCACAGCATGACAATAGCCGATGGAAGCGCCTAAAGGCTAGTGTATAGATGAACAAGTCATGAATGACTTGAAGGGATCAAATAGGCATGAGGCTGATGGAGGTGGCTAGAAGGCTTAGGTCTAGGCTAATGGTGGTTTAGCAAGTATGAGGGCATGACACTTGGGATTAAACCTCATGTTTGAGGTTTGTCAATTGACTGGGGCTTTAGACCAGTTGACTGGTCAAGTATTTTTGACATTGGGCAGCCAAGTTGACTCTGGATAGTCAACTAGAATTATGACTAGTCGACTGCGATTATGACCAGTCGACTGCTATGAGTCGACTAGTATTCGACTGTGGCAAATAGCCTTGGGCAGTCGACTGCCAAAATTGGGCAGTCGACTGATGGCTTGAGCAGTCGATTGCCATGAATGGCAATCTACTGTTGGTACTCAGAATGCTCGGTAGTCGACTGATCAGTCGGCTACGAGGTTGGCAGTCGACTGTCAGTGTATCCATTGGAGTTTTGTCGATGTGGATTAAGTCGTTGTGAGACAATGGCTATAGGAGCAGTCGACTGGGGCCTTATGGCAATCGACTGCTAGGTAGAAATCAGCCCGAGTTGCAGCTTTAAAGGGAGCCTGAAAAGGAAGATTTAGCAGCGATTTCTTGGGCGATTTGGAGCGATTTGCTGAAGAATATCAGGGTCTTCAAGTATGGTTCAAGAAATCAAATAAGCAAGCATCCAAAGTGCATTTGTAAAGTTTTCTTTACGTGTTTTTATGTATTTCACTTGTAATTGCTTGTATTACTTTTTTAATCCTTGTACGAGGATTCTCCGCCTCCGACTTGTTGTCGAGAAAGCGTTTATTGGTTTAGTGGTGGTGTTTGCATCGCTATGGCTCATTCGAGCCTAACCCATGGAGTAGGAACCCTAAGGTTCTGAACCACATTATATCGCCGTGTTTGTGTGTTGTTGTGTTTGTGTTGTTATGCGCATACTAACGAAGTGTAGAGACGAACACAATCGAATTTCTTCGTCGAATGAACACGCTATTCACCCCCCCCCCCCCTCTAGTGCTCACCGAAGATCCTACAAATTGGTATCAGAGCTTGGAACTCTTCTATGGATTAACACCCGGGAGCAAAAGCGTTAGAGGGAAGAAGATGGAATTTGAAGAAAAATTGGGATGAGACATCAACACCCCAATTCCATACACCTTCTATGGACAATAAGGCTTCAATCAATGGAAGACAAGGATTGAAGAATTCATCTTGATGAGGGACTTCGAAGATTAGTCAGCCTTGATGGAAGGATTCGTATATCCAAGAAGTTCGAAGGGAGGATTCCTCAAGATGAAGAAATGGACCGAGGAACAACTCTAAAATTTCGAGAGAAATAAGAAGGTAATAAAATTCTTAGGTGATTTAATCCCTAATGATGTTTTGTGTAGATTAGGTGAATATAAGGATGCAAAAGAGTTTTGGAGCGAATTGACAAAGCTCCATGAAGGACCATCACCGGCCTCAAGTTAAGAACAATCCCAAGAAGCCGAAAATGCTCATCGGCTCAAGAGCTTAAGGAATCGGAGGTTGAGAGGTGCTCAACATCCAATGAAGAAGAGGTAGAAGAGGTGGAAGAAGCCTCCACCTCTAGGATTGAGGGGGATGAGACTAGGCCATCTTCAATACCGGAGCCAACTGATAACTATCATTTTATCGTGTTATTATGGCCCTTAATATCACTCTTTTTATCCTCTCGAGTGATTTATTGTTGATTATTAACATGTTTTATGAGTTTGGATTTATTTTGGTCCTTATTGTAAATTCTCCTAAATTTTGGACTTATATGCAAATTGTATCTTCGTTTGTAGGAGATCGAGATAAGCCAATGGACTAGATTCAAGTTGGATCAAATATGGCTTCATCTAGAGTCATAATGGGCATTTCAAGCTGACTTAATCTGAGCCCTTCATCCAGATCAGAGACAATTCAATCAAGGGACCAGATCTGAGCAATATGGATCGTCCAAGGAAAGCGGTTGATTCTGAGTCATCTATCCAGATATGAGAGATCCAGTCCATACATTTAGATCTGGACATCTGATCCCTTCATCCAGATTCGACTGATCATGATTATCCCTTCAGATGGATAAGATCCGTTCATTCAAAATCGGAGGAATCTGAGTCATTGGATGCACAACCTTCTTAATGGATTAATCAACTTAATCAAACCCTAGCTCTAATGGATGGCTGAGATTGGAGGTCCATTGGATCGGGTGGTCACGAAAATTTCCCTTTAAAAACCAACATTTTCCCATCTTCGATCAGATCGTGCGATGCACAATTTTTTTCCCCTTTCTTGCGCGAGCGTGCAGCACCATCTTCTCCACACGGCGGTGGCATTCCGAGCGCATCTTCCGACGTCCTCCTTCCATCCAAGACGATGGCGATTTCCTTCCTCAACCGGCGACAAGATGCTGGGATTTTGGCTAGCTTGTCGGCAACGAGCAGAGAAGGAGTTGTCTGTGCTTTTCACCTGCGAAACTTCCAGCGCCAACTACCGAAGCTGAGACACCGCAGTCGGACGGATTTGGAAGGCTATGGTACTTGCTACTGTGCCGATTGGGTAGAATCTATTCCAGCTCTCGTCAGCAGTGAGTTCACTTCCAAAATCTTGTGGCGACACCTAGATTCCATCGCCATTTAAGAGTTCCACAGTACTCCGGTTCCATTCTCTCCACACAGCGCCGGAAGTTTTGTTGTAGTATAGTGGTGAGTATACTCGGCTGACAACTGAGAGACTCGAGTTCGATCCCCGGCAGCGGAACTACAGGCTGCTCTACCTCGACAGAACCATCCAACGGCTGCGCTGATTGGGCAGCTTCACCAACAATCGCTGGAGTAGAGAGCTAGCATCACCTTCCCGTTCCACACTTGTCGAAGGATCTTCCGACAAGGATCCAACCCTTCTATCCATCGGAAGAGGGTCGTTTCGGGTTGTCATCACCGTCATGGAGTGATCGGTGGTTATTTTTGGATTTGTCCATTGAGTTGGATGTTTACCTTATTATTTACTTTGATGTTTGAATTTAGTGTTTTACAATTTAATTGCAAGATGTTTGATTAAATGTCTCTTTGGGTAATTAGGTTGTAGTTAATTAGGTTGTAGTTAATTAGGTTAGATTTAGTTTCATGTTTTACTTTACTTTCATGTTATTTTGCATTTGACTTGTTATTTAAATTCCTACACTTTCTTGTTTGAATGCTTAGTTTGAGTTTCTTTTAATTTCATCGCAATCGTAGTTTAATTTATTAGAGTTTGATTACGTGCATTGTCTTTTCATTCAGTAGGATTAGTCTTTTAAATCACAAACCCCCCCCCATTCACATTAGAAAACCCAAAGCAATAATGGAAATGATCCTAAGAAAACCATTCTACCGATTGCACTCGTTGGAAAACGATCCGAGTCATCCCTATGCTATATTAGTGTAGAGAGGGTTTGGTAATTAATTTGAAACAATACCACGACAAATGACCGTTATCAAATTTGGCACCGTTGTCGGGGAGTGTAATGATGCTTAGTAAACTTAGGATTATTTTCCCATTTTTCTAAAAAAAAAAAATTGTTTAGGGCTTCATTCTTTCATTTTTTGTATATCCATGTATTTTGTCATATCTACTTCCTGTGTCTTTTGAAGTGTTTGTTGGTGTTTCAGGGAAGACCAGGAATTATCTTTTTTGAGAAACATGGATCTGTATAATCAGCAGTATGGAGACTACGGTGATAGTTACCATCATTGATCAAACAGCTAGATCAAATTGCAACATCCTTTAGCCAGATGCAGCACAAGAATTCATTCAGCCTCCGTCAGAGACCACTTTTGTGGATATCGACGCGCTTAGGAGATGGATTGTGGAGTGAGTGATAGGCATTCTACTCCACAGGACTCCTATGAACCATTGTGTTGTGATGTGATTTCGGACGCTAATGGATGTGATTTCATTGATGAAGTTGCTATTGTTTCAAGTGTTAAGGATGTTGACACAGGAGTGGTGGATAGCTGGACACCCCCAAACTGGACACTCCCACCTGAGATAGAGTCTCCAACAAGAATGTTGCTGATGGAAGCCCTAACAACAAATGCAGTAATCCAGCCTAAAGGTTGGATACTTCTTCTGGATCGCCTCCGACCATCAGAGAGTACATATGATGAGGCGATGATCATTTCGAAGGGAGCAGCATGGAACTACCCTGATCACATCAAGAGAGCACTCACCTCCATTCGATCCATCCCACTCCCAACCTGGATATTCTTATTGAACCGCCTCCAACTGTCAGGACCTCAGAGGAGTTTACTCCATCTCATTCTCTTTTCTTTTCATTGTATATACATTTCTTTTACTTTATTTGTTTTTGTTTTACTTGTTATGTTTTGGTTGTCAAGTTTTTGTTTTGTTAGTGTTTTGAAATAAATTCCCTATGCATTCCTTTATATCTTCTTAGAAGTCGTGAATGCTAGTTAAATTTGACTGTCAAATTTTGAGATTTATTATCATGAATGGATTATTTGATTGCATGTGGTTACTACTTGGTGATGGATTCTATGTTGATAGACTGAGTTGATTATTTTTGTTTACCTAGTGAGGATTGAGCCTATTTTTATTGTTTTGTGTGTGGTGCACTTGTAGTTATTGTAACTCTAGAACTTGCTTTGATTCTTTCGAGACCACACAATAATAGGTTTGCATGATTATTATGAAGGCAATCACATTTGTTTTCCTTCACTTCTTTTATCGCCACATGCTTATTGAATAATGTTGGGAATTGAATGCCCGCTAGAGGGGGGGTGAATAGCGTAGATGACCGTACGTCGATGGAAATCGTTCGCGTGCTTGTCTACAATTTTCGTTAGCGCAGCGGAAACAAAGATAATAAAGCAATAACGAAAATACAAACACACAAACGCAAGGATATAACGTGGTTCGGAACCGAACCGGTTCCTACTCCACGGATCGGGCTCAAATGAGCCCTAGCGATGCCAATCACACACCACTATCAAATAACTCCTTCTCGGAACAATCCGGAGGTGGAGAAACCTCGTACAATAGTGATTACAACAATAATCAAAAGCTACAAGCTAAGACAATGAAATACAAAGCAATACAAGTAAAGAAAACACTTTACAAATGCTCTTGGATGCTTGATCGCTTGGTTGCTTGATGTCAACTTGGAGACCCTGATTTGCAGCAGCAAATCGCCCCAAAAGCCTCAAGAAACCGATACCAAAATCCTTCCCGTCGAGCTCCTTTTATCCTTGCGCGCGACCTGGATTTCCGCCTATCAGTCGACTGCCATAAGCCACCAGTGATCGGTGATGTCATCATGTCGTGAGACAACGGCTCGATCCACGCGGGAAAAACTCCAACGGATCTCTTGGCCGATCGCAACACCGGCCGATCGACAACGCCCGTCGTCGATTGCCCACGGCTACGGGCGTTACTGGCTTGACACTCGGTGCGGATCGCCATCCCTTGTCCGATCGCGAGCCATCACGATCGCTTCCCATGAGCGAGCAATCCCAGCTCTAACTCTCAAGTCGACTCACGGTAGTCGAACCCCATAATGCTCGCCAACCTCAAACATGAGGTTTTAACCCACGTATGGTGCCCCCATACTTGCTAGACCACCCTTAGCCTAGACCTAAGCCTTCTAGCCACCTCCATCAGCCTCACGCCTCTCCGATCCCTCCAAGTCATCCATGACTTGTTCATCCATCGCGCTAGCTTCCAGGTGCTTCCATCGGCTATGTCATGCTAACGGTGTCTACACCGCCAAGGCACATTGGACTTACGCCGCCAAGACTCCGCTTGGACTTTACGCCGCCAATATCAATCCCCTTGGACTTCTCAAATGCCAAGACTCAAGCTTGGACTTTCCCTTGCCAACCCATGTTGGACTTTCCATGCCAAGACCCATGCTTGGACTTTCCATTTGCCAAGACCCATGCTTGGACTTCTCATTTGCCAAGACCCATGCTTGGACTTTCCATGCCAAGTACCCATGACTTGGACTTTCCCATAAACACATGGTCAACCCTAGTCAACCACCAACGTCTCCCTCGAGTCAAACTCGAGTCTGGTCAATTATAACCTGGGTCGATTGTATAAACAATCTCCCCAACATATTAACCGACATTAATGTCAAACATCAATGTCAATCCTATGTCTAACATACTTTGTCAAACATACTTTGTCAAACATCAAAACATCACTCGAGTCAAACTCGAGTCTGGTCAATCGTGACCTGGGCCGATTGCACCAACAATCTCCCCCTTTTTGATGTTTGACAAAAACCAAATAAAACCATGAGTTAGAACACTAACTCAAATCCCTTACCAATTATCCCAAATTGGTAAACACTCACCAAATGTTCTCCCCCAAACATTCAAGTGAAAAAGTAAATCAAATGTTCTCCCCCAAACATTCTCCCCCTTGACTAACATCAAAAGGTTTTCTCTCCAAGGAGGTCAATGTCTCATGTCCCAATGAGATCTTACAATCTCCCCCTTGATCAAAAATACCTAGGATGCCTACCATCTTCCTAGTGATAAGTCCCATATCACTCAAGAGAGGCACCCCTATCTCACTCTCCCAATTTCCAAATTGGGTATCAAACACCCATCAATTTTCAATTGATAACATTCTCCCCATAAAAAAACATCCATCATCCCAAGATGGATACCTCCCCCTAAAGGCTTGCTCCCCCTTGACCATTGCACCAACAATGTCCTTGGAAAGCCCCTAAGCCAATAGGAACTCTAAACCATCAAAATTAAGGTTCTAAGTTCAACATAGAACTTTTACTCACCCTAAATTTGATACTTTGACCTAACACAACTCCTAATCCATATCCAATAGATTTTCACCCTTCATAATGCTTCCCAAAGCATATCCTAGGGTTAGGAGTGGTTAGGAACCTTTACCATAGCTGAAAACGGGCTAAACATACCTTGAAATCAGACTGGCGATCGACTTGGCGATCGATCATTGCCACTCTCATCGATCATTGCCACGCAATTAGCGATCGGTATAAAAATTCGAAATTCAACTATCGAATCAATTTTAAAATCATAACTAATTATCGTAGAGCGAAAAATCACTAAATTTGATACGTATAATATTTATGACTAAAACAATGGGTGAAAAATGTTTGAAAAATATTTTACCCATAAAATAGTGAGTTTGATACAAAACTCAAAACCATTGAAATTTTCAATGTTTTGGCCCTATTTTGTATCAACTTCATCAATGGTGATTGCTATCAAAAGATAGACTTCACCAAGGTTTTCTAAATTGATTTTAAAATGATTTCAAAACCTTATTTTGGATTATATTCCTTGGGCTCTAAGTACATGACTTGTACACAAGCTTTCCCAATGATCCACCAACAAAATTAGATGAGTTTTGGTTCAACTAGATGCAAAAACTATGCACCTTGAACTCAACTCAAATAATAGAATCTCACATGTATCTAGGGTGTATAAATACACATTCATGTCAATTGGATGTTAGATGTGTGTTTTGTTCTCCCTAAACTAGGGTTTTATGCATTTTTCTAAGGCAACTCTACTTGATTCCCTTATAAATGGGACTCCAAGTCATGCCATAGTCCTTAAATCAATTTTAATCAATTTAGATGCATGAAAATGATCATGGCATAATGATAGAAAAATAAATCATGTCCAATGATCATGATGTCATGGCATATGATGAAATCTAAAAACACATGACATTTAATACCTTAATCCTAAGCATGATCATGACATTTAGATGATAAAAGTAAACATGATGTCATGTCATGGCATATGGCAAACAAATTATGGCATATAAAATATATAGGTATAATAACACCTAAATTTTAATATTAATTGCCATTTGTTGGGATTAAACATATTTTGCCATATTAACCTAATCTCCCTAGTGTGCCAAAAACTCAAAATGGCACACTAACCACTAAACTTAAATTATGCCAAAATGATCATTTTATCAAACTTCATAATTAATATTGGCACATCCTAAAGCCTTTTAGGATTAAAATCAAAACTATTTCCAAGGTAACCATAACCTTGAAAATATCCTAAAGTGCCACCTTTGCCATGGTTGAGTTAACTACCCATCCAATCAAGGTTGGCACACCTAAACCCACCTAGCGTGAATCAATCACGCTCTTAGGAACCCAAAACCGATTTGAGCTCCTAGGGTTAATTAGGTATTCCTTAGGGATAACCTCCTAGATACCTCCTAATGACTCTCCTAGGCTTGTTAGCCTTGGTCATTTGGGTCTTGCCATGGTTAACTTTAGGGATTGCCTCCCTAACAACCTTCTTAGTGGCCACCTTAGGTTTCCTAGAAACCCTAGCCACTAGGCATACCCTTTGGTCAACTCTAGGGATGACTTCCCTATTGACCTTGGTCTTCCTAGACCTAGTTAGTGTTCCATAATCTAATGGAACACTATGATAAGCCACCTTAGGCTTAGGTTTGTGACCCAAACCTTGCTTGCCCTTGGTTGACTTTTGACTCTTAGGTCCTTGGTGTTGACTTTGACTTTTGGACCTTGACTTTTGATCATTTGACCCTTTAAATTGATTTTGTATAATTTTAAGGGTCTTCTCCAATTTCTCAAGCCTTGACCTCAAGGCTTGGTTCTCTAATTCTAATTGCCCGAGTTTAGAATTTTGATTTTGATCATGGGCATGAGACTTTCTAGGCATATGCCTAGTCCATTTAGGTTTAAGACCTAGGTGATCCCCTATTTTCTTAATTGATTCTCTAGGTAAGATATTTTTAGGGACATTAGTCCCAAATTTCTCCTTTCTTGAAAGGTTTACCCTCTTGGCTCCTAAGCAAAATTCCTTACTTCTAGCATGCTCTTTATGATAAATAGCAAGACTATTAAAATTATTCCTAGCATGCTTTTGACTATAGGAATTAGAAAGAACATTACTAAAATGTACCTTAGGGTTAGCCTTAGCTCCCCCTACATGTGAAGCTCCATTTTGCCCCTTCTTCTCCCCCTTTGGGCATTGACTCCTATAGTGCCCCTTTTGATGGCACTTGAAACAAATGATGTGCTCTTTGCTTCTTTGACTTTGGGCACCGACTTCCTTGATTTTTGGCACGGTGGAGTCTTCTTGACCCGTTAGGACACTTACTCTTGTAATGTCCTTGCTCTCTACACTCAAAGCACATAATATGAATTTTATCATTATTTGAAATGCTCGAGTTACCTAGATCCGTGATAGGTGCGGAGTTGAATTTTGGGCTTTCTTCATCTTGACCGGATGTTGAAGCTTCTTCTTGATTGCTCGGTGTTGAGGATGGCCTCTCCTCCTCAATTCTAGAAGTGGATGCTTCTTCCACTTCCTCCACCAACCCGGAAATTGACTCCCTATCAACTTCCGATTCTACTTCCTCTTCCTCTTTGGATGTTGATGATCTCTCAACCTCCAAGTCCTCACTTCCTTGTGAGGATGATGCATTAGCCTCTTCGGTCTCTTCCTCTTGGACCATGAATGGGCTTTCATGGAGCTTTGCCAAATCGCTCCATAGCTCTTTAGCATCCATGCATTCACCTAGGCTACACAAGACTTCCTTTGGAATTAAATCAAAAATAAATTTGATTACCTTCGTGATTTTTCTAATCTTTGGAGTTGATCTTCACTCCATCTCTTTTTCTTGAGGAAGCCACCTTTTGATCCTCTGGGATACTCAAATCCTTCCATTAATAGAGACCATTCCTCAAGGTCTCTCATCATCAAAAACTCTTCAATTCTCGCCTTCCAAGAATTGAAACCTTCTCGTCCATAGAATGAATAAGGGACCGGTGTGTTGATATCCCATCCTAATTGATCTTGGACTTCCATCTTTTACCCTCTAGCTTCTAAGCCTAGCTCCGTTTAGTCCGTAGAAGAGCCCCGGGCTCTGATACCACTTGTTGGGAATTGAATGCCCGCTAGAGGGGGGGTGAATAGCGTAGATGACCGTACGTCGATGGAAATCGTTCGCGTGCTTGTCTACAATTTTCGTTAGCGCAGAAACAATAATAAATAGCAATATAACAAACACACAATCACAACACAAGGATATAGCGTGGTTCGAACCGAACCGGTTCCTACTCCGGATCGGGCTCAAATGAGCCCTAGCGATGCCAATCACACACCACTATCAATTAACTCCTTCTCGGAACTATCCGGAGGTGGAGAAACCTCGTACAATAGTGATTACAACAATAATCTAAAGCTACAAGCTTAGACAATGAAATACAAAGCAATACAAGTAAAGAAAACACTTTACAAATGCTCTTGGATGCTTGATCGCTTGTTGCTTGATGTCAACTTGAATACTGATTTGCGAGAATCGCCCCAAGCTCTCAGAAACCGATGCGAATCCTTCCGTCGAGCTCCTTTTATCCTTGCGCGCGACAGGATTTCCGCCTATCGATCGCCATAAGTCACGATCGTGTACGTTGTCGTGAGACAACGGCTCGATCCACGTTGGAAAAACTCAGCGGATCTCTTAGCGATCGGCCAACATTGGCGATCGATTGACAGCGCGTAATCGGTGCCCGATCGGCTCACGGGCGTTACGTGCTTGACACTCGCGATCTGCCATCCCTTAGCGATCGTTGCCCGGAGCCATCGATCGGCTCCCATGAGCGGTCATTGCCGGCAATCAGCTCAACCGGCGGTCGAACTCAGTCGACTCACGGTGGTCGACGGCCATAATGCCGATCGGTCGCCAACCTCAGAATGAGTTTTAACCCAAGTATGGTGCCCCCATACTTGCTAGACCACCTAGCCTAGACCTAAGCCTTCTAGCCACCTCCATCGACCTCACGCCTCTCGGATCCCTCAAGTCATCCATGACTTGTTCATCCATCGCGCTAGCTTCAGTGCTTCCATCGGCTATGTCATGCTAGCGGTGTCTACACAAAGGCACATTGGACTTACGCCGCCAAGACTCAGCTTGGACTTTACGCCGCCAATATCAATCCCCTTGGACTTCTCAAATGCCAAGACTCAAGCTTGGACTTTCCCTTGCCAACCCATGTTGGACTTTCCATGCCAAGACCCATGCTTGGACTTTCCATTTGCCAAGACCCATGCTTGGACTTCTCAGTTGCCAAGACCCATGCTTGGACTTTCCCAAGTACCAAGACTAGACTTTCCTTTCCCATAAACACATGGTCAACCCTAGTCAACCACTAAAGTCTCCTCGAGTCAAACTCGAGTCCGTCAATTATAACCCTGGTCGATTGTATAAACAATCTCCCCAACATATTAACCGACATTAATGTCAAACATCAATGTCAATCCTATGTCTAACATACTTTGTCAAACATACTTTGTCAAACATCAAAACATCACTCGAGTCAAACTCGAGTCCTGGTCAATCGTGACCTGAGCCGATTGCACCAACAAATAACATTCTAGTCGTTCATCATTTCTATTCTACTTTCCTTCTATTACTTTCTTGTCCATTTCTATTTCTGGATTTGGAATACTTAGATGTTCCAAGATGAGTATTTTGCCCAGGATGGACAAAAAATTAAGTGTGGGGGAGAGGAGTAGCTCAGGAAATTCAATATAAGTATAGGTAAGTCGTGCTTGATCACCATGAGCTAGTCATGCTCTTTATCTTTTTAGCTAAGCTTGATGTTGGAGCATAGGGAAGTGCACTACATGTCAGAAAAAAAAAGTTTGAAAAAAAAAAGTTGAAAAAAATAAATTGGGTGCCCATGAAATAAAAAAAAAAGGGAAAAAAAGTATTGTGAAAATTTTGACGTGTTGTGCCATTTTTATTTATGTGTGATAGTATTTTTGTTAACGACATTCCTTGTTGCAATCATTGAGTGATTTATTGTATATCATGAGTAGATTTGTATTGACGAATGTGATAAGGGTTGTTTACATGTTTATTGGGTTGGAAGAAAAAAAAATTTAGGTTAATGCTTTCTTGTACTCATCTATGTAACATTTCAGTATTTCCATATCTTCTTGCATTTCTTTAGCTATTTCTTATCTTTCTTTCCTTACACACATACCATTATTTTCTTTTATTCATGTTTCTCTTACATTCCTAATAAGCCTTCAGTGACTGTGCATTCTTATGTGTATATAGTGGTGAAGGTAGAAGAAAAGCAAGCATATGGTAGTTCATAAACCATGAGTAGCTTGAGTGAACTCCACTATTACATGCTTATGAGAGCGAGAGAAACCACCACTTACCTTGTGAGGCTTAATCATTCTTAGTCTATTCGTGATGGATTGAAGTCGCCATGTTTGTTAACCTGTGTAAGATTTGAGTCCATAATTGCTTGAGTCTTTAAGATTTGACAATCCTAAGTAATTTTCTTTCACGATTTTCAATGTATGATTGGGAATTGCTAGGGAAATATATTTTCAGCTTACTTTTAGTTTTCTTTACTTGCTCGGGACGTGCAAGAATAAGTGTGGGGGAATTGATAACTACCATTTTTTCATGTTATTTTGGTCCTTAATATCACTGTTTTTATCCTCTCGAGTGATTTACTGTTGATTATTAACATGTTTTATGAGTTTGGATTTATTTTGGACCTTATTGTAAATTCTTCTAAATTTTAGACTTATATGCAAATTTTATCTTCGTTTGTAGGAGATCGAGATAATGGACTAGATTCAAGTTGGATCAAATATGGCTTCATCTAGAGTCATAATGGGCATTTCAAGATGACTTAATCTAAGTCCTTCATCCAGATCAGAGGCAATTCAATCAAGGGACCAAATCTAAGCAATATGGATCGTCCGAGGAAAGTGATTGATTCTGAGCCATCTATCCAGATCTGGAGAGATCCAGTTCATACATTTAGATCTGGACATCTGATCCCTTCATCCAGATTCGGATGATCATGATTATCCCTTCAGATGGATCAGATCCGTTCATTCAAAATCGGAGGAATCTGAGTCATTGGATGCACAACCTTCTTAATGGATTAATCAACTTAATCAAACCCTAGCTCTAATGGATGGAGATTGGAGGTCCATTGGATCGGACGGTCACGGAAATTGCCCTTTAAAAACCAACATTTTCCCATCTTCGATCAGATCGCGCGACGCATCATTTTTTCCCCTTTCTCATGCGAGCGGGCAGCACCATCTTCTCCACACGGCAGTGACATTCCGAGTGCATCTTCCGGCGTCCTCCTTCCATCCAAGCCGCCGGCGATCGTTCCTCGGTAAGCGATAAGATGCTAGGATTCACCTTTGTCGACGGTGGCGAGAGAAGGAGTTGTCGGTGCTTTTCACCTGCAAAACTTCCAACGCCAACTGCCGGAGCTAAGACACCGCGGTCGGACGAATTCGGAAGGTTGTGGTACTTGCTACTGTGCCGATTGGGCAAAATCTATTCCAGCTCTCGTCAACAGTGAGTTAACTTCAAAAATCTTGCGACAGCACCTAGATTCCATCGTCGGCAAAGAGTTCCAGCTTGTACTCCGATTCCATTCTCTCCACACAGCACCGACAGTTCCATTGTAGTATAGTGGTGAGTATACTCGATTGACAACCAAGAGACTCAGGTTCGGTCCCCGACGGCGAAACTACGGGCTGCTCCACCTTGATAGAACCATCCAATGACTGCTCCGATTGGGCAACTTCACCAACCATCGCCGAAGTAGAGAGCTAGCATCACCTTCCTGTTCCACACTTGTCGGAGGATCTTCCGGCAAGGATCCAGCCCTTCCATCCGCCGAAAGAGGGTCGTTTCGGGTTGTCATCATTGTCGTGGAGTGATCAGTGGTTATTTTTGGATTTGTCCATTGAGTTGGATGTTTACCTTGTTATTTACTTTGATGTTTGAATTTAGTGTTTTACAATTTAATTGCATGATGTTTGATTAAATGTCTCTTTGGGTAATTAGGTTGTAGTTAATTAGGTTAGATTTAGTTTCATGCTTTACTTTACTTTCATGTTATTTTGCATTTGACTTGTTATTTAAATTCCTGCACTTTCTTGTTTGAATATTTAGTTTGAGTTTCTTTTAATTTCATCTCAATCGTAGTTTAGTTAGATTAGAGTTTGATTATGTGCATTGTCTTTTCATTTAGTGGGATTAGTCTTTTAAATCACAAACCCCCCCCCCCCCAATTTACATTAGAAAACACAAAGCAATAATGGAAATGATCCTAAGAAAACCATTCTACCGATTGCACTCATTGGGAAACTATCTGAGTCGTTCCTATGCTATATTAGTGTAGAGAGGGTTTGGTAATTAATTTGAAATGGTACCACGACAAATGACCGTTATCACCAACTCAAGAGGAACCATCTACCTCCGGTCGAGAAGATGAAGAAGTACAAAATTCCACCACCATTGACCTAGGTAACTCAAGTAATTTAGTTAAAAATAAAAATCATATAATTTGCTTTGAGTGTATGGAATATGGACACTATAAGAACAAGTGCCCTAAGAAGGTCAAGAAAGCTCAACCGGCACCAAAGGTCAAGGATGTCGGCGCCCCAACACATAAAAGCAAGGAGCACATGGTGTGCTTCAAATGCAATCAAAAAGGGCATTATAGAAGCCAATGTCATAGGGGGAGGAAGAAAGGGCAAGAAGGAGCATCAAATGTGAGGGGAGCTTCTAAAGAAAACCCTAAGGTAAAATTCAATAATGCACCTTCAAATTTTAATGTTAAAAAGCATGCTTTTAATTCTCTTGCTATTGTTCATGATTATAAATAGCATGCTAGTAACAATAAAGTTTATTGTTTAGGTGCTAAGCATTAATTTATCTAAGAACAAACCTAGGAACAATAACTCTAAATCCATTCTATCTAGGGAGTCCATTAAAAGGGTAGAAAACTATTTAGGCATTGACCCTAAGAAGGATAGGCATATGCCTAGAGGAAATGGTAATGCCCAAACACTCAATCAAAAATAAAAAATTGGGCAATTGGAGTTAGAAAACTAAGCCTTGAGGTCAAGACTTGAAAAACTTGAAAATACCCTTAAGAAAATGCAAAATCAAATGCAAAGGTCAAATGGTCAAACTCTAGGATCTAGGAGTCAAAACCTAGGGTCTAGGAAGCAAGGTCCACCCAAGGATAAGAGAGGTTTGAGTCACAAACATAAGCCCAAGGAGACCTACCATAGTGTTCCATTTGATTATGAAACTAAATCTAGGTCTAGAAAAGCCAAAGTTACTAGGGAAGTCATCCCTAAGGGTAACCATAGTAAGTGCCTAGTGGCTAAGGTTTCAAGAAAACCTAGGGAAGCCACTAAGAAAGTTACAAGGGGAGTCACCCCTAGAGTTAACTTAGGCAAGATCACAATGACCAAGGCTACCAAGCCTAGGAGGGTATCTAGAGAAGTCATCCCTAGGGAATACCTAGTAAACCCAAGGAGCTCCAATAGGTTTTGGGTTCCTAGGAGCGTGATCGACTCACACTAGATGGGTTAGGTTGTGTCAACCTTAAATGGATGGGTAGTTAATGTTGGTGCAACAATGCCCCAAGCATTTATATGTTTTGATGTTTGGATAATCATCTAAGTTAGGCAATGCTTTTTGATCTAATTGCAAATATGTTTAAGTGACAGGGAAATCCAAGGATGAAGACTTGATAAAAGAGAAGTCCAAGTATGATCTTGGCAAGGAAAGTCCAAGGGACGGACTTGGCAGCATAAGACCAAGCTTGTAGTCTTGGCAGCGTAAAGTCCAAGTGAACCTTGGCAAAGGAAGACCAAGTATGATCTTGGCAAGGGAAGTCCAAGGGATGGACTTGGCAGCGTAAGACCAAGCTTGTAGTCTTGGCAGCGTAAAGTCCAAGTGAACCTTGGCAAAGGAAGTCCAAAGTAAGGTCTTGGCAGCATAAGTCCAAGCTTGTAGTCTTGGCAGCGTAAAGTCCAAGCATTGGGCAACCCAAGATATGACGAAACAGAAGGAAGCTCTTGGAAGCAAAGCACAAAGGATGAACAAGTCGCGGACTCGGAGGGATCCTGGAGGCGTAAGGCTTAATGAGGAGCTAGAAGGTTGAGTCTAGGTCTAGGGTGTAAAATCAAGTGTGAATTACTCATACTTGATGAGTATCGATCGGTCAGTCGGTGCTCGGCCGAGTCAGGTGAAACCACGACCATCGATCGGCGCTTTGGCGTTAGCGGTGATGATGTTGCAATCGATCGACTACCAACAAAGGCGTCGGATCGATCGCAAAAACGAGCACAGAGTGTAGTCGCACTCGACTGCGGCCTACGATCACTCGACTGATCACTCCATCAGTCGACTGATCACTTGGCCGTTGGAAATTACGACTACGAATCTCCGTGGAGATTGTGGTTCAGAAGTCGTTTGCTTCGGCGGCAGTCGACTGATGGTAAGCATCAGTCGACTGATCGAAGCCCAACGGGAAAAACATCCCCTCTTCTATAAAAAGGGGCCTTGGGGAGCTTGGTGAAGCTAGTGCTCTCATTCCTAACTACACCCTCGTGCTCACCAAGCTTTCCCAAGTGCTTTAGTGATTCTAAACCTCCTCTTCTCTAGATTTTAATCTTCCATTATTGTAAAGAAGAGGAGAGCATTGTAAGATAAGGTTTCTCCACCTTGGTTCATCCAAAGGAGGTTTTAGTGAAGATTGATTAGGGCTAATCCACCTTATGGATTACCGTGGAGTAGGAGCGTCATCTCCGAACCACGTACATCGAGTGTTAGCTTTGTTTCTTGTTCTTATTTGTGTTTATATTTGTATTTCTTCCGCTAACATTTTTGTAGAAACGAAGAAAGGCTAATCACCCCCCCCCCTCTAGCCATTACAAAGATCCTAACAAGTGGTATCAGAGTCCGGATAGCTTGGAAGATTTCACCATCAACCAAGGCATCAATAGCTCTTCAAGAGGGATATAGCCAAGCCACCACTCTTCGATGGGAGTCACTTTGCATATTGGAAAGGTAGGATGAAGTATTATCTAATGAGCAATATTGAAATTTGGCATAGTATTGTAGATGGCTTCGAGGAACCGGTGGATGAACATGGAAACCCTATTCCAAGCAAGGATTGGACAAGGGAAATGAACCGGAAGTTCGAATCAAATGCAAAGGCGGTACTGACCATCCAATGTGGCATTACAATGGAGCAACTCAACAAGGTGGGGCCTTTCGAATCCTCCAAGGAATTATGGGAAAAGCTCATTGAGCTAAATGAAGAATCCAAGGAGTCAAAGAGGGCCAAGAAGGACTTACTAATTGGACAACTTCAAGCCTTCCAAATGAAGATGCATGAAACCGTAAGCCAAATGCATGGAAGGTTCAAGGAGATTGTGAATGGACTCCACATCATAGGTGAGCGAGTTGACAACCGGGACTTGGTAAGGTATATTCTTCAAGCATTTCCTAGAAATTCTTTATGGACTTCTATAGTTGATGCCATTAAGGTAACTAGGGATCTTTCTCAAATTAAAATTGATGAATTATTTTGTGAGTTTGAATTGCATGAGCAAACTAACATGTCTTCTAAGGAAAAGGGTTTAGCTCTATTTGTTGAGAAGAAAGAAAGGAAAGTGGTGTCATCATCATCCGAGTTGGAGCGTGAGTCAAGTAGTGATGGAGATTCGGCTAGTGAGATGGCCCATTTTGTCAAGAAGTTCCTTAGAAAATCAAAGGAATTCAAGAATAGAGAAGCAAGAAAGGGGTCCCATTCTTCAAGAGGTAAAATTAGTGGTAATTCAAATTTTAACAATAATGTAATTTGCCATGCTTGCAATAAGAAGGGGCACATAAAGCCAAATTGCCCGGAGCTAAAGAAGAAGGAAGAAAAAGAAAAGAAAAAGAAGGACAAGAAGGAGAAGAAGAAGGAGGAGGCCATGGTGGCTCAAACCACATGGGACACACCAAGTGTTGAAGATTCTTCCTCCAATGATGAACTTTGCCACATCACACGCCATGTGGCACTCATGGCCCTAGGAGATGACTCCGGCACATCAAGCCAAGAAGAAGGCTCCTCAAGTGATGAATCGTCATCTAGTGACGATGAGGTAATGAACTCTCCTAAAGTTAAGCTTCTTTATAAATCAATTTTCTATCTTAAAGAAGCTCTAGATAAGTCTAAATCTAAGGTTAAGAGCATGAAGGTAGAACTAAAGGCCATTAGGAATGAAAAACCTTCACATGTTGATTCTTGCATGCTTAAGGAAGAGAATGACAAACTTAAGGATGAGGTTAGTGAATTAAAAGCATGTTTAGAGAAATTTTCAAATGGCTCAAAATATCTTGATATGATCCTTAGTCGACAAAGAGTCATTTACAACAAGGCCGGTTTAGGATATAAGTCAAAGGAAAAAGAAGTTGCTTATATTTCATTGATTAATAGGAAAGCATGGGTACCTAAGAAGTTTTTACTTAATGTTACCGGTCCAAATGTTTGGGTACCAAAAGCTTGTGTTTTTCATGTGATTTAGGTAGGAGAGCAAGGTATGTGGATTGTGGATAGCGGTTGCTCAACACATATGACCGGGGATGTGAGCAATTTCTCCACAATTAAGTATGTGAAGAAGGGAGCGGTGTCTTTTGGAAATAGTGGAAAACTCAAGATATTAGGTAGAGGTACAATTGAGGTATCCCCCAAAATTATCATTCACAAAGTTTTACTAGTTGAAAATATGAAATTTAATTTATTAAGTGTTAGTCAACTTTGTGATGCAAACTATCATGTCTCTTTTGAATCCTCTAAATGCATGATTAGACACAAGGAATTAAATGATTGTATGTTGTTTGGATATAGGAAATCAAATATCTATTATGTTGATCTTTCATATGCTTCTAACATTTCTACTAAGTGTCTTGTTGCAAAAGAAGAAGAGAGTTGGCTATGGCATAGGAGATTGGGGCACATCAACATGAAAAACATAGCCAAGGTAGCCAAGATGGAGTTGGTCAAAGGGCTACCAAAGATCAAGTATGTCAAGAACAAAATGTGTGATGCATGCCAAGAAGGAAAACAAACCAAGGCATCACACAAAGGTAAAACCTTAACTAATACCTCTTTACCATTAGAATTATTGCATCTTGACTTATTTGATTGCCATAGTACTCCGTCTTTAAGTGGTAACAAATATTGTTTGGTTATAGTAGATGATTTTTATAGGTATACTTGGGTCTACTTTATGAAACATAAGGATGATACCTTATAAATAATCATAGGATTTAGTAAAAGGGTTGAAAATGAAAAGAGTCTCAAAATCAACCGGATCCGTAGTGATCATGGTGGTGAATTTGAGAATTCAAAATTTTCACAATTTTGTTTAGAGCAAGGGTACAAGCATGAGTTCTCTTGTCCTAGAACACCTCAACAAAATGGGGTGGTGGAAAGGAGAAATCGTGCCCTACAAGAGGCGGCTAGGACTATGCTTAATGCATATTCTCTACCTAGCTACTTGTGGGCGGAAGCGGTTAATATCGCTTTCTATATCCAAAATAGGATTCAAATCCATAGGTTTTTAGGAAAGACACCATTTGAATTATGGAATGGGACTATTCCCACAATTCATTATTTCAAAGTCTTTGGATGTAAAGTTTATATTCTAAACACCAAAGATAACTTAGAAAAATTTGAATCCAAAGGATGAGGGAATCCTAGTTGGATACTCATCCACAAGTAGAGGGTATAGAGTCTACAATAAGATAACCCAAGGGATTGAGGAATCCTCTAATGTTCAATTTGATGAAACCACTAGTACCTACCCTAGAAAGTCCTCCATTGATAAAGATATTAATGACAATAATCAAGACATTATCCAAAAACTTCAAAATTTGACCATAAGGGGTAATGATCAAGGGGGAGGAAGAGGAGATTCCGATGATGAAAGGAGGGTACAAGATAACAATGATCAATTTGAAACCCCTTCTAGAACCCTAAGAATTCATCAAGATCATCCAATTGACCAAATAATAGGAGATCTATCTCAAGGAGTAAGAACTAGGTCATTTCATAGAGCTCCTACTAGTCAAATAGCTCTTATTTCACAAATTGAGCCCAAATCGATCAATGATGCATTACATGATCCGGATTGGATTTTGGCAATGCAAGATGAATTGGCTCAATTTGAGAGGAGTCAAGTATGGGAGTTAGTACCTAGACCCAATGATAGCACCATAATTACTACAAGATGGGTCTTTAGGAATAAGCTAGATGACCAAGGAAATATCACTAGAAATAAGGCTAGGTTGGTTGCTAAGGGATTCAATCAAGTTGAGGGGCTTGATTATGATGAGACTTATGCCCCGGTTGCTAGATTACAATCTATTAGAATTCTCTTAGGGTATGCTTCCTATATGGGATTTAAACTTTACCAAATGGATGTTAAATCGGCATTCTTAAATGGTTATATTAAGGAGGAAGTATATGTAGAGCAACCACCCAGGTTTGAGAACATAGATTATCCAAACCACGTATATAAGCTTAGGAAAGCATTATATGGGTTAAAACAAGCTCTGGCATGGTATGAAAGATTGTCATCTTTCTTAATTTCTAAGGATTTTAGAAGAGGCCAAGTAGATCAAACCTTGTTTATAAAGTCAACATTAAAGGATATCTTTATAGCCCAAATATATGTTGATGACATTATTTTTGGGTCAACAAATGATGATCTTCTTCAAGACTTTATAAAAAACATGGAAAATGAATTTGAAATGAGTTTAGTTGGAGAGCTCAACTTTTTCCTAGGGTTACAAGTCAAACAAACCAATGAAGGTATTCATATTTATCAAACCAAATATACAAATGAAATGATCAAGAAATTTGGTTTGGAAAATGCCAAAATTGTAACCACTCCCATGGCCACTAGCACTAGAATAGATAGTGATCATGATGGCAAATCAATTGATCTTAAACTTTATAGGAGTATGATTGGTAGCCTACTATACCTAACCGCTAGTAGACCCGATATTTTATTTATGGTAGGTATGTGTGCAAGATACCAATCTTGTGCCAAAGAATCACATTTAGTAGCCGTTAAGAGAATTTTAAGATATATTAAAGGCACCCTAAATGTAGGACTTTGGTATCCTAGGACTAGGTCCTTTGAGTTGCTTGGCTATACCGATTCCGATTATGCCGGATGCAAATTGGATAGGAAGAGTACTAGTGGTGGATGCCAATCTCTTGGGTCTTCCCTAGTTAGTTGGAGTAGTAGGAAGCAACATTGTGTTGCTTTATCAACCACCGAAGCCGAATATGTGGCTATGGGTGGTTGTGTAGCTCAATTACTTTGGATGAGACATACTCTTGTGGACTATGAGCTACACTACTCTAACATTAAAGTTTATTGTGATAATGTGAGTACCATCAACTTGACCAAAAATTCGGTACATCACTCTAGGACTAAGCACATTGAAGTGAAACATCACTTCATAAGAGATCATGTGGCAAGAGGGGACATTGAACTTAATTATGTAGAATCTAAGTCTAACCTTGCTGATATCTTCACCAAAGTTCTTCCCGAAATCGAATTTTCATCATTAAGGAGAGAGCTTGGTATGTGCTTTGTAGAGTAAAAGTCTAGGTTTGCATGATCTCATATTCATATGTTAGTATTATACCTTGATACATCTCACAAAAAGCCTTAAGAAACCTTGATTTTTGTATTGAGACACTTAGAAACATGTGAGATGATAGGGAAGGTGTACTTGGCTCATCATGCTTGTTATGATGCATTACTATGAGCCAATGATACACCTAGAGACATAAATACTTAATGGACCAATCATTGGGAAGGCTTGTATTCAAGTAATGAATACATAGCTCTAAGAACATGGTTGGAAATTCCAAATCATATATATTTTAAACTATGTTCATTATATTTTGAAAAACAGTTTTCAAGTGGAAGACAAAAGTGATACAAAGTTTGCAAAACCATTAGAACTTTTGTTAGTTTCCAAGTTTGTACCAATCTCGAAATCTGGAAAACATATATTTTTCAAAATATTTTTCCTGGATAAAGTATGATTTCAGAAATGTGTACGCAAAATTTTGTGATTTTTCGAGACCTCTGGAATTTCTACCGCATTTCTGAAGTTGGGTTGAAAAGGCTGAAATTCGGATTTCAGGCCTAGCAGTCGGCTGGTTCAGAAACCAGTCAACTGATACTCTGTATTTTCTGATAAATAGCCTAAATTCTCTGATATTTAGTGTATCTTTTATATCCTACAACTATAGCATGATAATATTGAGTATAAACAATTTGTAGGACTGGTTAATGCAATGTTTTAGGGGGAGTTTCTTACAATATATCTTTTTCATCCCCAAACCTACATTGTTGGTGCAAAGTTAGGATTTAACTTTCCAATTCTTGTTATGCTTTGCTTCAAATGGTATTCCCACATCATAAAGCATATCTTGGATTAAGGGGGAGCTTAATTTCAATCTTATACCTTAGTCCAAGATTCAACACCTTTAACTCGTTCATTTTTGAATCCTTCTCTTTTTGATGTATGTCAAAGGGGGAGAAGGAATGTTTAAGTTAGAATTCATATTGAAAATATGATTATGTGTGTATCTTTAAAGACCTAACTTAAATGATTGTCAAACATCAAAAAGGGGGAGATTGTTGGTGCAACAATGCCCCAAGCATTTATATGTTTTGATGTTTGGATAATCATCTAAGTTAGGCAATGCTTTGTGATCTAATTGCAAATATGTTTAAGTAACAGGGAAATCCAAGGATGAAGACTTGGTAAAAGAGAAGTACAAGTATGATCTTGGCAAGGAAAGTCCAAGGGACGGACTTGGAAGCATAAGACCAAGCTTGTAGTCTTGGCAGCGTAAAGTCCAAGTGAACCTTGGCAAAGGAAGACCAAGTATGATCTTGGCAAGGGAAGTCCAAGGGATGGACTTGGCAGCGTAAGACCAAGCTTGTAGTCTTGGCAGCGTAAAGTCCAAGTGAACCTTGGCAAAGGAAGTCCAAAGTAAGGTCTTGGCAGCATAAGTCCAAGCTTGTAGTCTTGGCAGCGTAAAGTCCAAGCATTTGGCAACCCAAGATATGACGAAACCGAAGGAAGCTCTTGGAAGCAAAGCGCAAAGGATGAACAAGTCGCGGACTCGGAGGGATCCTGGAGGCGTAAGGCTTAATGAGGAGCTAGAAGGTTGAGTCTAGGTCTAGGGTGTAAAATCAAATGTGAATTACTCATAAGGTGAAACCACGACCATCGATCGCGATGTGATCGGATCGATGTTGCAATCGATCGGCCGACCGCCAACAGGGGCGATCGCCGATCAGCGCAAAAACGAGCACAGAGTGTAGTCGCACTCGACTGCGACCTACGATCACTCGACTGATCACTCCATCAGTCGACTGATCACTTGGCCGTTGGAAATTGGGGCTACGAATCTCCGCGGAGATTGTGGTTCGGTCGTTGCTTGGCGGCGCAATGATCGATGGTAAGCATCAGTCGACTGATCGAAGCCCAACGGGAAAAACATCCCCTCTTCTATAAAAAGGGGCCTTGGGGAGCTTGGTGAAGCTAGTGCTCTCATTCCTAACTACACCCTCGTGCTCACCAAGCTTTCCCAAGTGCTTTAGTGATTCTAAACCTCCTCTTCTCTAGATTTTAATCTTCCATTATTGTAAAGAAGAGGAGAGCATTGTAAGATAAGGTTTCTCCACCTTGGTTCATCCAAAGGAGGTTTTAGTAAAGATTGATTAGAGCTAATCCACCTTACGGATTACCGTGGAGTAGGAGCGTCATCTCCCAACCACGTACATCGGGTGTTAGCTTTGTTTCTTATTCTTATTTGTGTTTATATTTGTATTGCTTCCGCTAACGTTTTTGTAGAAACGAAGAAAGGCTAATCACCCCCCCCCCCTCTAGCCATTACAAAGATCCTAACAGTTAACCTAACCATAGCAAAGTTGACACTTTAGGTCTTTTTCAAGGTTGTGGATACCTTGGAAATAAGTTTTGATCATAATCCTAAAGGATTTTAGGATGTGCCAATATATTTTGAGAACTATGGAAAATTTATCAAATTGGCACAATTAGGATTAGAGGTCTTGGTGTGTCATTTTGGATTTTGGCACACTTGGTAGAATTGGTAATATGGAAAAATAGAATTAATCCTAACAAATGACAACTAATATTAAAATTTAGGTATTCTTATGTCTTATATCTTATTTTTCATGCTTTGATTGTCATATACCATGTCGTGACATCATATTTCATCTTTATCATATAAATGTCATGATACCTTAGGTCTATCCTTTAATGTCATGTATGTTTAGGGTTAATTTTTATTCCATGACATCATGATTATTGGTATTTGCTTTATTTATGTTATCATTTATGCTATGATCATATTTCATGCATTAATAAAATTGATTTAAGGACTATGGCATGATTTGAAGTCTCATGTATAAGAGAATCAAATAGTGTTGCCTAGGAAAATGTATGAGACTTTAGACTAGGAATAACTAAAATCCACATCTTACATCAAATTAACATGTGTGTGTTTTCAAACACCCTAGACACATGTGAGATACTAGGAAATGAGTTAAGTTCAAGGTGCATAGTTTTGTATCTAGATGAACTCAAACTCATCTTATACCATGGATGAATCATGAGGAAAGCTTATGTACAAGTCATGTGCATTAAGCCCATAGACCATGGTTCAATATAAGGTTTTAAAAATATTTTTAAATCATTTTGAAAAATCTTAGTGAAGTCTATCTTTTGATAGCAATCACCAATGAAGGAGATCATACAAAGTTGGGTCAAACATTGAAACTTTTCAATTATTTTTAACTTTGTGTCAATCTCTCATTTTAATGAGTATTTTATTATAAAATATTTTTCACCCATAATGTTTGACATAAGTATTATACATATGAATTTTTGTGATTTTTCAATTTATGCATAATTACTTATGATTTTCAAAATTGATTTCGAATTTGAAGAAATCGATCATAGAAATCATGGAAGCCGCTTATGGAAGAAGGGCGTTGACTATTGATGAAGAGTCGATTGTCAATGTTGATTTCGGGTAAATAAGGATGTTTAGCCCATGTTTCAGCTATATTAGGCTACTCTAACTACTCCTAACCCTAGGATATATTTTGGAAAGCATTGTAAAAGGTGAAAATCTATTGATATGGATAGAGAGTTGTTTAGGTGTGTATCAATTTTAAGGTGTGAAAGTTCAAGGTTGAACTTTTAACCTTAATTTTGATGGTTTAGTGTTCCTATAGGCTTAGGACTCTCCAAGGACATTGTTGGTGCAATGGTCAAGGAGAGCAAGC